>NW_010583617.1:243371-254166 GCF_000705375.1 Tinamus guttatus
TTGCAGAAAAGCTTATGCATAAAAATATCTATTCCCAGAGTTAGCATTTCAGCAGTAATGTGAGCAGATAGGTACTGTTCATAATTAGTGCTGCATTTTGCTTTGGCTTCTGTGCCTGTGGAATTTTGTGACACCGACTATGTAGCTATGAATCTCTCCCCATGTATAGGCAATCTGGAGGATGTATAATGTTGAGAGAAAAGTGCCTCCTGAGGACTTGGGAATGTTACTGTCGAACCTCAGGTAAGAAATGATGCAATAGCTAAAATCCTCTCAGGACATCACCCTGACGCATCGGGCGAAAGGGAACGTAGGCTGCCTGTGATGCAGGTAGTTGAGAGAGAGGGGAAAAAAAAGTATTCATTTGGAATTTTCCAGCTGCAACCTTCTGCTATAAATGCTTTGTTCTAAATATCACCCCAGTAATGCCACCTGCGAAAACTTTTGCTGCTGCATCTGCTGCAGTAACAGAGAGTCGATCTTCATGGCGTCTCTGGAAAACATGCTGAAAGGAATATTTGAATATCGTAATTAAAAAAATCCCTCTTTTACCATTCATGAGTATTCAGCCTTTTCTCTAAGGGACCTGGTTCAATAAAATATGTGGATAGTTTCCGCACTGCATTGCAGAAGCTTCCAATAAAAATGCCTTGAGGTTTCTTTCATCATTTTCTCATCAGACACACACAATGATTTCAATCTGCGGTTTCTCCTTAAACAAAGGTGGAACACGGAGCTTTCTTTCCCTCATATTAATCACCCTTCAAAGGACAGTTTCCATATGGAGCAGACCTAGGCAGTTAGCACAGTAACTCTATAATTTCTGCCCAGCAGTTCCTGTTATTTCAATGAGACCTTCTTGAGGAGGTCTCAGGTGTGAGGAGCTGCCTCATCTGTCCCTACTGTGAGCTGATCCTCTCAGGTCCAGCATCCCAAGTGACTGAAATAGGGATGGAGATGCGACAAACTACTTCCAAAAGTGGTTACAGACAACACAACTGAAGTGAAGCAGGGACAGTAGTCACTGCATGGGTTTTTACTCCTTTGGCACTTACACGCTTTGTAGTTCCAGCTCAGTGGAAACATATGGATAGAGTTGCCTGAGGCACAGTAAAATTATCGGTGGCATGTAGTCAGCCTCTCCCCTTGATGAGTGTATGTCTCGGTGTTTTTGTTACAAGAGGTTTCTGATGATACTCAGCCTGGGCACTGATCTGCTTCAGTAGCCTGGCTCCGGGAGATGAGGCAGGGAAGGGGAGGCAAGGGACCTTTCCACATCTGTTTGTACCTGTGGGAGGAGAAGATGCAAGCTCATGCTGAATATCTGGCTGCTGAAGGAGAAAATGTTTTCATGCTACAGAGAAAATCTGTTTTGTGTCCATTCTCTTGTCTGAGCTTGTGTATATTTATTAAACAATTCTGCCAAGGCACACACCAGTCTGTAACTGAACCACACTGTACAAACTCTTTACCTGTATCCCACCAGAAAGCACCGTTTTGTATCTAGGTCTCTTTTTGCTGCAAGCTGATACAGTTCTTCCTGTACTGGAAGGCCTGCCTAATTTTGGTAGGAGCAGTATCTTATATGGGTATTTGCCACATAGTCTGCCTGGATTACCCAGTGTGTAACAACTTAATTAACACAACCAGCTGGAGGATCATCTTTCCTATGGTGCTTTGGTTATCTCAGCAAGCTGAGCAAGAGAGGTGTTTGCTCTAAAACCAGAAATAGCTCCAGGCTATATGAGAAAAATTGGGTGCTGTTGGGGAGAGTTTTGAGTATATCAGTGTTAGACTTGGTGAGGCTCCAACTGCGAATAAGGTCTCCAAGTATTTGTGTAAATACAGAATGAGAAACGCTTCCTCTCCAAAGAGCTTGGTGTCTGCAACCTCCTGATCAGCTTTTCATGGAAATAGGCAAGAGAAGGGATTTACATACAGCCAGCAAAAGCAGCTGGAAGGGCACACTGCTTTTCTAATTCTCCACCACTCCTGTGGAGCAGTTTCTGTTTCTGTAAACAGGGCTTGGGGAATGGCAGTCACAAGGTTTTTATTGTAATGACTGGCACTGCGCTCCAAATTTCAGATGGGTTTTACTGGGAACAGCTTCTGAAAATATTCTCTGTGGAGAACAGCATGGGAGAGAGGAATTATAAGCAAACTCTCTATACAGCTTTTGCTTTCTCGTATGTATGTGCACATGTATCCCTACATACACATGTGTTCGTATATGCAGAGGACAAAATAAGAACATAAAACTGAAACTTCTCTGTTCTACTGTAACATTAAGGAAAGAGCCAGCACAACTTATACTGCTCTGCAGGGAGCCTCTATAGCTAACTCTGAGTCACTATTTAAACTACTCTGTATGCGTACATACAATAATGACCTGAACTGCCAAGCTTTGAGAAAAAGTTTGTAACAAACTTTATAAGAAAACAGTGTTGAACTGGCAACCAAATTAAGACCTAGTCTGGCATATATATATTTTTTTAACGACAGAAGCCTGGCAACAGTACAAAATCTGCAGTTTCCTCTACTCCCTCTCTGATTTCTTAACAAATTAGGAACTAAAAAACATTCATCAAACACTGAGTGTTGCATTTTTAAAACCATCTGTTGAGCACGTTTTGAGAACCAGGAGCTTCATTTTTCATTCACAGATATTTGTGAAAGTTTTCCCCCTTCCCCCATTTAAATTAATTATTGCCATTTCCAAGTGATCAGGGAAGACACATCTGCTGGGACCGACCATTATCTTTCAAAAGCAGCAGCTAAAACACCCTAAAGTTGCTGGCCTGCAAAATTTCAGCTTCACAAATACTATATTTGGCAGAAAAGAACTGGGGTGTGAGTATATTTACTGCAGAATCATGAGAATCAAACGAACCATGAAAGCAATGAGTCCATCACATGAAAGGAAGGCTGGATGGAGGCTTCCTTCCTTCAAAGGAGAATTGTATCCAAGGGAGATTCCTGTGTTTTGTGCAAAAATGCGTGGAATTCAGCTAAGAAGTGTGGCAGGGTCAGGAAGGTCTCCCAGTGGAGGAGAGAAAAGGAGAGGGCTATAATGGACAGAGAGGAGCAAAATGCAGGTGAATGTAGGGAAGGAAAAGAGAGAAGGGTGGCAGTTATAAGAAGTCTTCCCATACTTTGTGATGGTCTTGGGGGATGAACTAGGACCAGGGAGAAAAAGGGCAGGAGGGGCAGGGTGACAAGCATGGGATTTCTTGGAGAATGAGAGTGTTTATGTTAGATCCTCCAAAACACACTCAACAGTTCAGACCCTAAAAAATCACCATTAGTGGTGCCAGCTCCCATATTACGGTGGATTGAGACAGTGCCAGCTGGAGCAGGGAATGCCCCTGCCTGACATCCTTCTCTTCCTGAACTCTCAGCAGCAGGACAGGTGATTAGGAGCACATGTCTCTCCAGAGCGTCCCAATTCCTAGCTCAGCATTTTAGAAAACTACTTGATGTTCATCTTCACATATCAAGTAGTAAATTGCCCTTCAGAAACAGCCGCCTCTCCCGTTCAGCTTCCCACGCTGGGGCTTCCCTCCTCGGGGAACACAGAAGTGTGGGTTGAAGTAGCAGCAATCATTTCGTCTCCTATGGGTTGTCAGTCACCTCACATGAACCAGCACTTGTGTTTCTCCCACTGGGACACCCCACAGCATTATCAGAAAACCTGCATGTTCTGAATTAAAGCTGGAAGATTTCCTTTTCTGCTAAGCCCAGGGCCTGTGATATGACACACCACAGTGGAGACTGTTGTAAAAATGAAACTGAGAACTTTTTTCTTTCCTTTCAAGGGCTTATACCAGGTCTTTGAGCAGCACAACACTTCATTTTTATTGTCATTCTCACTCTGCTTTCCATGACTCCAGCTGCCACATGGGATGTGCTTATGTGTCCTCTATCACAAGTGACATTCTTAAATGCTCCCGCATACAAAAAAAAAAAAAAAAAAACCCAGACCGCAGAAGTGCCATGAGGTCTTCAGCACCCATCAAAACCAAATAAGTTTTTTTTTTTAAAAAATTAACTAACATCTGGATGGGTGTTTGTTACCCAAAACCTGGACTGCATTTGACTCTAGTGTATCTTAATAACGTAAAAAACTGCTCTGTAACTGGTAGAGGAAAAGTCCAATAGGTTTTGGTGAAGCAACACCTGGTGAAGCTGCCAGACATGCATGGAGGGAAAAACTGTGTGCTAGCCCTAAAAATATCAGCATGGGAGTTTATAATTTTAACCACTGACGACACTCTGCATCTGTATTTAAGAAAAAGGAGGGTGAAAGGAACTGTTGCTGCTGACTCGTCTTTCCAAGACCTTGTTAGCACAGAGGAAAGGGTCTGCCTCAGGCCTGCATGAGAACAGGGAAACTTGATGAGCTCCTGTGGGTCTGCCCCATAATTTCCACAGGCTCCTGGGAGTCACATTCGTCCTTGTGAATGTCCCACATGCCAAATGAGATTATCGCTACCTGCTCTGCAAAGGACTAGGGTTAAATAACCTGAAAGTGCTTCAAGAGTCAGAGGAAGAGCTGGAAAGCACTACCAGTAACAAGGACGATTAGCAATGACAGCCAAGGAGGTGACTTCATACATGGTCTAGAAATCACGCAGTGCTCAGGTGGAAATTGTTCTTCAGTGTGAAGTAGTTTTTGACTTTTTCTTTACGCGTCCTTTGCACCTATATCTGTGACAGAGCGTCCTGCCCGAACAACATGGCCAGTGAAGGACGGACACATCTTCAGGTCTGTTGGGAATGACTCCGATGCCCGAATGCATGTGCCTAGCTGTCCTTGGCTTTCTGTCTGACTTCGGGGACTGATCCAGAAGGGCAAGGGCCTCCCCGCAGGTGCCGTAATGTCCACAGCAGCCCTGCGAGGGGGACAGGCAAAAAAAGAATGAGGAGATGCCACGGTCCCGGCAGTGGTTTCACTTTCCTTATGATGTTTTGCCTGAGTTTTATTGTTTGACCTATAAGGCATCAGATGCCGCAGACCTGCCGCAGACCTGCTAAAAGGCAGCGAGACCCTCTCGCGTGACTGGTTCCCAAAGAGGCTCACAAGGCTGCATGGCAAGGTGGCTGCCAGAAATATCCATGATTCAGCTCCCCTTCCCCCCAGACAGGCAAACAAATGCCCACGTTTAACATCACATTCCTTTCACCTTTCCTTTTTTAAGTGTTGGCAGAGCCCAGCAGGCAGAGCAGGTGCGAGGCAGCGCGAGCCCAGTATGGCAGCAGCCAGGGGCACCTCTGGGCCTGCCAGGAGGAGCCGGGGTGGCGAGGGACTCCTTTTCTTTTTAGGGAAATTATTAATGACCACGAGGCGAAAAAATGATGCAATAGCGAAAACTTGCTGCGCACCAGCTGTTGTTTGGAAATGGATTCGACTCAAAAGAGCAACACAGACGGCATAACGGATTCCACTCCCCCAGTCCAACACACGCGGCAAGGCACAGCGCTGCTGCTCCTCGACACACTCCGCACAGCTATGCCACATTGTTCTCTTTGCTAGCAATGTCCTTTCACTAACGACAGCTCATGTTTTTGATGGAGAAAAAAAAAAAACTAAAACAAACAAGAAAATGAGTCCGAAACCCCAACATGCTGCATACCTGCCTTAAGAGGTGCTTTCAGAGGTACCTTCAGAAATTTAAGCTGGCTTGAAGTTCTGCTGGTGAAAGTGTGAGTCTGAGCAGAAAACGGAGATTGAATAATTTCTCCCTCATAGCTGAAAATTCACATCCTATCTCTCTCCTTGATGTTGGGATGTGGAAGTTAGCTCCCCCTGGAAGGGCACAGGAGCTACCATCCTGTCAGGAACTTTCTGCTGATGGTGAAACAAGGGTGGAAAGGAGTATCTGGTGCACCCCCAAGTTCACGGTACCTGTCTTGTACTGCTAAAAGGTGGAGGATTATGTATACATTGTGACATTTAAAAAAATGCTGTGAAGATATCTCCTAGGCTTGGTCTCTCAAATTCAAAAAGTAGTTTGCTAACTTCAGATTTCTTTTTTTCTTGAATTTGTGATTGATGGCTAATATGTGTCTGTGGTCCTCACTTGCCGGCAGTTAGGGCTGGTGCTGGAGCCATTTCTAAGATTCATGCTTGTCATTTTTTGATTTGTCAACACTTCCGAAAATCTTTAAATTTACATTTATGACTACTCCTTTTTCTAATGGCAATGATCTGACATTTTCAAGTCTCCCTTGTAAGAACTGCATCAGTCAAGTGTCCTATATAGCATTTGTTACCTCAGAGGAGGGATCTTGCTTTTTGTTTAGTTTCTTGTTCTGTTTTGGTTATGGGCTTCAAAATAACCTTCGTATATAAAAACTTGCAAGTGGAACAAAGAAACATAGAAAGAGATGTATTCTGGGCCTATTTTTTTTTCTCATTCCAGCAGTAGCTATGAGTCCCTGTGGAATTTATAATCTCTGCAGGAGTTTATCAACTTTGTGCACAAATCCTGTTCCAGGCTTCCTTGTTAAAAGAACTTTTCAAGTTCATTTTTGTTTTAGAAGTTGAACAGTCTTAACTGTTTTACATGCTAGGCAGGATCTTTTATTTTCTCCAAAATATTTTTTAATTAGCTACCTGGCATCACTCAGTAAACTCTTTTCGAAGGTAGAAGGACAACTGTCGGGTGAAAAAAATACAGACCTAAACCTAGGAACTAAAAGAAAATCCTTCCTCTCACCTCCCCCACGAATATGCAGAATCCCCGTTATGGAATAATCTGCGAATCATGGGAGAGAGCTGGGAGATCTCTGCAAACATGCTTCCCACCGTATGGGAGTCAGGGGAAAGAAATCTACGGAGGAACTGTTTTACGTTTTTTCTTCTTTGTTTCACAGATACTTTTAAAGACTTCACAGATGCCATGTAATTAAGCTTCACTTTATCACAGTTTCAGGAGCAAAAATTTAAGTGCTAAAAGTAGCACTCTGCCCCCGATGCCTGCCTTCTCGCAGTCACGTTCAGTCATATCACATGAAGGAGCATGTAGTTGTTCCCATTTTTGCTTGCAAGCCCAATCTTTTCCTCTGTCATCTCGTGGTGATCTAAATGCATATACCAGGATGCAGCTCTGAAGCTATTTCCCTCCCTCCTTCCTTCATGGTAGATGTAAGTCTGCTCTTACGATGGGTATCAGTGTACAGTGACCCTGTTCTCTGTTACTTGTGGTAGCCAGGAAAAAAGAGGTGCAAGATGGTCAGGCTCTGTCAGTGAAAAGTGGGTCTCTAGCACATGTCCACAGCCTGGGCATGAGGCACTGTTTTGCTGGGCTATCATTCACATACTCCTGTTTCACTATAGTAGTGGGCAAGTTTCATCCCAGTTTGGATTTTTTTTTAAATGCTCCTAATGGAACTTGAACTGACAGAAAGATTTCTAGTTGCTTGTGCTTGTGTTCATTGGCACCATCAATGTAAATGGTGGCAAGAATGATCTCTGGAAACTGAGCACAGCAACTACGCGGGGACCTCTTTGGTGACTTTGCTGCATGTGGAGCATGAAATGCAGGTGTAGGAGAAAGTCATGAGTAAATATCACCTGCTCACCACTGGGAAGACCAAAATCCTTGGTTCCCCAAGCTGCTAATGGTGTGGATAGAGAAGACAAGACTTTCTCCATATTAAGTCAATGAGAGAAGTATGGGCTGTCAGATGGGTTAAAGGGTTGGTGCTCAGGACCAGGATGAATAGCGGAAGGGAAGCACCAAATTTTGAGGTATGCTAGGCTTACATATGAAGTTCTCATGTCCTGCTCAGGTTACCTCCTCTTTTTGTGCTTTATGAGTTAAATCCCAGTTTTATAAATGGGTGGGTCACACAAGAAATAGCTTTATATTAGGACTCTGCCATACATCCCAGGCTTGGATTCTGTATCATATCTGAAGGAAAATTGTTATAGATATATCAGCTTTTCACCCACAAGGTGCATGTTATTTGATATGCAGCTGCCCTGAACTCAAACCTGTAGATGAGGCACTGCCTTGTGTTTAGGACCTGCTGAAGCTGATGACACAGGAAGATAGGGTTTATTGAAGGTGTTGCCTGACCAGCATGCAGAGTGTGTGTCCATCCTCACGGAGGGCTACGAGCTCTTCCAGGTGTGCCCGCAGCCTCCCACAGCAGGACTTGCAGCTCACACACTTCACCTGACTCACGGGCGTCTTGCTGACTGTGGGGCAGTCTGGCACACTGCATTTCAGCAATCCTGTCTGCCAGCACTCCAGGCTATGCCAGTACTGATACAGAGCTTCTGAGTTCCGAGTTCCAGGTGTGGGGTGTTTGCCACCACAAACTTAGCACCTTCATACCTGGAGGGCTCATCCCTTTGGACTCTCTGTCCCAGAAGGATCTTCCAGAGGGTAGATGGCAGGACAGCTATGGGTAAGCATAAACAGCTGAGGAAAAGGTCCTCTGGTCAGCCCTGCCTGTTAGTGAAGTCATTGGAAAAGTGAGGGGGAAACAGAAATATCAAGCAAGGGGTGGAGACAGGGAGAAGTGCTGATGAGATGCTGCTGCATGAGACAACCTGCTAATGGTGTGTCTCTGCTGTGCCTATTTCCAGTCTGAATGGAGTGATAAGAGAATCAAGTAACTCTTGCTTATTCAGGTCCCTCCCTGGAAACTCGAACAGGTATTTGAGATACAATTTTCCTCTAGCCACTTTTCAACTGAGTCATTTCATGTGATATCATCCTTAAGAAGAGCCAGGAGTCATGTCAAGCTGGTCAGGTCCATATAGTCACATGGGAGTCTCTTAGGTATCTACAGGCCTTGGGTGAAATGTTGGCCAGTGCGGCAGCTGCATCAGTGACTGGGGACTCCAGATCTGGGCACAAGCTCAGGCTGAGCCTACGGATGTACTGGCATAATGTGTGCTATGTAGGAGCTGCTGCGACAGTGAAGGTGTAACTTGTGTCATACAAGATAGATGTTGTGCCCTTCTCATTGCTATGTGCCACTGCTCTGTCAAGAGACATGAGCAGGAAAAAACACTGTTGACAGTTGAGTCCTTACTTTGATTCAAGCCTTTATATCATGCATAAAGATGCAGAAAAAGCCCCATCAGAGACACAGGTGGTAACAAGTGAGCTTGTAAGATGGGTGTGAAGCAGTTCTTACTGAAGGTTTGGAAGTGACGCTGTGGGGTTTGCTGCTCACCCAGCTACTTGCTGTGGGTGCCAAAGGCACATTCCTAGTAGTGGTTCACAGGACACATTCTACATTGCTGGATGCAAAGATGAAGAAAAATGATTTCTTCTTAAAAGAAAACATCTTCCAATACCAGAAGCTTTTAGTTTTATCACTACATACCACTTAAATCTGTTATGATTAAATATAGGGAAAAAAAACATGAGAAAAAAAAACATGGTCATAGGAGAGAAGGAAATTTGCCTTCAATTTGGCCTTTAATTCCTTTACATAAAAATATTTCTTGCATTAAATGATACAGTAGAAAAGTTTAAAATTATTATTAATTCTTTTACAATCTACACCACCTGTGAGCATGAACACATTTATATTTATTAAATATACGTCTTGGCTTGTTACCAGACGCCTGCAACAGTCTACATCCTGTTGACACGATTTTTCAGACAGTGGGGTTCCTTGTGGGAATGGGCAAAAATGCAAAATGGAATGAGATACAAAGCAGAGGCCAAAAGTCTCAGGGAGAGCAGGCAGAAGCCATCATTTTTTGTAACAACCTCCGGGGCTGTCCGTGGCATGGCATTGCTGCCATAAAGGATATAGTGAGCTATGCTCTCTGCCAGGAGTTTTCTGATATGCAGCAGAGGAAGAGCTACTCAATTTGGCTCATTTGTAGAGCACAAATGGAAAGGTCAGTTCTGTAGGGTAAGGGAGGCGTTTGTTGTTGGAGTAAACACCTTCTTTCTCTGCAGGATGCTTCTCTTAAACAAAATATTAAAGGGCTCAGCCTTCCGCCTGCGGAACAAAGTAATTCTGAAATGATACAAATACTGGCACAGATTTAACCTTTGATTTTGAGGATAACCTTACTTTTGCATGACTTTGGCCCAGGAGTTTTGTACCCAGGATAACGACGGAAATTCTTGTACAGTAGCTGCAGAGGCTCTAATGAGGCTGATAAAACTTTATCTCTGGAAAATTCCAAGTATTCATAACCCCTCCCTCTCTGATAAAAAAAAAATGACTCTTTCCATGATCAGAACAGTGATTTTACAGGAAGAAAATATTTAAAAAAATTTTCTTCAAAAGTAGTTTCAAAGTAGATGCTTACCTAAGGTTTATGTGCCATAATCTCATTTTGTTTAGAGGTTTTGCCAATGATTATATTTTGTCTTAAAATTTTGTTTTTTAAAAAGAAACATCTTCCATTTAAAAATCATCGTCCTATCAAGCCAAATAAATCCCAATATTAGGAGATAAATACTCCTAAGCTGTCCAGTCAGCTTTCTCATTTGCTTGTCAAGTAAGGCTGCTGTTTTGGGATAGCTGATCCAGGAGGGGAATTTCTCTCCTTTCAGGATCTTCCTATGCTGTGTATAGGAATCCTAAATATTTATCTAGGACTTTCCTATGTTTCTCGAGTGAAAAGCTTGCACATGCAGCTGATTCCTGTCTAGTGGTTTAGGACTTCAAAGGTGGCGATGCTGGGTTTCCTGGAGCCCTGCTTGAGCCAGTCTTTATTAAATGAGTTTAACTTTCATGAAAGAAAAAGTCTCCACGGATGAATCAGAGTCTGAAAGCTTCTAAAAAAAAAAGGCAATTAAAGGAGAAT
>NW_010583617.1:254176-277045 GCF_000705375.1 Tinamus guttatus
TTTCCCTAGGGATCAGTTAAACTTGCATTTTGCCCATTTATAAGTAATGTTCCCCCACTGGCAGAGTTTATTACGAGATTAAAGGTGAGAGGAGGATTGTAGACCCAGCTACTGTGGAGTCTGTGAAGGGCGGCTCTGGAGCTGCAAAACCGTAATTAGCTCCACGTTGCCCCATGCTGGCTGTGAGCACCCATGAGGTTGGCCCCAAATGGTCTGTGTGCAGCTTCAGCATCTCTCCAGGCTGCCCTGCCAGAGGGGATGCGAAGATGTCGGCCCTGAGAGATGCCCATGGGCCAAACCTGCCACAGGGGGGAAATCCGGCTGCTTTCCTGCAGGGGACTCTAGGAAAACAATGTCTTTCTGTGCTTTAGGTTTATGTTAAAGGATTGGGGCTAACAGTGTTTGTCCTCTAGTTCCTCGTGCCTGCTCAGCTCACAGACTCGAATATTTTACAGTAGAAATACACATTTCTGTTTCATTTTTTTTCCTGCCCATCCTTTAACATGCACTTCAGGTTCTGTGATTAAGGAAAATTCGGTGAAATCTTTTTTTTTTTTTTGTCCTGTAACACAGACAAACATCCTAAAATGAATCCTGCTTCCTCTGTGGAAATTGGAAGCTCTTTTTCTTACTTAATGGATTCCCTGTTGACATCGTTATATGGATGTTAAAGTCAGGCACTTTCAGAGAGATTAGTGTGAGGGGAGGAAGGGAGAAAACATAAATCCAGGCAGAATAAAAGAAATTTCCACTCCCACGACAAGAAGAGAGAAAGGAGAGTGGCCATTTTTTTGCAAGAGAACAGGAGCAGCTGCCTGCTGGCATTTAGCAGTTGTCTACGAAGGTCGACGTGCCATAAACTATAGGCCTAGAAACAGGAGGTCAGTAGCACCATTCATTACCAGAAATGTCTCAGATGATTTAAAGAAAAAAAATCCTTGTTTGTGGCTGATACAAAATCTTTGTATCCTCCTCAGCGCTTGCAAGGAAATTGCTTATGCATGCCCATGTGCCTACAGCAGCACATAGGGAAGAGCCCAAAGTGAGGCACAACGGAGGTAGCACAGTCTTAATGCAGCTCAGTCTTCACTGAGAAGGAAATGGAGGTGCAAAATAAATGAATTGAGGTCAGTGCTGCATTAAGCGTCCATCAGATTCCTGCAGCAAAGTCCAAGAGAACACGCCTCGCTGTTCATCAGGGAATGAAATTTAATGTAAACACATTGGTTTTCATTTTTATAGTAGAGATCACCAGCAAGATGATTTCCAGAACATGTACACCTCCAGGCTCAGTCACTTTTAAAAAGTGAGAATCTTAAATTGTAAGATTCCTACAGTTCTCCCTTTTTCAAATGGGAGCTGAGTCTTTTTATGCAAGTGGATTTATTCTAGTTCAGGAAAGACTGTTGTCTTGCACATAAAGAGCTTCACGAGGTTCAAGTTTACTCCTGAAAACTCAATTAAACACTTATACATATATGAGGAGTGTTTTTATTTAGTGGCCCAAATCATTTAGTTATTTATGTTAGCAGTAATAAATAAAACAATAATAAATTTATTTACTAACATCATAAAACATAAAAAGCATTAGTTTCCAAAGTAAGTAAACTGTGCAAGTGGATTTATTCTAGTTCATGAAAGACTGTTGTCTGTCTCACACATAAAGAGCTTCATGAGGTTAAAGTTTATGCCTGAAAACTCAATTAAAAACTTATACATATATGAGGAATGTTTTTATTTAGTGGCCCAAATCATTTAGTTATTTATGTTAGCAGTAATAAATAAAACAATAATAAATTTATTTACTAACATCATAAAACATAAAAAGCATTAGTTTCCAAAGTAAGTAAACAGGATTAAACTCTGTTGTAATACAAAGAGAAGGACTCTTGCCAGCTGCTATTGCATTGGACAGAATAGTTGCAACATAGACCTAGAATTTATTTTGGGGGTGTTTCCTATAGGGTTTGTTTGTTCATGTAGCAAGTGGACCTATTAGGACAGTCATTCTTTTCAATAAATTTTCATTTTCGTGGTAGTGGGCTGAGATATAAAAATAAATGCTGCTAGAAAATTCTTTGGACTAGTGAGTGTCCTTGTATTATAGAAGAAATTTGGTGTAATAGAATGTGGGTCAACAAAACTGCTTAGAGCTCAAAAATGTGCAGTGCAGGTGTTTGATTCAGGGAAAAAAGGGTGAGAAGTCCCAGAAAAAGGTGCTGTAGAGAAAAGGACGGACACAAAGGTTTATTCTGGAGAGAAGTGTCCTCTGAGTCGAGCACTTTCCCTGTTTGTGTGCGAACAAGACACACTAGAAAATGACCCAAAATAAACCTGATCATGGGATAAGGTAGCTACCACCTAGACTGGGAAATCGATGCTCTCCTTGGAAAAGCTGGGAAAGACTGGATGCATTACCAGCTTTCAACCTCTTCTTGGCAAGTGCAAGTGAAAAAAAACCCACAAACTTATTCTAGGCAAATTCTTGTTAAAAAGCAGAGGGCGAAAGTAAATCTATTCTCTTGTTTTCTCTGGAGGTCTTTATGCAGTTTATGGCTGCTTTGTTATGCTGAACTGGTTCTTGGTTGAATACATACAGGAACACTGGGAACACGAATTAGGATGGAGAAGTAAAAGACAGACATGCATCAAAAATAATTTACACTACCTCGCAACTGGTAAAAAATGTACACAAAACGGATTGTTTGCCCATCCCACTGGGAAAGATTAGCGAAGAAGAAAGAGTAAACACTGTACACTCTTTATATTTGAGAAGCCTGAAAATGGGGAGAAATCATGTAATGTAATGTTATTTCATCCATTGAAGATATATATAGTATTGTACCAGCATGGCCAGATTTCATATCTGCCTAAATGCATTGAAAATTAAAGATTTTGAAAGTTGTCCCTGTGTCACTAACAGAAGCATCTAATGATAATGCTTTGAGAAGCTCATGATGCTTTTGTCTGAAGTTTTGCATTTACCTTTTGGAAGCAAACACTGCTGTAAGGTCAGTCTGGATTTGGGGCCGGTTACCCTGAAGATGCTGGGATGCAGCATGTTCAGAGGGGCCCTGAGCATGAATGTGAACTCGCCATGCTGACATGTTCCCCCCATGCCTTCATTTGGCACAGATGACAGACAGCAAAGGCAAAGCCTCCAGCGCTCACCTGGAGGAAAATCTACATAAGACTGCCCTGTGGTCCATGTTCCTGAAGCCACCAGGCCTGACCAGGTTACCTGGACTCTCCTCTGCTCCCTCTGCACTTATGGGGCTTCCTGCTGCTTTGATGTAGCAAATGAAAGGCTTGTGCTCTCTAGGTGTTTAGGGAAGATGTTTTCCTCTTTTCAGCTGCCAGGTGTAGAAAGCCAGGTGTGCCCTAGTGGAAGTTTTAGCTCTGCTGCAAATATGCTTTCTTATGGCAAACCTTTACTTCTTTCTCCTCTCGCAGACTATTTCTCATGCCTACAGACAAGTCATAAGCATTTTCCCTACTTGTCTGGTCTAGCAAGGCTTCGAGTCTGGCTGTTTTTATGATTTCTGCCTTGACCTTGAGCTCGGGATTGCATAGCTTGAAGCTGGGCTGAGCAGAGCACCCTGCCTGTTTCTACAGAGCATAAGTTTGTTTAAATCTGTTTGAACTGAGAAAAGGTGAGGGGAGGAAGGTAGGAGAAGTATTCCAGGTCTATAGCCAAGTTTCAAACCAAAAGGGCAGAGATGATTGAATATAATTCTTTGGAGAGACGGGGGTTGACATGCTTCGGTTCAGGAGGAGGCACTTCAGAAAATCTTCCTTTGATAATGAGGCTGCAAAGCTGCAGACTGTTGGGTAATCCAGGGTTGTTAACAGATTCAGGCATAACAAACAGCTCTCCTGGAAAAAAAAATATGGTCACAATCACTCCCCCAAAAGGATGTTCTTTCAACCGCAGATCAGAAATATTGCACGTTACAACTCATTAAAAAGCTCTGGGCTCCTGTCCAAGGCAAGCGCCAGCTTCCTCCAAGCACTGAACAAATACAACTGCGACCGTTATTGCTGCCTTGCTGGGTAAAGCTCCTGTGTGACTCCATGGCTGTGGTAGGCAGCGAGCCACTGAGCCCTCACCCCGTTTCCCACCTCTGCTGACCATTTGCAGCCCAGCTGCATGGCCCAGGCTGAGGCACCAGAGCACAAGGTCACCTAACCCTGCTCGGCTCCCCGAGCATCGCACAGCTTTGGGGGCATATTCTCTATTCTGGCTTGGTACAAGGAACCCTTATGCTGGTATATAACTCTACATGGCCATGTTGCTTTTCCAGGGCTTCCTGATCACCAGTGGCTAGAGCTGAAGAGCTGCTGGGTTCCTTCAGCCCTGACTTCCAAGCTGCCCTGCTGCCTTCTGGAAATCACTGTCCGCTTCAGACATCTGAGATTTCTATGACCTTGAAGGGGACACTGAGACCACTTCTAAGGGATGCAGAAAGGGCAGCTTGCTCAGAGCGGGGTGCCTAAGCTAATAAATTGGAAACTCGGGTGGAAGAGCTGTGTCTGAACTCCTGCTGGAGTTTTGGGGAGTGTTGTTGCCTTACACCAGGTTGCAGTTCCACAGTGATCTGCCAAAAAGCTTCATGGTTCTCTGATTCCTGCTTGATTTGGATGCTGAAGCCAACCTTTTCTTACAAAGACAGGAGCTGCTGAGGGTGTTGCTCTCCGTTTTGGTAATGCTGAGCAGATATTTGGAAAGCCTGAAGTAATTTTGGGAATGAGATCCAGAGGTGTTTGGGGAAATACGTAAGTGGAAATGTTGCTTTTGCAGGTGTCAGATGCATGCAGAATTAGGAGGGAGATGAGCATGGAGCTGGAGCCAGATACCTGCAGAAACAGTGGCTGGTGTGAGAGGAAGGAGAGAAGCTTTATGCTAAGCAAATAAATCAAGGGTTCTTGAACCACAGCACCAGCCATGAGGTATTAAGTTTCATCTGTATCCGTCAAATAATTGTTCCAGTGGCAGCATTTTAAATGTCAAGCACTTGCCAATGTTTATCACCTATTGGCTAGTTCAGCTGGGGATTTGGCCCTGATGTATAACTTGTTCGTTGGTGATACAGAAAGGAAATATAATGGCAAGTATACGGGCAAAAGTAAGGAGGAAATAATTTAAAATGGTAGTATATGTGCATTCCCTTGAAAAACAGATATGACAGAAGCTTTTCTTAGTTGTACTGGAATTACTACTGGAACTCGGTGTATGGAATCACTCTGCAGAATCCAATAGTACATTGGTAATGTGGCTTCTAAAAAAGATATGAAAAATATTTTTTAAAGGGCTGTAAAATACATTCCACAAATGATCTTTTTTTTTTTTATTTCCTGGAGAACACTTTTATAATGTAATAAACGAACTCTTACAAATGTTCACTCCTGGGATACTACTCGCCTCTGCACATCTGGTGAGAGACTGGGGAAGAATTTAGTGCAGGTGCCAGTTTAAAAAGTCACCTGCAGCCTTGGGATTACTTCTGACTTCCTGCTTTCTTTTCAAAGCGAAGCAGTAATGCAACTTGACGGCAGGGTATTACCTTGCTGCCCAGAAAGGCAGTTCTGAGAGACTCCGTGCCCAAGTACCATTTCCAAATAGCCCTGATTGCTTTTTTTAGAACACAGCCCCACGAGTTGCTGCTCAGGCAGGAGGCTTATTGAGAGGCATTTTGCCCGGATAACAGCAACATCAAAAGGCATCCAAGCATGGGTTAAGCCTGGTTTTATGGATCTGCCTTTCTTTTCTCTTTAAGTTGTTTTGCCATTCTGGAACAAATCACCTGTTTCTTGCTAATGTCTCTGAACATCCAACAATTATGGGTGCAGAGATTGCGAGGACTCTGGTCTTGAACCAACATTGGCTTTAATGATGGGGGGAAGCAACAGAGAGAGGCACAAGAAATAAAATGATGCTGTTTTTTCTGATCAAGAGGCATTCATGGGGTCAGAAATCCGACTTGTACTTTCTGGCTCTGATATCTGTTTAGAATTAACAAAACAAATTTGCCTTGAATATTTGCCTTCAATATTTTGAAACACAGTCTTGTTAAATAAGCTATATAATTCTGTCATTTTTTATCATCTCTTCAAATGGCCATTTAAAACACACCATTCAGTGAACTAATATATCCTGGCAGATTATTTTTCTTAAGGTTGTAGAGTATCTTAATGTATCGCCTTAATGTATTAGTATTGTGGTGTATTAATATTTTGACTTCAGTGCTCCCTTTGGCTAATTCTGGAGCATAATTTACTTCTCTCGTGGTAAGAGATAAATTATTTTTCTGTCTACTTACAAGTTCAGTACAGCAAGCTTCCCTTCTCCTTGAACTATGGTTCTTCAGCAGATATTTCTGTAAGTGAAAATAAAAATTTTGATGACTGTATTCAGCAAGATATTGTTAACTCCGTCAAAAAATTATATCCATTATAATACCATCTAGGGAAATTAAGCTCATTATCAGAAAAAAAATCACTTCTCATGAAGTGCATATTGCAGAAGGCTCTTCAAATGTGCTGTGAGTCTGACCACACCAGCCCAGGATCTACATCGGTCATCTCCTTCTCAACCTCTATGTTCTGTCACCACTTTTATGTTCTTACATAGAGTGGATCTTTATTGAAAACTTTGCATTTTGGGCTATTGCATTTGATCCTGTGATCTGAAATAGAATTGATTATGAAGAAACTTTCTCTTTTTTTTCCTTGTCAAATGTAGATTTTGGTGGACTATTCCTGTCATTCTAGATTTTTGACAGAATGCACAACATACCTTCTTGTGAATGATGGGCTAACTGTCTCTTTGTAGAGTACTGCCAGTGTCAGGTTCCTAAAAGCAAAAATCATTTTCCCCTCTTTCCTGCCAAATAATGAATTTGTCTTAAAAAGCATGGATTTTTTAAACTAAAATTTAAAATTGCTTTTTCTTTTAGAAGTCTTCAGAAAACACCATTTTTTGGTGTTTGTTGTAAAGCAAATAGAAAATGGAAGGTGAAAATGTCATGTACTTCCAAGACCCCGGGCACTGGGGAATCAAAAAGAGCATGAAGCAACACAACAGCAGGGCCTGTCAGATGTCTCCTGTGGAGGAAAGCTGGTCAGAAAAGCTATTAGAGCAGCTGTCACCTATTCTGCCCCTTGGCCACAGGCTGCTTGCTGTTCTGGTGGCAGGGGCAGAAGGGCACATGCCTCATCTGTCCCCGTTCAGACTAGCATTTTAGCTGGAATAGCTAAAGAAGTGGCTAAATCACCAGGTTATGAATTAAACTGTCTGAAATGAGGATGTACACCCTGTTCTTCACCTATTATGGAGCAGTAAGGTTTGCCAGCAGGCAGGGAGAACATCTGGGAGCAGTATCAGCTTAACTTTCCCCATGGGGATCAACGCGGCGGTACCTGCCGAGCCCATAGCGCTGCCACTGGCACTGCTACATGAGGAAGTTACTGCTTTAGCCCAAGGGAGAGAGGTCTTCTTTCTGGCACTGAGAGCTCAATCTCTCATCCAAGCTAATAGTCCAGCCAGAGGGAATGTGAGCCTTGGCTGCTGAGAGCAAGAAGCTCTTTTGCCTTTGAAAATCCAATATAACCCCCTTGGGTGTAAGAATTTGATGGCAGTGTTATAGACATGGGTGAGTTATTGATTCATCCTTCTGCTTCTGATCTGTCCTTCATTTTATTGATCTGACTTTATATCCTCAGTTTTATATGACTGGTAGAAAAATACAATTCGTAGGATATGTTCCTCATATTCATTTCATTAAGGCAGATGAGTGATCTATGACAAGAGCGGTGCAAAGATACGGCCCACTCGCAGGTGTGATTATAGACGCTTGTTGATTTTCACTCTAGTGTCCAGTCAGCTGCATCACATCATGCTGAATTTGTCTTTGCCACCAGTCAGAGAATTGGAAAAATTTAAACAGAAGAGCAGATGATGAAAAGAAAATAACAAACATTGTAATTGTTCGTATGTGAATAACAGTGTCTGTGGGAAGAATGGCCATTCTCCACATATTTGTTTGGATGATCATTGGCTTTTATGAATGGGATTCAAGCTGAAGAACAGCTCCTTCATGTGTGAACCAATATTCATGTTTGGCCAGTTCTGTTACTCACGTGAGTCTCCCTTCAGATTTAATCTGAAACTGAGGATACATTCACTAGCTGTTATTTCCCATCTCCTGTTTGCTGAGGGATTCTATGCCTGCATGATGGCTTGCTACAGTACATCACCAAATGATAATGATATATTGCTTAAGCACAGTGCATTCTTTATTTTTATAACAAAATAAATAGTATTAATACATAGTTTGCACTTATATCTTTCATTTCTTCTGTCAGTCAGTAAGACTGACAGACTGTCTTGGTTCCTTCTTTTCATTCATCGCTGTGTTTTTGTTCAAATTACTGATTTGTCATAGAACTAATGACTTTTTTTTCCATTTTTCAACTTGTAAATATACATGTTTTGGCTCATTACTGTAGTATTTGTCATCAGAATGACACTATCAGTCATTTTAAGTCTAAGATCAGACCGGGATGGTGAAGGAAGGTCTGGATGATTTGAAGACAATGTGCAGAAAAAATCTGAAAAAGTTTACTTTCTTAGAAAAGAATTAATTTAGAAAATCAGAATAAGATTTTCCTGGAATTGGAGTTTCTCTGGAATGGGAGTACTCAAAATTGTGAGCAATATTAGAATAGCATTATGGAGGGATTTCCGTGTGGAAAACTGGGAACTGTGTGCCTGGTGACCAGCAAAGGCCAAGACCCAGTTAAGAGGAAAAGGTTGCATGTGTATTTTTATTCTAACTTCTTTCTTTTCAATTCCTGTGTGTTTTCTTGTGGGCAAGTCAAGACTTTGAACAAACTGTCCTCTGGCCCTATGTTTTTGCACTAGCCAAAACTGCCAGGGAAAGTCTACAGCTCCGGCCAGGAGGTTATTAAGGCTCCTGCCTGAGAGCAAAGGTGAGCCCTGGGCTTCTGCCTTGAGGATTGGGAGTTTTAAATTTGGACATAGAGTGAAACAGAGAGGTCAAAGATATGACTTGCCAGTAATTATATGCCTGGTCAGGGTCTATTTGCAATCGCCCTGCTCTGGCTGTTGACACAGAGTCCCAGCTGTGACGTGCGGGGGCACCTTTACAAGATGTGCACGTACAAAAGCAGCCTGAAAGATGAGGGCATCGATTTCCCTTTTCTGAAGGAAGCCTCAGAGCTCTGGTACCCAGCCTGGATTTCACAGGCATGGAAACTACTGCACTCATGAATTTCAAAACACCTTGTAGTATATACACCGAGATAATCTTTCAGATCTAGCTCTCCTTATGCTTCCGAGAAACATAATAAACAAAACAACTGAAAAATCATATTGCATTTTGCACTATAAGTCATTTCAACAATTTTAGACTCTTCCATTTGAAAGAGCAATATTTAGGAAAAAAAATGTTCAGATTAATGCCTATTACAGTGTAATAATTAATCCAATTGCACTTCTGTGAGGAGCTCTTTCTTCATCTAAAAGAGTCAGGTGGACTTCTGGTCTCCTCCTTATTTGTGCTACAGTAACATGGCCTTGAGGATACAAAGATATCACTGAAAACCAAATCTCATCCAATTTTATTCCTGTGCCACTGAGCTGGTATCTCATACACTGTAAAACATGGTTTGCTAGGCTTGGATCTATATCCTAATTCTCAGGAAAGTCTAGAAATATCATTCAATATAAACAAATATGTTCAATATAAACATATCTATTGTTTAATATAAACAAATAAATTATTTCAAATTGATTTTACTGAGATACCATCACTGATATCACCAGACAGTAAAATGTTTGACAATTTGTCTTTTTAAATTAGAAATTTGAGCTGAATTATTACATTCTTAAAAGATAAGAACAAGTCACACATAGCTGCAAACTTTCAGTTCAGGTTCCTCAAGCTGCCAAGTTGGTCAAAGCTGCCAAATTTTGCCAGATCAACAAAGACATTTCAAATGTGAGTGTAAAAAACCCAACAAACTGAAGGAGTTATGCTGATGATGGAGTAAAATTTGGAGATAAATACTGGCACGTACTAGGGAATGGGTGCTAGCTGTTGAGGGCAGTCCTGGTGTCTGTGGCTATGCCCTTGATTCACGTAATTGAAGGGAAAGTGGCCAACAGGACCACTGAGCTGGAGAGAGCAAATGGTGCTGTAGGTCTCCTTGCTGTATGCTCTGGTAAAACACTGTTCTTGAAAACTTCACTCTTCAAAATGAACTATATTATTGCATTGGCCAGGATCAAAACAAAGACTGCAGTGGAAAATTACATGGTGTGGTATTACCTACATCAGTCTAGGTGGGACCTTATAAAATAAATTTGTTTCTTATGTTAAAAGACGTTCACTCCAGCTTAGACAAATCTGAAGAAACACTAAGCTATGAGCAATGATGGGGGGAAGACAGTTATCAACAAGGCCCCTTATTCTTTTAAACCATTTCTGCCTTCAAAAATATTCTACCTTTTTCCTCTACTGATGTTACATTTAGAAAGCTGATGGATGGATTCTTTTTCCTTCTTGTTTCTTCCTTTGTTTCATTAATCTGTTTCAGCATTTTAGACAAAATTTACTTTTTCTTTCAGTAGGATATGTTCTGAAAGAGAATGTTTACCAGTAGTAAACAATAAAAACTCAACTGCTGCACATTTTATTTACTCACAGCTGATTTAGGGTTACTTTTTTTAAAAAATCACCTTAGAAATCTGAAGTGGTATTGCAAATAATGAACACTGGGCAATGTGTTTATTACGATGTTTATACAATAGCAACCAATTATAGATCAGCAATTATATATACCTCTAAGTGCTATTTAAGCATTAATTGACCCTGACTGTGGACTTCTGAGGTAAAATGTCATAAAATATACTGTATTATGAAGGAAACTGAGACATAAAAACATATAATCCACAGAGGAGATACATTTAAAGAACACATTAGACTAAAATTTTTGCATCTTACACAGAGCTCAGTAATACAAATGAATTAGGATTTTTTTTCAAAATATTTGCATAAATAAATGACTTGCAGTTCTGACCAAGAACTGCATCAAATAACATACAGAAAGATTTTCTTTTGCAAGAAGAGAGTTCAGCTTATTTTTTAGTGTGCTGCAAGCTGAAATAAGGTAGAAGAATAATAATTACAATATTAAGCTTTCTTTAGTGGACAGGATTTTTATACTTTGCTGAAATATTTTCCTATCTTAAAAATGTTGAGGAAATCCTCATTACAGTAGTAATTAAGATCTCTTACTAGGTTACAGCAAACATATTTGTTATTGCCTTCAAGTAAGAGTGGAATATAATAGATATAGCCATAATTAAGATCATCTTATCCAAACATATGAAATGTTTGGTTGCAGAAGCTGATGTGGAATGATTACTCTTATATGTTGTTCTTTCAAGACTTAAAATTGTTTCTGTCTCATTGTTCTACTTAAATTACTGAACCCAAAACACAGTCTCATTTAGAAAATTTTTATGTTTTATTCAAAATAACAAAAGAAAAAACAACTCCCTTCAATGCCCACAGCTTACATTTCCTTTATATAATGTGATATCCATGCTTATGTTACAAAATAGAAGAAAAAGTGCAGGCTTTGTGGCAATGTGTAGATAAAAACAAGCTGCCCTTTTAAAAGCATTTGTCCTTTACATAACTATTATTCACTTCCAGCAGTGAATCTGTACAAAGGTTTTCTGCACTGGGAATAAATTAATGGATCTATTAAAAAGGACAAATATCATACTGCAAGCCATACTCACACTATCATGGCCAAACAGATGCTGGGGAAGTAGCACTTGGATATTGTTCCTGCAGAAACAAAAGGTTTATCACTAGAGCGGTGTAACAGTAGCAAGAGCGTAACCTACTTATTCACCATAATACTCCAGTTACCATGGGGGACCCTGGAACTCGGCATGTTTTACAAGCTAAGTCATGAACTATGACCATGAGCACAACTTTCCTTGTAGAAGCTATTTATCATTGACAGAGAAATACTAAGTGACATTATTTTCATGTAGGTATAGATATTTAAGGTTTAGTTGTCTAATACACCAGCAACTGCTCTAGACTTCCTTTATAATCACTGGTGAAGCCCCCTCAAGAGCAGACTATCTACCTGACCTACTTTAGATACCTGCCCTCGTATGAGACTTATTTCCCCCTGAATATGCCTGCTTCTCCCTGTTGCCTATAAAGAAACTAGGTGAGACTTTGACTATTCACATTTAGCAAGTTAGGTAGGATGAATCCCACCTAGTCTCTCGGAAGGCTTACGGATACCTGAGCTAAGTCATCTACAGAAATCAGCACACTCACATGGCTGTAAGCACCACTAATAGAGCTAGGTCAGGGTATATCCCCACCGCACCAGAGCATCCATGCTAAGTCAGTGTGTTCACTACTCATTTTTTCCACCTAGATATTCTCATCATTTACATCATGATGAAGTGTGGTAATACCTGAAGAGGAAAAGCTGAATAACAACAATCTACCTGCCATGGTGATAAAATGATGGAACAAAATATACCTAGCATAGAGAAATTAAAATAGCTGAACTGGTTTTACTGGAAAAGGTAACAGCTCTGTTATGCAAAGGCATGAGCTCTGCAGCATTAAGGCCTAATTCTTTTTTAAAGTAGGTAGTGTCATTTCCTCTTAAGTTCTAGAATATAGTTATCAAATCAGAAAGTATCTCTTTGCAGTATTGTAAGGATGTTATGAAATATTGGTAGTATTTTACAGAAATCCTGTACAGACTATTGACAACTTTGCTGTTGGACACAGCAGCTTCAGCTCAGGCAGTGGTGTCACAGGTGAGTAGGCAGGTGTGACGGAGCTGGGAGGTGACACATTAGGGCAGCGCATTGCAGCACATGCTGTGCAACACATGCACAGCAGCGCGTTGCACTTGCAAAACACAGGTAACATATTCAAAACAAGATGGGGAACCTAATCGCTCTGTGGATGAAACAGGTAAGGAAAAAAATAGTTGAAATTCAGCTAAATTTTGCATATTAAGAAAAATAAGTTCCTGCTATATCTTAGTTGTTAGTCCTATGCTTAAAGCTCTCCTGTGAGGTGATACATAGCTCTGTGACTTTGATTTTACACTTTCTTTGAGTATTAGTTCAATACTGGTTCTTTCTTGTTTGCTAAAGTAATAGCTGGATTCCTTGTCCCCTTGCTAAAAACATAAATCCTCAGGGTCTGCCTAGTAATTTGTCCGTGATTTTTTTTTACAGGGGCGTGTGTTAGATATCATAAAGCACAGGTATTTGTTTCATTGCAAAGCATGAAGCCTAGCTAATACAGGAAAAAAACAGAGCTAAAAGCATAGCTTTTGAATATATTCTTAGTGCTTATTTGTATTACAGCGGTGTACATGAGCTGAGCCAAGACCCAGGCCATGGGAGTCAGTGCTTGGCTGGGACTCAAGCCCTCACCTAGTCTCATGGCCCACGGAAGGTGAGGAGAGCAAAGCACACAAGGCACGTGTGCCCCGTTTGGTGGACACCGCTGAGCCCAGGACTTTAATGCACGTGCACTGTCCTGTGGAGCTGACCTGCATATGCCACCCTGGCACGATGTGCCAGGTCCAGACCACAGCAGGAAGAAGTCCAGCAGGCAAGGCACAGGGAGACCCAACGGCACACAGGGTGCTTTCAGTCTTAGGTCTGCAGAAACACTGTGGAGCCCAAAAGCTAAATCCCAATGTTCTTTTTCATTTAGCGTTTTTATTACTTCATAAGTAGGAACTTTCAAACTCAGCCTGAATAAAGACTAAAAAGATGTCCAGTTCTGGGCTCCACAGTACAAGAGGGATGTGGAGCTGCTGGAGAGAGTCCAGCACAGGGCTACGAGGATTATCAGGTGCCCAGAACATCTGCCCTATGAGGAGAGGCTGAGGGAGCTGGGCCTGTTCAGCCTGGAGAAGAGAAGGCTGAGAGGGGACCTGATCAGTGTCTATAAGTACCTCAAGGGAGGCAGTGAGGAGGATGGTGCTGGCCTCTTTTCACTGGTGGCCACTGACAGAACTAGAGGTAATGGCCACAAACTGAAACACCAAAAGTTCCACAGGAACTTAAGGAAAAATTTTTTAACAGTGAGGGTGACAGAGCACTGGAACAGGCTGCCCAGAGAGGTTGTGGAGTCTCCTTCCCTGGAGATCTTCAAAACCCGCTTGGATGCAGTCCTGTGCCATGTGCTCTAGGTGACCCTGCGTGTGCAGGGGGGTTGGACTAGATGATCTCTAGAGGTCCCTTCCAACCTTGGGCATTCTATGATTCTGTGATTCTGTGATTCTATGTAAACCCATGGATATGCAAACTGAAAAGTCCTTATGGGGATCTAAGTCTTGATTTTGCTGGAGAAATTTTGGGCTTTTCAGGATGTTATTATATTGTCTTGTTAGTCTTTTACTGATGGTGTAAGTCTACAGTGTTTCCATAATGAAGTTCACAGGTTTATTCCTGTGATATACAGGCAGAATTATTTCAATTCTGTACAGTGAATTTAGTTTATTCATCAGCCATTGTATATCGTAATGATATACAATGGCTTAAACCCTCCAAACCAAGATAATAACAAACATGTGTGTTTATGTGTGTGTGTATTCCTCTTTTATAAATTGGTTTTAGTTAAACCATTTGTAGAGCTTTTTCTTATGTAACCAAAAAGAGAAAGGCTATTCCAGCAAGTACAGCAGAAATCTGCAAGACTGCTCTGCAGAACTTTTTATTCCTCCCAACACAGTCACTTCTGAGAGCAGCTGGAAGAGGCGAGATTTGCTGGTGAAAGCAGCACACCCAAGATCTCTGAGCAGCACAACCCAAGAGCTCTGCCCACGACTGACAAAAGCTTGTCACTGCTTGGACATGTTCAATGCCAAAAAATCCTCTGAATTGCACCACAGAGAATTTTTTTCCCAGTTTCTACTTGCTGTGACTTTTTCCTCTTCACTGAGAAACACACAGGAAACTTTCAGTGATATTTGAGCAGTTAGATATTTTGCATGTTCTCCTCTGGGCTGGAATGTGAATGAAGCACTATTTTATTTCCTTCCCCTAAACTCTTCCTAGCCTTGTTTTTCTTAACTGTGACATGCCCAGCACAGCCTGCACAGGACAGTTGTTACAGAAGATGGCATGTAAGGTTTTCCCGATGTTGTTTTTTCCTTGCTCTCCGTATGGCTACAACGCTCAGCTCCCGGAGGCCTTTGAGCTTGGCTGGTTCTCGGGGCTCTGCTGCATTAACGAATGACTGTGGGTAGTCTGAGCTCCCTATATCGGCTACCGCCGTATGCGTGGCATTTGCCTTGTCAGGCCTTGGCATCAAATATGGGGCTTGTGGTTCTTATCTCAGAAATTGTTTGGTCAAATCTATTGCAGTGTGCTGCAGAGGGATTCCTCCTGCCGTTCTGCTCCGCTGCTCCTGATTGCTGGCTTAATCTGTCAGGAAAAGAGCAAGAGAAAGGTGCACTTGGAACTTGTTTTTGGAAGATCCTAGTTTGAAATGCAACTGTTCCTTCACAATAAAGCGTATTAAAATTCCAGAGTTTCATTGCATATCTCTTTTATTTTCTCTTTTTCCTTTCCTGCCTCTATTTTCCCCTTGGGCACCTTATTTACACTGCTTTTCTTTTTGACTTCCTTTCTCATTGGGCACCCCTTTAGAGATGGACACAGCATTTGATCCTTTTCCTTCCAGATTCAGTTGATTGACTTCTGCTGCTACTTCTACTTTCTACTTGCTCCAAAACTGCGCTTTTCCTCTTATAAAATGAAGTCAAAAGCACCTCTCAACACAGAAGGAACATGTTTACTCTACCCACCACCCACCTAGCTCTCACAAAAGGAGCAAATTAGCACAAGAAACTCCTAAAGGCTTCTCAGTAGCCTGGAAGCCACGGGCTAACTTCCCTTTGCTTTCTGGCATGGCTGGAAGCGCGTCTGGAGGGTGAGCTCTTCAAGCCTGCTCAAAACAGGGTCTGGGAAACGTGTTTCTGAGGGCAGAGCAGGGAAGAGCTTTAAAACACAACCAGTATTTCAAACATCGGAAATGCAGAGGTCTTAAAGCCTGCAACATCTCAGCTGCTAAGCACTAAAGGGAAACTAAGGCAAAAGAACCTCAGCAGCTGCCATGACCTCCACCAGGGGAGGTCCATGAGCACTGCTGCATTTCTTTGATTTGGGGGTCTGCCTGTAGGAGATAAATTCTGAGGGCAATACATGGTCTTTAACCTTGTTGTATTCAGCAGACATGAATCATACAACTTTAAAACAATACCAAGAAGCACCAGTATGCACTAGGCTTCGAAATACTGCCTCTGGCTTGCCTTGCTTGGGACCAAATGGTGTGAAACCTAAGCTGGGAGAAAATGGGGATGTCAGGAGTTACCAAGGAAGGCTCTTGCCAAAATGAAAACTGCCAACAAGCAAACAAGGAGGAAACCTAATAGCTTGGACTTGCACCTAAATCAACATGGGATGAAGTTATGCTGTGCTTGAGGCTGTACTTATTTACGGATCTAGACATGGGTCTAGGTATCTAACCGCAGGCATAAAGAAAGCACAGACCATTAGCAAACTTGAACTCATTTTTTATTTAGATAGGAGCTTGCTTGTATAAAGGCTGTGCTTGGTTCTACGTCTCTAAATAAAACCCCAATAAAACAGTATTTCCATTGCTACTAAACAGTGCAATATCTCATGCTACTAAACAGTGCAATATCTCAGAATAAATCTAAAGCGGAAAGGTTTGCAAAGGTACTGAGCTTCCTTAGTTTTTCTCAAAATCAAGGTTCATATGGGGCTCTGCCTCTATCAAAAAGCAAGATATTTTTAAAAATAGATACAGATGTATACGAAAAACAGAATAAGGCATTAGTATAAGGTATGGATTGTACTGAAACTCTTGCATATCTGTTTTTAAACATGAAAATGCAATATTACATTTTAGATTTAAAATACATTACATATGATCAGGTTTGAGTATTTAGTGATTTTACCAATGAATGTAGCAGGAAAAGAAATCTGTGTGGTAATGAAAAGTGCTGCTGGTGAAAAGGTTAGCAGCAAATGAAGATTTGAATACCACCTAAAAGGACTTGACTGAACCCTTGGACTGGAATTACAGAAGTGAGAGGAAATTTAATAAGGACAGATAGCAGTAACTACTCTTATAAACTGGAGATTTATCATTAGGAGAAGAAATGTGTGATGGTCAATCATTTTCAAAAATGAAATGCTGCAATGAAGAAGGCAACTAGAAGGCTAAAACTTACAAGGTTAAATGTTTCTATTGTAAATAAACAAGTGTTACCCCCACTGTACAAGCCACTGTAGCCTGTGTAAAAAAGTGGATTCCAGGAAAGAAAATTTGCTCAACTGGTCAGGAGAAGGGAGAGACTCTCTCTCTTCTCAGAGGAGACTGAAAAGAGCCTGAGTTTGTCAGTTTGGCAAGACAAAATTTGGAAGGGGCCAGAACTGCTGTTTTTTTGCAGTCTGGAGAAGGAAGTAAGAGCTGTAGAGAGTGAAGAGCTCAAGTGTCTGAAGTCTTGATGCCACAAAAACAAATGATGCCTCAAAAACAAATGGAAACAAAAATAAAATGAAGTCAGAAGTTTGAAGGAAGATTCCGTTCTTCTGCATTTATCTTAGAATACCTTAGAATTTGGGCAAACATCTGCAGCATTTTTAATATGGAACAAGATAGATTTATGAATCGGTTTATATGATGTGATTGTTTGAGATAGCAGGGGTCTGGATTTGATGACTCAGAGGTGACTTACAGCCCTGCCGTGTACTGAATGTTCCTCCTCTAGTCTAGTGCTTGAGGGGTCAATTTATTTCATTATTTGCTGGAAAAATACAGTTGTAAAGCCATGCAGCAGAGCGCCTAGGAGGAATATGGCTAGGAAAAAAATTATACACCCCCATGCTCTGTTCTCTCAGGTGACAGAGCCAAATGGTGTGGGAGAGTGAGGGAAGATTCGGGCTTGTGGGTGGGCAAGGTCTTCAAGCATTCCTCAAAGTCATTTTCTCCCTCAGCACCAGTTTTGAATACTCAGAATTATTTTAAAGCTACCTTGCTCCTAGTGACTCAAACTCTCTCCTTTTTATTTTTAAACTGTATCCTGGATTCAGCTAATACGTTCTACTGAATTGTCTTTATTACTGTGTCGCTACTGCCAAATTGCAAAAATGTGGGGTTCCTCATCATCCTCCTCCAGCTCGATAAAAAAATATCAGATATCTTAGCTGAGCCTGTCTGAAATAAGCCTGACTGTGACTATGTCAAGGAGGAGGGAAAGCAAGTTCAAATAGCAGAAACACGTTTACTTGCCACAATTTTTCCCCACTCTGACACACTGATCCTTGCCCCGAAGTGTTCTGCTGCTTTTTTCATCATAAGATGTGGAATGTTTTTATTTATTTATTTATTATTGTTATTAGCAGAGAGGTTAATGACCCCATCCTCTGCTTCCTAGGTAAGCTGGTGACACCTCCCAGCAAATGGGCAATTTCTGTGCCCATCTTTCCATTTGTGCCCCCCCCCAAAAAAAATACCAGGAGTTTCCTCTGATGTGCTGAAAGAAATGAAGCAGGATACTGGCATGTACCCAGGAGCTCCAGCGTAAGCCACCTGAATGAGGTTTAAGTTAGTCACCCCATTCCACAGTGGGAATCCTGAGGGGGCAACACAGAAGCAAGCTGAGCAAACCATCCCATGGGGTAGATCTTGCTCCCCGCTCCTGCAACTAAGCTGCTGTCAGTCATGGCACAGTTGGAGCACAGTCTGTGTTATGGACATTTTCTTTCCTGGTAAAGCGTGATCAAGCTGGTCCCGCAGTGAGTGGAGGGGGCTGCTTGCAAACTGTGCTGTAGCGTGGTGCCTCCAGCCTCCTCTGAATTCCTGAATGATGGAAGGGCAATAGACCCACGCCGCCTGCTAATGCTTGCTCCTGCAATGCTATATAGCAATAAATTGAGTTCTGTGTCTTCTAGTTGATAAAAGTTGTTTATCTCCTGCTGAGATGTTGGATTTGATTTATATTAGACTGCTTTTTCTATTTCCACAGTTATCTACAAGACGAACCACTAAGGGAGGGGAAAAAAAAGCAAACTCTTTTTATTGTTTTTTGATTTGTTTGTTTTAAGGTCTGCCACACTGCCTCTTTATAGGGACACTGAAGAATGGTTTTGATTGAGATGGGGCTATAATGCAAAGTTTTCTCAGTATTCCAGCAACAGTCATTATAATGTGTAACATCTAATTACAAGCACCTAAGGTTGGATAAAGTCTTACAGTATTGCCTTATCCCTGATGTGCTGAGGTGAGGTCCCTTCCATATAGACTTTTACTGGTGGATTCCAGCACTAGGAAATTAAACGTGCCTGGGACAGTTATTTCACTACTTCTGAGAGCAGCATCTGCAAACATACTTTTAAGCTCACCTACCTTGCTCTTAAGGGTGCTCGTGCTGAAGTTGCCTGTTGGGAACCATTCATAGCCTGTGTCAGCCTTTCTTGTCTTACCACACTCATAATTTCTGCAGCACTTCCCAAAGGGACAGTCACCTTCCTCTGCAGTGCCAGCTTGCTGAATCCATCCTGGTTCAATGAGCCCTAGAAAGCCAGCCGTTTTACTGACACATTGCTGTCTAGCTGACTGCTGTCCCCATGGATTTGTTCTGCAGCTGCTTGCCTGGATAATGCCCTGGCACCTTGGAGGTGAAGAGGGGTTAAGTTCAGACTGTTGATTTTGGACTACTACATCATCAGATCATTTTAAAATTTGATCTGATCTTTCACAGCATTTGCTACCGCTGTAGCTTGTCATCAACCATTTTAAGTCTCTGCACTCTATAATTAATGAAAATATTGAATAGAACTGGCAGAGGAGAGACTCATAAGATGTCTCGCTCCACATGTCCTCCCACACTGGCTTGCTGAGTGTATTTTTACAATCAGATGTGAATAGCTTTTATGATAATTTAATCTACACCCGATTTCCTTAGTTAACAGTGGGAAGGGTGTGGGAATGGTGGGAAGACAGTGCTGGAATCCTTCTTGTGGTCCAAGTGCATTGCAAAGGTGAGATACAACCTTCCTTTTGCCCTAGGCAGCTTATCCTATCTTGGAAATGAAATGCTTTTCCTGCGCAAAGTCAGAGGGAGGTGGTCTGGACGTGCGGGACTGGTTTGAAACATTCAGCTTCGATAGAAATCTTGGAAAATGTTCGCCCTGGAGTTCCGGTTGTCAACACAACACACTGTGTTGATCTGACAGTGTTCAGCTTCTCCTTGCAGAAAATGAGAACTGGTTTGTCTTTTCCTGCATGTACCAATGTCATTGCTTCAGCTGTGATCATCTTGAAGCAAATCTTTTCTAAATTACAAACTTTGCTTGCCTACATAGCTAATGTTTGTAGGTAGAGGCAAATATCTTGTTTGAGATTGGCTGATATAGCTATTTTTCAAAAATAAATAATTGCTATAACAATAAAAAGGAATAAAAGAAATTGTTTTGCAGCTATTATGGTAAAGAGCGCATTAGAAATGCATACACAGAACATTTCAGAGACTTAAGCAATTGCTTGAAATGATCTATCTGCTTGGGTTTTTGAGATGTCTTTTCTTTTTTGTTTTCTCGTATTATCTGAGGCTGTGGTTCTCAAACTGCTATATGCTCCCTTTTCAAAAGGATACAAGTTTGGGTCTTTCCTCCAGCTAGAGAGGCTGTGAATGTGGTATTTACCCTTCCAGGTTTTCCTGTGGCATGTGGATGCCTGCTCTAGGTGGAAACCTATTACGTTTTGCCATTTGCCCTCTAGACATGTCTGCGTTTGGGAAGTCCACAGAAGACCAGGGGGTCAGTAACCAAGGAAGAAGTTGGTTTGTAGCTTGTTGGTGGTTGGTTTGCATATCAGGTAGGACATCTAGGATGAAGTAGCTTTGATTACTTAGGTGAATAGTTCAGATTAGGAAATGGAGGCCAGCTAAAGCCCAGAGGTATGTAGCTGGTAAGAGGACATGGAAATGTTAGCCCTTCACATAAGAGAAGTCTGCATAATTTACCAGAACATTTCCCATTTACTCCTTGCTTGTGGGGTCTGTTCAGGCCAGTATTTTTTGAATATATGCATTCTGTTTGAATCTGCTTACTGAACAGCTGAAACTAAGAGAACTGCACTCCAGTATGTAAATCTCCTTGGTTAAAGTATCTATCAATTTGGCAAAACTGTAAGGGACTGATCCTGAGAGGCCATTGGAGCTAAGTATGTGTTGATCTTTCTCTGGACAAGGCTCTAATCCACTTTGCATTGACAAGATTAAAATACAGTTTCTGCATATTTCTATGCTTCTGCACACTGCAGAGCTCAGTGTGTAGTGTGTGCTTATCCATGAAATTGATGGGATGTAGTATGAGGCTTACCAAACTACTAACAACTGTATTTTGCAAAACTTATTCCCATGCTGTGACGTAGAAGGTGTTATGTTATGTCTTTTGTTAATTAAACCAAGAAATGTAGGCTAAAATGCTGCTACAAGGCAGCCCTAAGCTAGAAAAAAAATAAATTAGAACTGAAACTTGCGTTTTAACTCATGTGTTTTCAGATCTAGCACTTAAAATGTACAAGATACAATAAGGTAACTTAGTTGCCTTTTATCAGTAAGTCATTATGCCAAGGTAAAAATTATATTTTAAATTGTATCTCCAAAAAATACATGTTTTTACCTTTTTCTCACAGGCAAGGCTTTTTCTCTCTTGCTGGAGAATTCGGCTTGTTCAGAGTTCTTTATGTGACTACAGAGAAGGTAATATGAAACATTTTTCAATTTGGAGCTGTGTGGAAGTGACAGCCTTCTGACACTGACAAGCTGCCTTGCTTCACTAGGTGAGATCCCTTCATCAAAATGACTCGCTTGTGGGCACGCTGTCTCCTTCCCAGAGGTGTGTCAGGAATTTGCATGTGCAGATGTTTACACCAACGCCCACAGAAATATGCTTGTCTTGCAAGGTAGACATGGGCAGTTCAGATTTGGAGCAAAACAGTCAGCACCCTCCAAAACCGGAACAGATCCTCTGAGCTGGAATTAGTTTCATTGCCTACCCTAAAATGCTGTCTGCTTCTGCTTTCTCCACATATACAGCTTTGCCTCTCCATGGCTATGGCCTTGCAGCCTGGAAAGGAAACAGCCACAGGATCATGCTGGGTGTCTTTGACACCTTGAGTGACAAGGAGAAGGCTGGAAACTGTCTTTTATGGTCTCTTATAACACAAGGATGACAGATGAAACTGGAAAATTGAAGGTTTGGAATAATCAGGTTCTTCACACAGGGCCTGGTGAAACAGATTTCTTTGACAAGGGATATTGGAGATGCTTAAATCTTACACAGGTCTAAAAAGCAATGGAACAAATTTAAGAGAGAAAAACACACTGAGGACTTTTAAATACAAATATATCGCTTGAGGATTTCTGGCTCAGGTTGCTGCTAAATCACAAATTACTGGGTCTAGGAAAATATTCTAGGGAAATACTGAGTTCTAGGCTCACCTGGTTCACCTAGGCTAGTGGGTAAGACTGTTGCACACAGGATGTTGAGGCAGGCTCACATATGCAAAGACTAGTGTTGTCTGCAGCTGATGGCATATGTTGATTTTAATGATAAAAGTTATTTCTAAGGAAATATAAAAACAGGAGAGAGAGGAAAAAGGACCAGGAGAAACTTCTCAGTGGTCATCCATGAAGAGTAGTGATGAGGTCCTAGTGATCATCGTCCATGGGGAG
>NW_010583617.1:286711-310154 GCF_000705375.1 Tinamus guttatus
CCATCGGCCTATAGATAGGAAGCTTCCCCAAGGAAGGGAAAGGAAGGATAACATGGGGAACCACCCCAGACGATCCATTCTTGACTGAGATCAGTGCATGATTTGTAAAAAGAAAGGACATTGGAAAAATGAGCGTCCTTACCGAAATGCGCCACCAAACTCACGAGAAATTCTATTTATGAAAAAAGAAAACAACTGATGGGACTGGGGCTCTGACAGTCCCAAGAGCCCAGGGTAAGTTCCCAAGAAACAACTAGGGTACAGGGTGCTACCGGACAGATGGCAGCAGTTACGTAAAAGATGGAGACTGGTATGCAGGGGCTGCAGTGGTAACACAAGAAGGCCGAGTAATATGGGCCCAATTGTTGCTGTGTGGTAGTTCGGCACAAAGAGCTGAACCCATTGCTCTGACACGAGCGCTACGATGGGCAAGAGGAAAGGTGGTAAACATCTATACCAATATCCGGTACGCCTTTGCCACTGCCCACGTTCATGGGCAGGTATACAAAGAAAGGCAACTATTGACATCAGAAGGAAAAGGCACAAAAAATAAAGAAGAGATCTCAGCCCTACTGGAAGCTCTGTGGGGCCCCTGTGCAGTAGCTATTATCCATTGGCCAGCACACCAAAAGGGAAATTGTCCCCAGATACAGGGCAATGCTCTAGCTGACAGAAGAACAAAGCAGGTGGCTCAACAGCCAGTGGGGCCACTGCAAATATTAACATTAATGCCTCAGACCCAGTGGCCTGAAATACCCCCTGAATACACTGAAGCCGAGAAAGATTATATAAAGGACCATAAAGGGATCCTTTGGGGGAGATGCAGGATGGTGGTAGCTGCCAGGAGGAATACTGTGTTTACCCAAACAGATGGCAGAAACCTGGCTATGAGACTTCCACTCCAGCATGCACCTCTCCCCTAAAAAAGCACTTGAGTTGGTACGTCCTCACCTCTGGATGCCAGGTCTACGTCAGAAGTTGTAGAGGATCTCTGTCCGATGTGCTACATGTGCTCAAGTGAGCCCAAAAATATCCTCACCAGACCACGGGACTAAAGAAGTGGCGGATGCACCGGGGGTTTACTGGGAACTAGACTTTACCAAGATAAAATCCAGAAAGTCAGGATGTAAGTATCTACTGGTATTCATGGACACATACTCGGGATGGGGGGAGGCCTACCCAACAAAAGCAGAAACCACCGCTATAACTGTGAAAAAGCTCGTGCAAGAAATAATTCCTCGGTTTGGTTTAGTACTCAGTTAGTAGCAAAAGCCTTGGAAATCACCTGGAAATAGAGGTGTATCTACTACCCCCAGAGCTCAGGAAAGGTAGAAAGAATGAAACGTACCTTAAAGGAAACACTTACTAAATTGAATATTGAAACAGGGGCTAAATGGGTCGATTTACTCCCAATGGCTCTTTTACAAGCATGGTGCACCCCATATAAGATAGAGCTATCCTCCTATAAAATACTCTATGGGAGACCCCCGCCTTTGTTCCCCAAAACCGTGAGCATTACTAACAGCTCTCCAGTGTTCCTCCAGGCATTACAAAAGCTAAGAGAGCAGATACACCGAGGCTTGCAAGATCACAACGAGAGCCGGAACCCTATAAAAGAGCCAGTTCACCCATACCACCCAGGGGACTTGGTGTACATCAAAAGGTTCCAGACGGCATCACTGCAACCACGGTGGATGGGGCTGTACCAGGTGATACTTCACACTCCAACAGCGGTGAAGGTCGCCGGAAAACCTGCGTGGATCCATCACTCCCAAGTGAAACCGGCTCCTCCTCAACCGAATCCAGATTCAGATAAGTGGACTGTTTCCAAGGACCCTAGCAACCCACTAAGGGTCACAATATAGAGAAAATGAGTAGACAGATACGGGGAGCCTGGTTAATTTTGACAGTGTGTATACAAACTTTTGGGTTAAGATATGAGCACAGTCCTTATCGCCCCATTAACTGGAAATGGAAAATTAGGGATACTATAACAGGAAGCACAATCCAGTCAATAAGCACTATGGATGCCCCTGAAATAACCTTTGATTTATGCGATATAGGACTGCCCATACGATGAGCAACAGGAGGCGCAGGAGGAACAGGGTACCAAACAGGGCAGCAGCGGCTCCGGGACGTGGTCCCCATTGTGGGACTATTGTGGGGGAGGAATTATTACAGGGGGTACAATACTACATATGTCCTGCTATAAGAAATCCTGGGTGTCAAGGGGATGGCCAGTTTCACTGTGCCCAATGGGGTTATGAAACAGAATCCTCCTGGGGGCATCACAACCCTTTCATAAGAATAGAGCGGGGTCCGAAGGGTAAATGCAGTATACCCGGAACCTGCAATCCGATCCTATTTAAACGCCAGTATTGGGGCCGATACGGAACAACCTGGGATACGGGCAGGACATGGGCAGGACGGGGGTAATGGAAGGGCCCACCTGAGCTACATTGAACATCATCATGGGAGAGAGAAAAGAGCTGCCCCTATCTTAATTCCATTACTGGTTGGGGCAGGAATAGCTGGCTCCATCACGGTCAGGGCTTCTGTGTTAATCGCTCAAAAACAGGGATTGCGAGACTTAAGCTCATGAGTACCACAAGATATGGTATATATGGAAGAGACAGTGGGAAGATTGGAAAATCAAGTGGACTCTTTAGCCGAAGTAGTCCTCCAAAATAGAAGGGGACTAGACCTTCTCTTTATGAAGCAAGGTGGCCTCTGTGTAGCTCTTGAAGAGACATGCTGCTTTTACGCAAACCAGTCAGGGGTCATTAGCGAAACGTTAGCCATGGTGCGCAGGAATCTAAAAGAAAAATATTATCACGGGGTGCAAGAACAGAATCTGTTCCAGTCGTGGTATAACTGGTCCCCATGGCTGACCACCCTAATGTCCGCAATAGCTAGTCCCGTAATGTTCTAATCTTTATGATCATTGCCCCTTGCATCTTAAAATGCACCTGCACTTATATCACTAATACAATTTCAGAGGCAAAAATAATGGTCACGAGGACGTACTATAACCCACCCCCAGAAGAAGATTATTACCCCAAAGGTTTGAGGTAAGGGACAACAGCCAGTGGGGGAATGAAGGACCCAGTGCAAAGTGAGGCCAGGTAAGGGGTTAATAAGGTTGCGGTGACTAGGTACCTAATCTCACCATTTTCTTCTGTGAAAATAGCTTGCTGTTCAGATTACGCGGAGCTAGTTTAGCACAGGCAGAAAACACCGAGAACTAGAACTAACAGGACACCACCTCCTGCTCTTGTTGCAAGCTGCACCTAATCTCACCATTTGCTTCCATAAACACCGCTTGCTACTTATGCTGCATCATCCTGCTCTTGCTGCAACCACGAGATTAGATATCAGCCGTGAGGAACTGGTAACCGTAAAATAACGTATGAGGGAGTTGCAACTGTCTATAAAAATACGAAATTCTCCCCAGGCGGGCGCAGATCTCAGGCATTGTAAGAGATCCACCACCGGCCAGCTAATAAAGCTTGCCCTTTTACCCACCAGGTTGAGTGTGGAGGTGATTGCTGGGGTTACGGACTAACATATTACTACAGAGATGCCCTGGAAAATGAAATGAAAATTAGTATTATCCATCATAAACCTGGAAGCATTAAAATCTAAAATAGCATAGTCTAAAATATGACATTGGCCTTTGAATAAACACTCAGGATTTGGTGACTGACTTCTAGGGGAAACTAGGATTTGCAAAAGAGTGCAGTGGAGCGGTCTATTTGATATATTTTGATATGATACTAGTTAATCCCCTGTTATTCATTTCTTATTTTGCTGGTTTATACAGGAAGACTTTAGAATTTAGAGTGTATATATCTTCTCTCACCTCCAGACTCCCTTTTTGATTCCCAAGAAAGGGTCCTTTATAAGACTGGGCACATATGTTAGCAGTGAGTTGACAGTGGCTAATGGCAGAGAGTCAGCAGAACTGCATTACCAAATACAAGTGCAACATGCTTATTCAGGGACTAATTAGAGCAGTCCCAAACCAGAAATTCAGCGTTGCTGCTGATGAGCGGCTGCTCCCTCCCTGCTAGCCCCACACATGCTGGAGAAGGGCTATGGCCCTATCTGCCGACAAAGCCTCACAACCATCCTCAGAATTGGCTCCCAAATTATTCTCCTCTTGCTTTGCTCAAACACTTGCCTCCCTTTTACGCTCAGCATCTTGCCTTATGCTGACATCAAAGTGCTCTCCAGAGCATCAGCCCATTGTATCTGCAATTAGAGCAAAGAAGTCCTGAAGAGGTGAGCTGCAGGTATTTTATTTGTACTTCAGCTCTGCCTGAGGATAGAGACATTATGCCTCATTACTTCTAATGTTTGCTTTTACACCTCCTTCTTACCTTTCTCAGATTTTCTTGCTTGAAACCTGCTAGACTTTCTCCTTGCAGACCCTCAGAGGATCACAGAGAGGCAAATAAGGTTGTGCTTGTTGCTGTTGGCTGAAATACAGTCCTCATTTCAAATACTCTTATTTCAAAACTACTTTTGAAATGAGCAGCAGATTTTCAGAAAGGAAAACCAAAATCTTGGGTGACAATTGTCTGTCATCAAGTAATTAAAGAAGTGCAAGCTTCTTAGCAGTTTGCCTTTTTAATTGACGTTTTAAGCAATTACAACCCTGTCTTGCTATAGCCTGTGCCAACGTGATGCAGTGCGTGTTGCTCCACAGGCAGGTTGCTCTAGCTAATTTTTTCTGCTGTTTTGCCTTGGCACCAACAGCATCCCTCATTAGTTTCTTTATTAGTACATTTAAATACTCTTTTAGCACCATTAAGTCTGAAATGGCTTTATTCTTCGTTCAGCAGTATTTCTGTTCAACATATTTTCTCAGCTCTCCCTACAAGGTTCCTTCAACAGATGTTATGACGCAGTTGAAGGAACGTGAACCAAATTGTAGGTAATGGTCCATGCTTATTTGTTTTGTGTAAGCTGTGGTTTCTATAGCTACTGTACATCTGCTTCGTGCCATTTGCTGATCATTTTCTGTAGCTGTCTCCATCCAGATATTTAAAGCACGCTGTACTGATTCTGCTCAGCACAGCAATCTGATAACTACTCGGCATGTGAACCAAGTTACAAATTTGGAAACATGTTTGAAAACAGCTGTTAATTCTACGTAGTATTTCTCAACCTACTATTAGCACAATGGCCACATTGCTAAAAAGTGTAACGTGCCCTGAGTTAGCAAAGGGCTTGAGAGCAGGACTAACGGTGAGCACAATTAGGCTTTTTCACAAGCTGCTAATGTGGGACCCCAAAGGCAGAGACTGTCTGTACAGCACATTAATATTGCAACAATTAGCTGAGAGATGGGGTTACCTGAGATTTGCTCCAAAGATAATTTTGAGTTATTACTTCCGTTTATTTTGAAGTTTTCCTTTGGATGTTGAAGCGAAGTAGCTGTGTCTTGGATTTTCAAATTGTGCCTTCCTTCAAGCAATTCCTTTTCTCTCCAAAAATTCTATCCCCCTTGTCATTGAAAGTAGTGTTACTCAACTTTACTGATTTTTAGAAGAAAATTGCAAGTAAGTGCTAATGTTTTGTTATTTTTTCATCATATATTCTGTGTTTTTTTTCCAAGACACTATCTACCAGCCTTCCTATTGCCTTTATCCTGTTCTGTCTGCTTAAGGTGAGCTCATTTTTAAAGAGTAAAATAGAGGCACAAGAGCTGAGTGCATCCATTTTGCCTCTATAACCTGCTTTCCAAAGACAGGTGGCCTTCTGTGATCTCTTTGTTGCGCCTTGCTTTGCAATTTGGGATTTGTCAGCTAATTTCAGCTGAATCTGACAGCAAGGGTAGAGATCTCCAAGGTATTGCCTGCCTACAAACTACTTCGCCCTGGCCCGTTTCCCCCTTAAGAGATACCCAAATTAATTCCTCCACTGAGGGAAAAAACGAGGTTCTCTGCTGAGGGAAACGCTGTTGCGCTCAGCTGCATCGCTAGACAGCTGAGAATCCACCTGGGAGACAGCCCTGGGAAACGAGGCTGCGAGTCCTGCTGTGCCCAGACCTGCTGGCTTCACACTGCCGAACACTGCTGTGCCTTTGCAGGGGAGGTTGAGAGACTGAGGTCCCTCTCAGGATTTTTTTTGCCATGACTTTTAAGGAATTGCAGCCTGCAATGTGCTATAAGCCTTCCTTATAGGAGTTTAATGGGCTCATTTGTTTGGAATCTGATGAGAAGGTACCAGACACGTTAATTACCATCAGCAACTGTCATGTAATAATGCGCTGAGCTTGATTAGTTCATGATACTGGACTTTCTATCATAATTATTTCATTGATTTTCCACATGAATAAAAACAAGCGTTCCATTACTTTTTCTTCACCTCCTCCATTTCTGATACAATCCATCCTTTTTTTCAGCTCTAGCAGTGCACATGGAGACAGCAGTTTGCTAGGAAGGAGAGTGTGCTCATTGCATATAAGACACTGTAGCTCCGAGATGAACCTAAAACTAGATCCAGAGTGAAAAGAGAAATCAGATGCTTTATTCTAGGAGAAGTGTGAAACTTGGAAAGAAGTAAAACTTACACAGCTGCCACTTCTAGGACAGAGACGGTTTTCTAGGATTAAATATGAACATTGTAGTCATGAAACACAGGCACTGATCCAGAGTCATCAGCAACCTGGCTGCTCTCTCCACTTAATGCAACTCAACTCTGGTCTGGTTGGTTGATCCAAGACAAAGCGTGTTAAATGGGACTAATTTACACTTGTCAGCTCCTGCGCAGGTCTACATGACAGATCACAGAGCGGGGTAGATAATGCCAATAAAACTGTATTTGCTGCACGAGGTAACACACTAACTTGGATGCACATGGCAGATTTAATACTCGGTATTTAATTTTTCTCATCTTTTAGCAGCATTGCTTCTAAACAAAGGATGCCGTTTATTAGCTCAATATGAAAAGGTGTTAAATTAGGGGGAAAAGAGTGTTTTTTTTTTTTTTTCCCTTTCTGGATGCAAGGAGCATTGCAGAAATCACAGGTATTATATTAAATGAATAAAATGTATTGTGGTGCTATGGCAGCTTGATCTGATATTATGACTCTCTATAAACCAGAATATAGGAATAAAAAACTTCTCTTTGTAATAAAATGTCATTCAAATATTTAGTGCAGAAGTTTTCTTTCCTGCACATCACATCACTGAAGAGTCTAGAAAGAAATCCCAAAGGGTTCCTCTCGCTGAAATTCCCAACTTTACCAAACCAGCACATCAGCCTTTTTTCTTTTTTTTTTTTTTTTTAATTTCTAATTACCACAATACCTTACAGAATAGATAATTACAATTTTATAGCCTGTTAAATTATGCATCAAGAAAATAAATGTATATTACATATACTACTCCTCTTCTATACCACTCTACTTCTCTTCAGCTATACTGAGCTGCACTTTCCCTGCAGAAAGAGAGACAATGATTCAAAGCATGAATAGACTTAATGCATTTACTTAAAGCAGAGGGTTATGACCTCATTTAACTCTATCCTGGAAACTAGTTTGACTGGCCAGTGTGTCAGAGTTTGTAGGGTTGGTGCCTTAATCCTCCAGGTCTTTCAGTGATATCTGACACTGTATTCACTTTGTCAGGTCTAGTAAATGGCCAAGTGCCTGATTGCCTTTAAATATTATAGCTGTTGAGAGTAAATTATTCATGTACATTACCTAAATTAATTGAAGACAGCTTTTACTTATATTACATTTAAAAATAAATAAAATAACAGAAGAATCAAGTAATCCTTTTTTTTTATCAAACAAAAGAAGTCTAATTGAAACTGTAGGTACTTTGTATGAGGATTAGTATGTTATTTTGTGTGTATTTTTTAATTCTTATATTTGACCTTATAATAAAATCAATGTATTTTCTTCTTGAAGGGAAAAGAAATGGCCAGACACTTGTGCTGGTGAATCATTTGGTGAATTAAATTTGCAAATTGTAAGTAGATACTGTATAGTATCTAGTGTTGAAATGTTTACTTTCTGGTACAAAGTATACAGTTTCTTCAAGAGAGTGATTTTTCTTGCTGCTGTGTATTTGGAACAACAGACCTTGAAACTCATACTGAGAGGAGAAAAAATTATCCTTCTTACTGGCTATAAGAAAGAAAAAAATGGTATAAGAAAGAATCAGTGGAGAGTTTTACCTTTGTCAAAATTAGGAATACAAAAAAGGACCCAACAACCCTTGTCCTGGAATAAAATAAGTACCTAGTTGCTTGGCTGCTGGAGGAAACATTATGTTACTTACAGCAAGACAGCCGAGTGCTACAAAGTGGTGTTCCAAAACAATCTTACAAATATGTGCAGAAAGCCGCTTACCCAAATAAAAAAAAAAAAAAAGAAAGAAAGACTAACAAAGAGAATACACCCTTTTTGGCACTTGTGTGCCTGACTTGGAGATGGAGAAAAAATGCCTCTATGCATTGAGGATTCACCCACCACAAACGGTTGGCCGCGGCACTGGGCTGTCTCCCACCACGAGTGTAGTAGTGTGAGGCTGGGTTGCAGTGTAGTTGATTTTGTAGCTCAGGAGTGAGCATACAGGTGCTCACACCTAAGAGCACCATATTTGGTGCTCTAAGAAATGCCTACACATTTTGCATAAAACAGTCTCTGGATAAAGACAATGAGGACCTAGGGAGCCACAGAGCTCTCCATCATCGCGGCAGAATAGCGGCATCATGCAGACCCAGGAATCCTGTTCTTCTGCATCTCTGAGGCTCTTGAGCAGTTCATGGCCTCTACCACACGCTGGGGGCCAGAGCTTGCATGTCCTAGGACACACTTCTCCTGTCTACTGCTCTTGGTCCATGCATTTAATGACTTTAGTACCAGAAGCCCTGATCCTTAGTGAGTGTTAGCTAACTGAGAATTGTGTTTCTCTACTTTGGGTATTTATTCAGGATAAGTTATCCTACAGGGAATCACAAGTGATCCACATAGGTGGAGAGATTTCTCCTGCCTTCAGTAGATGTGCTACGCTGTGCTGCTTCTCTCAAATCTAAGATGCTAGGTTTCCATTCTAAGTTTCTCTGTCTTACTGTAAGAATCAATCATTGTTTTAGTATATTTGTATATTTTAGTATATTAGTATATTCGTTAGGCTATGAAATGAAATATGGCATTTGGAGCTAGAACCTGCAGTAGGCTGAGGTCCTGCTCCTGAAACCCTCTCTGCTCTTGAATCAGTGCAGTCATCCTGTGGGATAACCCTTTGGCTTCAGAGGGAGCTGAAGGTCAGAGGTGTTTGAGGTTATGCTGAACTTCTGAATCACTTAAGCATTCAGTCTATGCCTGGTCCTTTGGCCTTCTCATTAGTCACAGTACATATAAATCAGTCTCTTTTTTTAATGTTGTTTTCTTTTCCTGAGCTCAGTTCTGAAGCAAACTCTTCCTCTAAAAGAAAGCCTGTATTTACAGATTACTTCACCCTGAGGTCTGCTCTGGACAGAGGGTCTAGGTGTAAAGCATACCAAGTTTGGCTCCATTCACTCACGACAGTCTTCTAATCTTATCCCAGTAAGCCCTGTACGTTCGACTATCCCCTTTCATGCAGGATAACATATACCACTGGCATCCTGCTGCAAATGGACCCCTCTGCTGGGTTGCAATACAGACCTTCCAGTTGTATTGTGGAAATCACCGTAGTGCAGGGCCAAGGGACAAAAGCTAAGAAACTGTAATTCCTCATTGAATATGCTTATATATATATATATATATTCTTAGTATCAAGCATAAGGTTGGTGATTTTATGAGGGGACTATCCTTTAATGAGTAGCAGAGGCTCTGCTTCACATCTACATGATGAAGAGGTGCTGTGCTCGCAGCTCTGCCGCATGTAACAAAGCTGGGCATTGTGGTGCTGTTCTAAAATAGGGGTCTGAAACAAGGGCAGCACCTGCTTCCTCCTCTGCACTTCTTCTCCTGTTACATTATATATAGAGAGCAATTGTTGTTCCTTCTGTCTGGTTAGTTTTCTGTACTTCATACAAGGGTGGCCAGGGCCTTAATCCTACTGGTTGTGCTCAGCTTGGTGGCGAGAGCACTTGGCATCACAATATTGCAGGCACTTTCTGACGAAAGGAAATCCATGCAGTGGTTATGTTTCGACGCCAGAAGGGTAACCAGAGGAGGCCAGGACTAATGACCATGCAGAGCGGGTACAATCCCTCTCTAGCAAGAAACAGCCCCAAGGGGTGTGGAGGCCACCCACTCTATACTTCAGTTCTGCCTGGGCACAAACTTTGCTCCCTTGGACGAAAACTTTTAGCAGTGAAGATGTAGCCAGGGACACTGATAGTTAAGATGTGCAGACTTGCCCTCTGAAGGTGTCCATCTCGGTTGGTTTTCACCAGAAACCCAGCACAACTAGGATAACCTAGTGGATAACCAAGTGGCCAAATATGTCTTGGGAAGATCTGAACAGTGTTTACGAATATTTGATAGAAGGATAAAAATAAGATGGAGCCAGACTCTTCCCTGTGATACTCAGTGACAGAATGAGAAGCACTGGGCAGAAAAAGAAGCAGGTTGAGGAGTCTTCCTCCTTGGAGATATTCAAAAGCCATCTGGACAAATCCTGAGCAATGTGCTCTTGCTGGCCGTGCTTGAGCAGGAGGTTTGGACCAAAGACCTCTAGAGGTCCCTTCCAAACCAGCTATTCTGTGATTTCATCCCTTTCGCAATACTTGTGAAAAGAGAAATTACTTTCAGAGACTGACATTTCTTCAGTTCTTTACCAGGAACTATCAGAAGACCCTCTAGGTAGCAGTTACCAGATACCTTTGGAGAGTGGTTGAAGAAAGGTAAAAAGGAAGTGAGCAATACAAGTTGGCTGAAAATTGTTGCTGTCCTTTGGGTAACATGCATCCTGCCAATAGCTCTCAGCAAAGCAGCCCTTCCTGGCTCTTGCTATATTCCTGCAGGTGCTCTGGCAGGTTACCTCTGAGCAGGAGCCTGGCAGTAGCTCATCTCGTTGTGACACTGATGGCTCATGCACCAGCCGTCTGCAAGGGCTGGGAGCAGCACGGTGGGAAGCCTCGCCGTGCTCGGCGTGATCCATTGCGCCTTGCTTCAGTGCACAACAGCCGCTCCTGCTGAGCTCCCGCTGGGGCTGCGGAACAGGCTGCTCGCTCAAAATGCAGCTATCTGGCTAAAAAATGTGACAGAGTGGCATTCGCTACACATCACTCACCTCTTAGCAAGGGGAACAGAACGTATAGCCCATAAGAAAAGCTTTCAGTTGGAGGCATTGTCCTAAGGCTACTCAAGGAGACCAGAACAAACAATGAAATTCTGAGCATCATTCTCCACGCTTCCTAAAAAATATTGTTCTGGCCACTTCCTTGTTAAACTTCACTATTTATGAGATTATATACTTTTTTGTGTGTGAATAATTCAACAGTTATATTAATTATAAAACATTAAACTCCCAAATGAGTTCAGATATTCTCTCTCAAATTCCCAAAGCAACCTGAAGAATTCCCTTGAGCATGTCTTAACATCTGCACCCCAGAAATTAACCCATCAATAGCTTAAAGGTTGTAGAAAATAATCTCACATGTAATATCTTTCGCTTAGAACGCTTTCAATCCATAATATAGAATTCCCTGACAAAGTTTATTTTTACTCTTCCTGACTTGTATTTCTGACTTGTATTAATTTCATTGCATCTTTCCCCCATGGCTTCTTTATTTCTGCTTTAGTTATCTCCTTTAAAATATTTTGTCTTTGAATCAATAGGCTGTCCATAAAACCAAAGGAAAAGGGTTACTAAATTATCCTCAGACTAAGTGAAGAAACAGTGAGCCATTATTGGGTAGTATTCCTTGTGATTCTTTTGGGGAAGATAATACTTCACCCTATATAAAATAGATTAATATTGAAATGCACTCAAAATAACAAGAGGGAACTCATCGCTGTACAGAAAATAGTACAGTAACCAAAGAAAAGGATTATGTTAAATTGCTCCGAAGAATCTATACCAACTTTTTAGTTAAGGAGACTGCAGTATTACACCCAAGTTTGGAGGCTCTGGAGAAAAGAGATAACGTCTTCAAAGTCCATTCCTTGAGTTAGAAGGATGGATGAGGAAAATTGTGCTTGTTTCGTTCTGAGATAGATCTGCCGAAAGATTTATACAGTCTGAGATGAAACAGAAGCAGCGTCTAATATTAAGGTGGCTTAATGTTTTTCTCTACAACAGTCTGTTTGGTAACTATACAGTGAATCTTTGCTTGGAGAGCTCTGTCATTACTAGGCCATAAGTGAGGTCACAAGAAAGATGTGGGGTGGGGGTGAGGATGTTATTCTGTTTTTAAAGAATTGCTGTCAGTTTAAAACCTGAGAGAATAAGAGAATATAATAAATACATAATACTTCATAGGCTCGTAAATTCCATTATTTTTTATTTTTTCCTGAGAAACACAACAGATAGACCTGATGCTCCAGCAAGAGCCTTGCCTCACTCCTGCAGTGAGTTATGCAAGATGCTTGTTGAAGGGCTGGGAAGGAAATTCCTTTTCTTAGCTAACTCATTCCTTGTGAAACCTGAAGAAATCTAAAGAATTGTACAGGCACTAATACCAGTTAGTGTGAGTCATAACAGCAACAGAACTCCTGTAGTCAGGCCCTGATTATTTCCACTATTATGTTGTCTGAATTAACTATGGGATGGACTCTCTGAAGCCTGGGAGGGGATTAAAGCTGGATTCCCAGAACTAAAAGGACCCTGAATTAAAAGGTGATTTGGCAATGGGGAGTCTTCAGCCTACATTATAGAGACAACATTTTTAGATCGTGGAATTTTTTGTTGAGATTTTTCTGACAAATTCCCAGTAACATTGAGTACAATAGCTTGGATTTATGAACATAGGAAAACTCCTGCTCGTTACTGTTTTATGCTATACAGCAATCCTGTTGCCGTTTTATAAATGGGTATAGGGATAGTCACAGATCACACTAAATGCAGTCCTGTAGGTTTTTGCATCTAGAACCTTATTTGCTTTTAGTTTCCAACAACATCTCTATCAGGAAGCATACAAAATCTCTTCTTTTTTACATGTTCAAACCAGTCATTATATTTTATGGTTAAATTTATTGAACTTTCTCATACAAATGATGGAAACAATAACAAAGAACACTAGTTCATGTTTCAAAGGTGACTCACAGTAGCTGGTAATTTATCATGGGATCTTTTGCAGGCCTATTTTTGGTTTGTTCTCAACACACAACCTTACTGAAGACTCCCAGGTGTTCTCGCTCAGAGCAATGTGATATTGTGGGGATTGCCCTGAAACAAGTGAACGTGCTCATTAAAAATGATTTCTGGTATGAAGCTGAGACAACTGGCAGTTAGAACTTCTCCTTGTTTTGACCCTTTCCCTCTTTTCAGAGATAGGATGTACTAAGGTGTTTCAGAGTAATGATAACTTCTTCTTAAGAAAAATGACTTCAGGCTACAGATAAATGACAATTTTTTGTTTTATGTTTTATTATATATACACACACATATATACACATACATATTTGATTTGCATAACTGATATTGCCCTATAATATTCAATTTGCTACTGCAACATTGGCATTTGTGAGTACACAAGAGAAATGGCAATCAGCTAATTGAATAAATAAAATGTAGCATATCTGTGGGTAGATTAAATTGTAATTAAAATGTGATTTCTCTTTTAGAACTATTCCACTTACTTAAATATGTTTCTTCAGATGATTGAACTTATGGTGCAGCATTATGCAAGAAAATGCAAGAAACTTTTGAGCCTGAAAGCCTTTTTAAAGGGAAGTGGGAAATGTTTTATATCACATCCTATTCCTTCAGGACACGCAACTTTTGAGGTACTCATCTTACCATCTTCATCATTATAATATCTTTTACATGAAGTAATGAGTGGCAAGGGGACTAATGTTTTTGCTGTAAAAATTCTCCCTTAGAGCCTACGGTATTTGCAAATTAAGTGATCTTGCTGCCACCAATATTTTTTTTAATTCTTGTCACTGCTTATCATCATTAAGAGTCTTTACAGAGACATCTCATCTCTGTCCTAAGGGTCTATTCCTAATGGTTATTATATTTGAAAAATAAACATTTTTATAAACCAGTGAAGTTCTTCTCCCTGAAGGTCTGTCTGTCACTCTCTTCACATAAACAAAACTTGTAGTGGTTTTACACCGAAATGTCCAAGCACGTTATGTATTGGTCAGAAATAAGAAATTTCTCTCTTTTTTTTTTTTTGTGCTGTTTCTAGATATGCTGAGACTCATCCTACAGCTCTTTTTGGAACAAAATGCAGGTTCTGGGAATGCATACTTCTATGACTTTTAACTTATGGCCATAAACAAAGCATAAAAACTAAATCGTTTTAAATATATCTTGGCTCTAAGTGTGATCACGGGCTAAGAATGGTGGGATGAGATGAAGCATCATGTGCTTGGCATCATTGTTCTGAGAGTGACAGGCAAAATCATTTGTGTTACTGTTCAAGTTTCACTAATCTTTGTTAAGCTTCAAAGTTGAGTTCCGCAGCTATTAATGAGGTTAGTTTGCGTCTCTTAGAAATCCTCTTGGTAAATTCCAGCTTACTCTGCTGCCTTTCAGCATCCGAAGGTGATCCTTGTAACTGTAGAGGAGAGAGGCTAATGAAAGCTAATTCATTAACTAATTCATGGAAGTTAATTATACAGGAGCTTAAAAGGAGTTGTGGAAGTACGTCTTGTGGTTACATTACTGCATTAACCATTGAGTTCTGACTTGTGTAAGCAGTCATAGGTCACTAGCCACAGGTCACTCAGAGGCAGCTGTTGGCAAAGAAAAAGGAAAGAAAAAATATATTATATTTTCCAATATCATTTTTAGAAGCTTTTAGGTTTTATAACCAAACTTTTCTACAAAATGTACAACTAAATGGATAACAACTGTTGTTTATTTATATAAATACTCAGCTTTTAGAGTTTCACTTTGAAAGTATTTTGCAAATGTTATCCAGTGAAAAAGTCAGTGAAAAGACTGAATAGCAGTCTTTTTCATGAACTGTACTTTACAGCATGAAATGCTGCTTTCACATAGAGCTGGAAAAACACTTGTGCATTGGATGGAACAAAAAACATGGAACTGGCATGGAACTGGCATGCTTCCACAAAAAGAAACAACTTGAGGTGTTACTAAATAACTACAGTGAAAATAATGCTGATTACCTGGCTGATTCTTGTCTTCTCAATGGTATCTGTGGCACTACTCACATAATCCAACTTTTTCCACAGTGTGGTAATAAGTGCACTGATGACTTCTGTCCATCACATATTTCAGCAACTAAGAAAGGTTTCCTTCATAGCATTTCAGAATGGAAATGCTGTTTGTTCTACTCTGATGAACTGAGTTTCCGCTCTAACAGTGCATGCCAATAAAAGACACACACAGTTAAAAGGAATGCAGGAGAAGTTCTCAAAGACTTTCCATTGCCAAAATCTACAAATCGCCACCCACATGACCCAGCATTTCAGTGAAGCTATAGACTGAACCAAATGCTTCCCCTCTGCACAAAGAAGAACATAAGTCCTTCTTACTTAAAGACATATTCCTGAAGGGACAAACTATGTCTTTTTAAGCTACAAAGAAAACTAAAACAAAAACAAAACCATATGGAGCCAAACAGTACGTAATCAGTGTCTCACTCCAACTATTACATCACTTCATGTTTTTATTTTGCAGATCTGCATGTGTACTAGGCAAAATTATTTGGCTTCTGATATTTAGGAAGTTAATATTCTCAAGAACTTAAATACAGAGGACATTCTCTGAATGTTCCTTCTTTTGCCTACACTCTACATGGTCTGTAGTGGAGTCCTCCTGTTTCAGCTTTCAACCAATTCCTTCAACAGGCACCAAAAACTACACATATAGAGGACTGTACAGGATACATAGATTATATGTACAGATACATAGATTCGACCCATATATATAAGAGGTAAATGTGCATTTACATCTTAATTTGTTGAGCAAAATGCACCTCTGATGGAATTTTTAAGTATGTTTAGGCACAGTGCAAGAAAATGAGCTTTAGGACTTACTGGGGCCTTTGGGTGAAATAAATGTCTAATAACTTGACATAAATTATGCAATTACAGGAGCTGACTAATCTTATTTTACTGGAAAAGTACTAACAACTGGGTTCAGTAGCTCATTGTATTAAGTATCCTTTCCAGTGATGAGTCAGAATTGAGACACAAATTATGATCTGCTCTCACAGAACAGAGAGGTGAATCACCTGCTCTCTCCAAGTCTTCATCCTCCCTCATGAATTAAAACATGTCATTGATTCCACATGGCCATAGCAGGATGTACTTGAACAACTTGAAGATAATTGAGCTACAATATGCAAAGAAATAATGTCTATGGGTTTTCTTTTGGAGCAGATGCAAAATTTACAAGGCACAACTATGAAAGGCTTGGGAAAACCTTCATCTACTTCACCTGCTTTAAATATTGGATATACCCTTTAAGGTCTCACCACCTTCAGATGCTTCTTGCACAGTTCCCACTGAAGCCTATTATAGCTCTATACACAGAATTGGACCTGGGGAATCTCACTTTACCTGGAGGAGGATAATGTTAGGTGGCTAGCTGAATTAAAAATAAATAAATAAATAAATAAATAAATAAATAAACAAAAGGGATGGAGCAGCCACACATCTGCTCTCCTAAAAGCCTGCTTACAATTGCCTCTGGGCACCCTGGGGGGCTCCACTCCTCTACTGTGTAAATATTTGTTATAGCTAACAGATACCTTTGCATAAAATTACCACAGCTGAAAGCATGTGAAAGAAAATAAATGAAATAAATAAACTGTGCAGTGCTTATGTTACTTTGATACAACTACTTTAAAGAAAACCATCCACAGCCTCTAGGGCTTACTGGACCAGACTGTCCCTCAGAGGTTCCTGCAAGGTCTCTTGCACAGATCTTTTAATTAATTTATTTATATAGGAAAATCTCACTGTTACCGTCTCCGCTCTCCTCCTCCGCTGCCCATTTGCTGAGCGTGGGTGCTGTGATGATGGAGGGACTGCCCCCAGGAGGGGCAGCCCAGCAGCTCCTCGACCAGGAGCCTGGCTAAGAGGGGCTGACGATATCCAGAGAGGTTTGGACTCCAGCAGGAAACAGGTCTTTGGTAGGTATCTGAAAACCTTTCATATTATTTCACTGTAGTCTCTTCACTACCTCATTTGTGGTCACTAAATAGAGATTTTTTAAAATACTTTTTTATCCAAGGAGTTCTGCTCTGAATAATGTTTTATTTTTTTTACCATAAAAAGAATGCATCCTTTTTTTGTTGTTTTCTAGAACGAGGCAGTCTCTCTGGCAGAGAAAATGATCTGTTTTGCCACAGATAGACTTCTTGTGCCCACGTCACTGCCTTTAAATGCATCTCAGATATCTCTATCTGGATATCTCTGCACTAACCTATAAGCTTTACCCCAGTATAGTGTTCCCCAGTATTCGTGCAGTGTTTAGCTGCCTGGAAAGGATGTCTTAGATTTAGCTTTGATCATCTCTTAAAAACCTCTTTCCTGACTGAGTCCGAGCAGTGCCACAAAGGCACTATTTACTTAATGCTAAGCATTGGAAGAGAAGGCTCTGGTGTTTGAGGGAACTGTTTCCTCAAACCTAACCACTAGTTAGGTTAAACCAGCAAGTGTTCTTGGGGAGCTTACAAAGAAAATGTTACACATCAGTCATTGACATTATTTATCTATTTATTTATTTTGCAGTAGTACCTGAATGCTCCTAACAGAAAATTGCAATCCAGTATGTCAGGCAATGTAGAAATATAGAACGAAGCTACTCTCTAAAAGCTCACAAGCAAAAATGACAGCAAGCTTCTGAAAATACTTTTCCTAATGTATTTACAACATCAACCATGTTTTAGGATATTTTATTCTTGAGTCATAAGGTTATGATCTGAGCTCCACAAACATCTCGTTTTTGCAATATTCACAAGTCCTACCTAGTAGTACCCACCATCAAAAACAAAGTTGTAAATGAAAGCAGGATTTTAAGTAAGCATAACTTTCTTTTCTTTCTTTTTCCCATTTCAAAGTCAGTCCTATGTTGTATTACTTTGTGCTGCTAAAAAAAAAATGGCAACTGATGGGGTAAAGAGAGCTCTTAAGAGTACCTAGGACAAATTGTATCATAAAACTAAAAGGCATTTTTCTTGTCTCTGGTAGAGCAATGCCTCCCTGAGCAAATTTAAATTATCTCTAGCAAGAATGATTTATCCCTGGGGCTCCCAAAAGTACCTCTGGAGCTCACACACTCCTTGCTGGAATGTCCCAAGTCACACCAGGTGTCAGACATTTTCAAAACTTTGGAATAAGCTCAAACTCTTGCTAATAATCAGTCTATTTTATGTCACTCTGTCTGTGACAAAATGGCCACAGAACAAAGATAAGCTGACATGAAAGGATCACCGACTTGTAGAGAGACCCTCCAATACCTGATACAGATCTTTGTTAACACACACAGACTCTCATTGCTCCAGATGAAGGAAAGGAAATGGCCAGAGCACCCTTACATGACTTCTTTGTATGGTCTCTTTAGCTCTGATGGCTCTTCAAAGGTGGGCAGTGTTAGCATAAGGTAGAGAGGCCTCTCTTGTTTATAGCCCAGCACATGGTAAGCCAGGGCAAGAGCCTTGCCACTCCTCAGCTGCACTTCAAAAATTGAGACCAACCCTTTCAAAAGCAGAGTGATATTCCTAAACAATTCTCTAACATATACTCTTCCTATACTCTTTTGCAAGGTATAAATACCTGTATCTTGTATACTTAGCCTGCTACTGCCAACTTGTATTGTTTCCTGGTAATTTTTCAGTCTTTGCTTTGGTAAGAAAAACCAAAAATATCCCAGTCCCTTTCTCTCTTTCTCTGAAAACATATACTCAGAAATAGAGTTACCCAGGTTTTAAGGTGAAAAAAATAGTCAGAATATTGGCAACATCTTAGTGCTGAAGAAGCAATAAAAGCAAAGTGGAGGCAAGGGAGTATTTTGTGCTAAACTGTTCACCCAGGATAGGTTTCCATCTAACTGTTTTACAAGTTATGGATTCTAAAGCTAGTCACAAGATTTAACAGCTGCTAAAAATTACCATGTTATCGCACACCATCATTCCAGTTATCAAAAGTGTTTTTTACAATAATTTCACTGCTCTAAAACATAAGACTCCTTTTTTCCTTACCTAGAAAAGAGACCAAAATACAACTAGCTTTTAATAAATATTGTTTGTAAAAGACTGGAGGTGATATAAAACTGAAATAATGACTTCTACCAAGAATTGTAATTTCCAGCCCCAACCACATATAGGGGCTGGATTTACATATACATATACATTTATACTAGGAAAAAAAAAAGCTTTAGCTATTTATAAACTTTAAAATGCATTACTTAAATGTATATGTGTATATATAAACTGAAAATGTATGAAACAAATTTTATTTGCGTGAGTCATTATGAATTTACAAAGAACAAAATGGTAGGGTGATATAGATTTTTTCCTTTTTAAAAGAAGCAAGGGCAGTTCTCAAGGTGATTGAGTTGCCTGCACATCTCCAATTTAACCTTGCATTCCTGAGACACTTAAACAAACTGCAGAACTGACTCAGATGAGCATGCACTAAATTTTGGCTGGTGCAGGAAGATACTAAGCCTATCCCAAGATTTAAATACTGTATCCAGAAAGTCAACGGGATGAATTTATTGTTTTTTTTAGCAGGAAGATGAGACTGCTCAGGCAGTATAACACAGACCAACAGTACAGTCTTTGTTGATGAGCTGAAGTTACAGCCAGGAATAAATCCTCTGTCTAATGTGACTACACTAGCAACACCCCAATGGGGAGAAGCAGTTGACTGGCAGTTTCAGGTTACTGACTCTTCTGCCTACTGAGATAAGAACTTGGCAGATTGGGAGAACCATTTCTGTAGGTGGAGAAAATACCACCACTCCATTGGCTATCATTACACCCAAATCTGAAAGCTTTTCTCATGGTCTGACCCATCATAAAAACAACACTATAACAATCTGATAGAATGGAGCCAATACAGAAGTACAAATCACATTTTACTGATGAAACTGCTTGGCCTGAGAGTTGGCTATACCATGACACAGGACATTCTGCTTGGAGTCTAGCTCCTTCTCCTCCTAGGAACAGTGAGAGTGTCTGCAATGGGCTGGAGGCACCCATGAGTGCTCAGGGAGCTGGCAGGCATCATTGCAAGGCCACTCTCAATCATCTCTGAAAGTTCAGGGCAAACAGGAGAGGTTGCTGAGGACTAGAAGACAGCATATGTCATCCTTGTCTTCATGAAGGGCAAGAAAGAGAATCCAAGAAATTTTAGGCCGGTCATAAACCTTGATCCTTTGGAGGTGAAGGATCAGCTAATCTTGTAAGTCATTTCCAAACATGTGAAGGACAGGAAAGTGATCAGGAGTAATCAGCATGGATTTGGGGAAAATAGGCTTGACCAACCTGACAGCCATCTGTGATGAGAAGACTGGCTTGGCAGATGAAGGGGAAATTGGTGGATGTTGTTTATGTTGACTTCAGTAAGGCTTTTGACACTGTCTCCCATAACATCTTCAGGGTCAAGATGATGAAGTATGGGCTAAGTAAGTGGACAGTGAGGTGGACTGAAAAACAACTGTACTGTTGGGATCAGAGGGTTGCAATCAGCAGCACAAAGTCCAACTGCAGGCAAATGAATAGTGGTATAACCCATACTGGGACCAATACTCTTTCATATCTTCATGAACAACTTGGATGATGGGGCCAAATGCACCCTCAGAAAAGTTGCCAACAGTACAAAACTGAGAGAAGTAGCTGGTACACCAGAAAGTTGCATGCCATTCAGAGGGACCTCAACAGAAGAGAAATGGGCAGAGAGGAACCTCGTGGAGGTCAACAAAGGGAAATGTCAAATCCTGCTCCTGGTGAGGAATGACCCTGCACACCAGGACAGGCTGGGCATCAACCAGCTGCAGGGCAGCTTGGCAGAGAAGGCCCTGAGGGTCTGGGTGGACAAGCAGTTGACCAAGGGCCCATGCAGCCCATGGGCATGCAGCCTCCTGGACTGCATTACGCATTGCATTGCCAGCAGGTGGAAGGAGGAGATCCCTCTCCTCTGCTTAGACCTGGTGAGGTCACATCTGGAGTGCTAGGTCCAGTCATGGCCTCCCCAATATTAGAGCGACACGGACATACTGGAGAGAGTCTAGTGAAAGGCTCAAACATGATGACGGAACAGCAACATCTGTCATATGAGAAGAGGCTGAGAGAGCTGGGACTGTGTAGCCTAGAAATGAGAAGGCCCAATGGAAATCTTATTAAGCTTTATAATTACCTGATGGGGAGGGGAGGGTATGTAAGGAAGACAGGGCCAGACTCTTATCAGTGGTGTCCAGTGATAGGTCACGAGGCCACAGATTCAACACAAGAAATTTCATCTAAACACTTTGTAACTGTGACGGTGGTTAAACGCTGCAGCAGGTTGTCCAGAAAGGTTGTGGAGTCTCCTTCCTTGGAGCCATTCAGAGCCCAGCGGGACTGAGTTTTGGATGACCTGCTCTAGCTGACCCTGCTCGAGCAGGGGACTCAGACCACATGATCTCCAGAGATCCCTTCCAACACTAACTAGCCTGTGATTCTGTAACATCGCAAATCTAAGTAAGATCTTAGGGAGGGATTTACTTCAGTCTACTTTGAAATCATACCTCACTGGTATGATTTTTAGTCCATGTTTTTCTACTCTTTTCACAATGACAATTTTCCTTCAGGTTTCACCATGTTCCTGCTCCCAAATTTATTCAAAGCTTACATCCCATTTCCTGATGCAAGATAAAACTTTAAGATGCTTATATTCCTTTGGAAGGATGAACATTTATTGTTAAATTAATGTGAGAGGAGAAGAATGTGTCTTACCTAAATATTTCTAATAAAGCAGACAAAAGGCTTTTGAACAGGAGAAAAACTTTCTCCAAGCAGTAAGAAGGAACTTTCTCCAGCAAAGGAACTTAATCCTCCAGGAATTAGGGAATATCACAAAGCTAACCAAGTACAAGGTGCTTTAATCTGCCTATGACTTCTCTAAGGAAAGCAAGTGCATAGCCTGTCCTTCTGATGGTGTATGCACTTCCCTTGGGAGGGAAGGAGAGAACAATAGCTGCTTATTGCATTTAAGGCAGCACAACAATGTGACAGGAAGACATATAGCATATTCTGGTATGGATATTTTCTGGATGAAACGTCGATAATGTGAATTAATTGTGGCTCCAACAAAAGGAATGTCTGACCAGACCTAAATAAGCTGAAACTGCTGAAAAAATCTAAATTTCTGAAATCTTTAATGTTGAACCTGAAACTTCTGAATTTTTATGTTGTCATTTGATTCTTCACTGAGTGCAAAAAGGACAGTCATTACCAGGAGATTTCGGGTTTTATCACATTTCTGCCTTAAACTGTTTGTTCTGTCAAAGATCTTCCCTTTCCTATTCCTTCCCTTCATATAACAGAATGAAATGTGAGCTTGGGAGGGTCCAGGCATTGATTTGTCTCCTTGTACTGAAGACTACCTCTGGCAGCTTCACTGTTCAGACTGTACAAATAATACAGAAAAATATGAGAGGACAAGATATTTCTATTATCCAAATTTCTGGAAATCTCACCAGTAATGTCATCAATATCTATTACTATTTGTGAGAGATGATTTTTTTTGGTCTATCAATTCCATTTATACCAACCGGTTGTTGCTTGCTCCTATTTTCTTTCTAAACCCCTGAAGAAAGAGTTTTCTGTGAACTGTTATAGAATTCATATAGCAACATACCTTGAATTGCTGCGGCGGAGCAGGGGCTTCACACTCATATCCAAAGGGAGTATCAACAGCAAAATGATAAGGACACTTTGTGTAGCTCTCTCAAGTGACTAACGTTCAGACTTGAGTCTGCTCCCGGCATTTAAAACACGAATTCCAGCTAGTGGAAGTACTAGCAGCACCTACTGTTAGCGGCTGCACCGCAGCACTCTGTGTGTGTTCGTTTGAAATAGGTCAGATCAATTCATTTTGTTCAGTCTCATTTATCAAATCCTATTTGCTATCTCTGTGATTTTGATAAGGGAAAAAATTGCTAAAACTACAAAATCTAGAGAGCTTTATTAAGAACAACAGTAACCCCTACTGGATTGCGACTGTCTCCCTGGAAACCTATGATATAAAACACCTTGTACTGCTTTGTGGAAAAGGCATAGTCCGCATAACTATTATGCAGAACCAGTCATTTCTCTGTTTGCCATAAATTTCAGTGTCATCATTTCTTGTATTAAATTG
>NW_010583617.1:342849-379722 GCF_000705375.1 Tinamus guttatus
GGGGGTGGCGGGGGGAGCGGGGCCGCGGCAGCGGCGAGGCTGGGGCCGGCAGCCACGTAGTCCGGGCGGGGACGCGCTGCCAGGCGGAAGGAGAGCGGCCCGGCCGCTCGCTTTGCTCGGGCTCTGTTTTTGCCGCCGCCCGGCTACGTGGAGAGGTGTAACGAGAGTCAAAGCGGGCACCTTCCTCCCGCCCTGCCCGCCTGGTCTCCTCTGCTGCAGATTCCCTGGGGGTTGCTCGTGTTTCCGAAGTTCTTGGCAGTGTCTGTGTGTAGCCGTTGGGTAGCAGCCTACAGTGCTACTGGATTTGGGCAGCAGCGTAGGCAGCAGAGAGCTCAAATCTTCAGTTGATTTTAAAGGACGTTTCTGTGTTGTCGTCTCAGGGGCCACCCACTGGGTCTTTTTTTTTTAAATAAAACAAAATGATAAAATGACAGAGGAGCTTAATTTATGAACCTTTCATTCAGACAAGGGTTATATTGTCATTGCTATGATAACAGAAGTCATAAAAAGCATCTTGAGAATCTCTGAAGGTCAGCTACTGTGGGGTACCCAGTGGTGGCACAGGCTAGTGGCCCTGTAATCGAGACAGCTGAGTTCTCCCAAGGTCCAGAGGTTGCAGCAGGTGTGGTGGAACCTTGTGTTTTTTTGAGTTAAGTTGGATTTTGTGAGGATCTTTACATACAGGCAAGTTACATTTGTTTAAAACATGCCATGTTGTTTGTCTAATCCCTTCTGAGAAACATTTTGACAATTCTGCAATACCTGTGGGTAGCCTCATTAGCATTCAACTTAAAATTTTAAATGCACCCTGGCATAAAACCTTAATCTCCTATGCAGAACAGATGACGACTTATCCCACTTTTGAGGTAATAGAATTATTCTTCAGTCCTTTTAAAACAGCCTTTGAAGATGCTGTAGTCTCCAGAAAACACAGCTCAGGGGAAAAAGTGATCCAGTATAAGCCTGTATTCAGAGATTGTTTTTCAAATCCTTTGAGTCCTGATTACTCTTTCCAAGATTTTCTGCTTGTCTGTTTTTCTTAAAACTTGACATTAAACTGGTAGCTTGATGTTTCCCTTTTTCTGCTTGTGTGCCTGATCAATATTTTTATATAAAATATGCTGTGCATTCCGATGTGTTTTTCAAGGAACTCGGCAAGGTGAATTTATGCCCAAGTTTCCAACAAACATGCACAGAATTTCAGAATACATTAGGCTGTCTGTGAATATGTAGTCTTCTGCGTAGAAATTAGTAATCCGAGTGCCCTTTAAAACTTTGGAATTTTCTCTGCTTGTAGCTGGAGGGTGCTTATGCTGTTATTTATCGGGCAGTACATCTATGTTTAGTGGTTTCTTGGAATGTATTCTTGAGGATATATTGCTTGAAATTAGTGTGTATTTTATTAGTTCCCAATTTCAATTTGTTAGTCACTCTTGTCAAATTCTCAACTATTTCTGCAGTATTGGTGAAAGTTGCCTTTAGGTAAGAATATAGTCAATAGAAAACCCTGGAAAATCGGTAACAAATAATCTTTTTTTTTTTTTTGATTCTGTAAGCTTTAGATTTGTCTTTTGATAAGTTTACCAATAGGTAACCTGTATTGTGAGATTTTTGTATACAAATATTCTTGTGATTTCAGTGCTATTACAGTTACAAACCTTCTGTGATGTTATGGAACAAGTGATCTACTTGATGGGGTTGGACTAGGTGAGCTCTAGAGGTCCCTTCCAACCTTAACGATTCTATGAGTCTAGGAATATTCTTAAACATCACCACACTTGCTAAACAAAAAAAGAAAGAGTTAAACCCTTCTCCCTGCTTCCCACCTCCCCATACCCTTATGGCAGTGGCCTTGTCTACCTGAATGGTAAGATCTGAAATTATTGTTTTATATGGTGGTTTTATAGGAAAAAATAATCCTGTAAATAATAGGAGGCACGTTTTTAACACTTTTTTTTTTTTTTTTACTTTTTTCTTTTTTTTTGAAGTGAAAGTTATGCTAAATGTCTAAGGAATTTCTCCTGCATGTCTTAAGGCCACAGTACTTTTAGTAGTAATTAAAAATGTTAAGACTTGGAATTTATGGAAAATAGAGGCTGATACTTAATTGTGTTGCAGGAGCAACAAAGACTAAGTAACTTTTCACTAAGTTCATTCCAGATCTAAATGGTATTTAGAAAAAGCAATACCACTAAAAATAGTAGGTCAGACTAATGCCCTGCAAAAGAGGGCAGGTTAAGACAGTTTTATGGCCGAGAAATTTCTTAGCTTATTCTAACTAATGTTTAGAATTTTAGCTGCTTTCACACTTGCTACACTTGCCAGGGGTGACAGCTTTGATTTTTAGATTTTAGGGGGGGGGAGCCAAATCTCTTCCCTGAGGGGAAAAGCTGAGTAAGAGGGCTCTACCTACTCACTTCCAGGCAGCAAGAGTCCACACACGCTTTGCTGCTGTGTAGGAGTTGCCTCCAGGTTGATTGTGACCTTTTATCTTTTCTTGGGCTGTGAAGTAAATAGCTCATGCCTCCAGAAGGCTATGATAGGGAAAATACTGAAACCTACTTGTTGCAGAAATAAAGTCTGACTGGTATTCTAATATCTCCATTGTGTGCTTTTCTTTTCTCTTCTCTGAATGCTTTTCTTTAATGAAAACTTATATATATAAATGTATATATTTAAAAGAGCTTGAATTCCAATACATAAAAAATGCTAAATAGCATTATTATTTTTTCAATCTATTTATTTCTGTCAATAATTACAGCATTAGGAGGAGACTGGTATTGCAACACATATATTATTAGTAGTAAGCAACCCACAGAAATATCTGTAAATAAAAGCAGCCACATAGTTGAGGACGACATATTCTGGATGTTCAAAGTTTAAAAATGCTGGTGCTGCGCTTGTTTCATGGTTTTGTTCATTCAGTGAGGACTCAGTGTGCTCTAGAGCTGAGCATTTGGGCAGTAATCGCAAGGATTTCACACAGATCTGAGCATCACTTTATGGTACTGAGGTCTTGATTGTTAAGCTTTCATTTAAGAACTTGTTTTGTTTCTGAAAATAGTCAGGTCTGATTACTGATCTCTTTGGGATGGTAGATTTAGTAATAAAACTGCTACTAGTGTGCCCGTTATCATGGAAGGACAGGTACTTGATCTAATGCCTTCTCTCAAAACTTAAGGTGTATATTGGTTTATCTAGTATTGTAATTTTGTAGGAGGCCTGAGTTAGAATGATTTACAAAGAAATAATTCAGCAGAGTCAGATTCCAAGTGCAAAAAATATAATCAGAAAGGATTTAGTATGAGGTAGGCAGGATTTTATTTCTTTCTAATTGCAGGCTTCTTAACTGTTGGTGCATGTTTGGTGTCTTAAGAGTTCAGGTGCTTTAAAGAAGCTTTTTTTTCTTTATCTTCCCTCTCTGTTCCTTTCTTCTTACTCATACAAGTTCTTGTGGAACCAGGGACAGGGAGTGGTTTATTTTCTTCATCATTTTCCTCATTCAATTCAGTGTAAAATGGATGTATATGTTTGGCCAGGGGAAGGTCTGGTATAGTCCAAGTCAGGACTGCTTTTTTCGGGGTGGTGCCATTTCATACCAGTTTAACCAAGAGCTAAGTCAACTCTGTCTTGTGATTACATTCTTTTTATTTTCACTTTACGTTCTCTGTAGTACCAATATGCATGTCTTAACAAAAGATGGGCTTATGGAATGGTTTCCCTAATGGCCCATAATCTGAAGGCTAGTAGCACAGACACTGGTAACACTCATTCTGATCTTTTAGGGGCTCCCTGGAGCATAGTGTTGAAGAGAAGAACGTAACTTCCATATAGTGATGGAGACCTGATGCAAAATTTATACCTCTTCCACATAGTAATTTTGTTGCTTATGGGAGTATTGATAGAATAAGGCAAAGTGATTTGAAGATAGTAACACTTTTGATGTTTTTCCTGTATATTCAAATATTTTAAAGAATTATTACTATTTAGAAGAATTATGCATTGGAGATTTCAGGCTGATAATGGCGATTACTTGAGTTACTTTATTTTCTTAGGGTGGGTTTGTTTGTTTTTGTTAGTTTTATTTTATTTTCCCAGCAGTGTTGCCCTCCTTGAAGGGAGGGGAGGAAAAAAAGAAGCTTGAGGTTACCCACCCTCCTAAGCAACTGACTTTTTTTGATCCAATTCACCAGGTAGCCTCAAAGATTGTTGTCAAAGCAAGGGAGGGAGATGACATTAGAGAAGGTGTGGAGGACAGTCATGGCTGTTTAAACAAGCTGAATGCCTGAATGGGAAATCAGATGGGCGGAGACAAAGTCAGTTATCTCTTGCTGTGTTGCTCCTGTACTTGCAGGCTTAGGCTGATATGTATTAATTTGGCACAGTTGCTGTAGAAAAGACTTTTTATTGACCAGTCTGTTCTGTTTTGTTCTCTTTTAGGTCTCCCTTGCAATTATGGAGTTTTAGAAGAATCAGATAGTGTGGAGGGGGACTCTCCCTCTCCACACTCAAGGTAGTTTGCTTTTGGAATTTTCTATGGACAACACTGTTTGTTATATACAATGGTAAAATAAGACTTCTGAAAATATATATTTATAAATATTTATTTTGATCAAGTGCCAAACATAACAGTACAAAGATTTCTAATGGCAGCTCAATAAAACTGTATATAAATTGTTGGAATTATACATTTCTGAAGGCACTGTATCATGTACTGAATTGGAGTGCCTTGATACACTCAATGATCATTCCCCTGAAGGAGAAGAGCAGCATCAGAAGGGAAGATGAGTTCTCTCGTGCCAGACTGCACTCTGAAATGCCGTTCTCCGCAGCATGCTTTGGATGTTATTTCTGTAGTTACCAGAGGAAGTGAAAGCCAGATCAAGGCCTTTCTCTCATCTTACTGCTACAATGCTGCAACTATAAAGGATGCCTTTGGTAGAAATGTTCTGCATCTGGCTTCATCTTGTGGCAAAAAAGGTGTGGTTGACTGGCTGGCTGAGACCAAAGGAGTTGATCTGTTGGCTAAAGACAAAGAGTCTGGATGGACAGCTTTGCACCGGAGTATATTTTATGGATACATTGACTGTGTTCTGTCATTACTGAAGGTGAGTGTACAGCTGTCATCTTTCTAATGAACAGTTAGCAACATTTTAGTTTTCCTCAGTATCAGCAGTGTTTAGAATTTTATTGATTAGTTCAAAATGTTCTTCAATTTATCTCAAAGCTTCTTGAGGATTATAGTAATATTATGTTTAGTTCAAAATTCATTGATATAATTTAAGCTTGTCCTTGTATTCATGAAAAGTTTCTTTGCATACAGAAAACAACACTAAGTAATTAAGTCTTGATTAATTGTGGGATTCCCCAAAAGACTGATTTGTGTGGACAGCACTAGGGCAGGATCCTAAAGTACAGTGTGAACTTGATATCAGCTTGAGGATATGGTAAAAAATAGCTTCTTTGATAATTACACTAATTAGTTGCACCAATTAGAGTTTAAAAAAAAAAAAAAGTTAAGGATGAGTCTTGTGTTTGGGTGATAGGCTCTTCAAGATATGCAGCTTTTTATTATTTCCAAATGCATTTTTGTATTAACCTGGGTTTTTACTCAATCCCTCTCATGCCTTTCTGTCAATTGCTATTTATTCATTACCTCTTAGCACTTTTTTTTTTTTCATTTTGCTCTTCCTCCTGTTCATGCCACCCTGCAACAGGAAGAGCTACATGTGATTGAGGCATCTGAAGTCTTTATAATCACATGAGAAAATGAAATATTTGCAGTTCAGGGTTACTTAAAAGCAAACCTGAGGAGAATAACTGAGGTTTTTGAATTTAGCCCTTTTGTTTTAAAAGTTGCTGTGACTAGGCATATGTAGGCATTGAACTCTGCTCTGAATAAATGGCTTAAGCAAAAAAGCTGTATATCCAGTAGTTCTTAATTCCTGGAAGTTTAAGTGTTAAATTTGTTATTCATATTCTGCACTTTCTCAGAAGAAGCAGCTTTTGCTTAAAATTGCCCTAAAGTAGGTATGTTTCCTGTGGTTTGTGTGATTCTCCTCTGTAGCACTTGAAGCCTTTGTTTTGGCCCTTATCCAGATGATTAATAAAGTTGTTAAAGTACTGTTTTGTCTTTGTTATGTAGTGAATTAACCCCAACATCTTTGTTAGTAGGTTTCCTTTAAAAAACTGAATAATGTATGATCTTACTCTCATGGCTCATGTATTTCCAGTGGAGTTAAAGGTTAAAATCCCTTCCTGGGGAAGTGACTGGATGTCCTTCTCTCATTTCTGAATGGAGTGTGCTCTCAATTCTGATGTTTCATGCCTTGATCTCTCTCTGACGTGAAATTCTCTTAAGGGTTTCTTTTATGTTAGCCCTGAACTGTGGTACGCAAGTACAGTCCTATTACTTATCTGGTTCTGCTTAGGGACATCTGCAGTTTTTTCCTTCAGAGTTCTCACTGATATCTGACTTTCTTAAGATCTGTGCTGTTAGCAGTACTTTCTTGTGTACTGAGGACACTGTATATACAGAGGAGAGGTCCATTCCTGTATGAGCTCTGTAATGATGCCTAGTCGCCCTTGAAGCTTCAGAAGCAGAGTGATGATGTCTTGTATGGCAACTAGTGTCCTCTTGCCTTTTCAGCAACTGTGAACCACTGTTCCCCAGGTGTTTTCAAAGGCACAGTAGGTCTCTCTCTAATCTTCTTACTTCTCTAGCTAGTCAAAAAAGATTCTGCAAGCTTGCTAATACAAGAAAATGGATTCTTCAAAGCTGTTAAATGTATTTTTGAGTAAGTACTTGCCCCCTCTAAGTGACAGTGCTTTGCCTTCAAATGTTTTCTGTACATTTTTCCTGATTACATCTTACTACACAGTCAGTGTTCCTACAATAATATTGAAGTTCATAGGTCAACATAATATATAGCTGAACAGAACTGCACTACTTTTTCAGATTCAGTTATAATTGACTTAAACAAATTTTAGTTGAATATTAGCATTAATTAAAAAGAAAATGTTCTAATTATTTCATCTGGCTTACTGCAAGTTTTGGAGTTAATTGTAATTTCCCCTTCTCTCCTTTTTCAGCATGGTGTTAGTCTATACCTTCAGGATAAAGAAGGTTTATCATCTTTGGATCTTGTGATGAAAGACAGGCCAGCTTATGTGGTGTTCAAGAAAACTGGTAGGAAATCAAATACACAGTATTTTACAAGGAGGTCTGTTTCAGCAGAACATAAATGTGTGTAGCTGTTTAGATAAATGTTATGTTTCTAATTAGGATTATATTAAATGGTGAGATAACAGAAGTTGTGGGGTCACTAATGTCATAAGACTACACGAACAGCATCATAGCAACAGGCACAAATTGTGTGTGCATAGAGAAAAGGAAGGAGTAATAACAGATTTTTAGCGGGAAAGACTAAGCAAGCTGGGCCTATTTAGCCTGGAGAAGAGAAGACTGAGAGGAGATCTGATCAATATGTACAAATACCTGAGGGGTGAATGTAGGGAGGATGGGACTAAACTCTTATCGGTGGTGGCCCGTGACAGGACAAGGGCTAATGGGTTCAAGTTAAAAACACAGGAAGTTCCATCTCTGTGTGAGGAAGAACTTCTTTCCTGTGAGGGTGACAGAGCCCTGGAACAGGCTGCCCAGAGAGGCTGCGGTCTCCTCTTTTAGAGATCTTTAAAACCTACCTGGGTGTGGCTCTGTGCCACATGCTCTAGGTGTTCGTGCTTGAACAGGGGAGTGGGACTACATGATCTCTAGAGGTCCCTTCCAACCTCAACCATTCTGTGAAATAAAATGCCAAGTGATAGTCTCTTTATTTGTTTTCAAATCATTGGAGGAACTTCAGTCTCCTCAGTAGAGCAGCTTTTACTACTTCTGTGACTTTTACAAAAGAGGGTTAATTTCAAATTGCAGATGCTATCTCTACAATGCATATTTAAGGTTCCTTTTTAGGTAAAATGGCTTTTGTCCTTAAATTTTAAAGAACAGCAGAAGTTTATTTTCAAATTCTGTATGCATGAGACTGCTAAATGTGCAATCTGCAGATATATATGTGTATATATATATCTTTTTTTTCCCTTGCAGATCCCACAGAAGTGTACACTTGGGGAAACAACATTAATTTTACTTTGGGTCATGGTGGTCAACAGAGTAAACATCATCCTGAACTGGTGGACCTTTTTCCTCGCAATGGCGTATATATCAAACAGGTATTGTGAAAGGAGTACATGGGCCCCTTTTTCAGGGAACCTGGGAGGTTTCATGTCAAACTTTAGGAAATTCCTTTGGAAAATATAACTTTGAGTCTCCTCCTAGTTTTGTCTTGTAAAGAGTCTCTCTTTTTGTGATAAGTCTGATTAGAGGGCTAAGGAGCATTAGATGGTGTGTACTATATTATGTTCCCTTTACCCCCTTCTGTGAAAACAGGGTTCTGTGATGTGAGAGGTTGATAACTATTAAATATTTCCAAGATAAATCAGACTTGCATATCACTAAATAATTCAGAAGCATGATACCTCTGTAGCTGTTCTGAATTTCTAACCTTCTCTGCAACTCTCACAGTGAACCGAAGTGGAACGATTAAGTTGATACATGTTGTGTAAAATGTTTTTTTTGTTAAAATCAGCCTGTGCTGCTGTTTGTTGTTGCTGTAACAATGTCTTTTTTCTAACAATTTATTGTGACTTCAGATTAAGATTAATTGGAAGCATTTTTAAATACAATTCAAGCAGCAGTCAGGGCAAATGATTTGTTCTGCAGTCTTGTTTTCGTCAGCCCTTCTGAGTGTTCTTGCCCTTAACAGTGAGTCTTCTGGGCTACTATTAGGTTGTCAGGACCATATTTGATTGCATTTTAATGAGTACAAACTGCAACTCTTTTCAAGTATGTTAATAAATAATAACAAATGTAAAGCCAAATCTGTATTCCTTGCAGGTTGATTTGGTATTGTCTGTGCTCTAATGCTAGTATCCTGCTCATTTTCACAAACAGCTAAGAAATCATTACCCTTGAGACTACTTGTAGTTTTGTTTAAATCTTAGCTTTTAAAAAGACACAGACAAAGGTCTAACTTCTGTTTATGTTCTGTAGCCATACACCAAAATCAGAGGAATTCTCGTCTAAACAGTGTATTTTCTAGACCATGGATGTAGTAGCTGGACTAGTCTAGTCATTAGATCTGTATGGAGAACAGAGATTATTTTTCTTTATAATAAGCAAAGATCAGGGCAATACACACGTAGTAGAAGTATCTGACGTTCAGGTGACTCCGCCTTTCCCTTAAGAAGGAAGGGAGATTATAGTGATATTTTGTAGTGGGAAAGTCTCTTGGTTGCTGATTGTGTTAACTTTAAGACAGGCTTTTTGTTGTAGTTGAGAGGATTAACAGCATAGGCCACCATGTAAGTTTGCAATCATCTTTTTGCTTTGTTTTACTTTGGCGTAGTTGACATTTATCCTTTTCCATTTGTTTGTATTAACAACCTTTTATGATTATTGTATTCAGAAAAGTTGCGCGTAGTTGCCCTCTGGTCAGTTATCTTCTTTCAAGAATGCTGTTTAAGTTTTTTAAATCTTAGAATGACAATTCTGTATTGTAGCATTTGATACTGTTGCATGTTCACCAGTTCTGTCTGTATTGTAGTATGTATTATCTATTCTAAAGCTGAACTTCATAAAATATTTTTGGCCTATAATTAAAGAAAACTAATTACTTTTATACTTCCCTCCCTACCTGTTTTACCTTAGGTGGTGCTCTGCAAATTCCACTCTGTGTTCCTTTCTCAGAAAGGACAGATTTATACATGTGGGCATGGACAAGGAGGACGCTTGGGTCATGGTGATGAACAAACATGCTTGGTATCCTATTGTTTTTTTTATTTCAAACATGAAGTATAAAAACTGAATTAGAGCTTTCTGTCAAAGTACTCTCGATTTTTTTTTTTTTTAAATCAGTTTGCTGATGATTTAAACAACAAAAACGTCTCTAATACTACTAATGTGGAAGACAGGCAAAATGTACATATTTACGTACATTTAAATATGTTTTCATTTAGCTGGTTACAAACTCAAAGTTAGGTGTTATGGCACTGCTGGTCTGAAGGCTCGATCATATCAGGTGAATAAAAGCAACTTTTCTTCTGCTCAGCTACTGTCCTAGATAAATTTATGATACTGTCAAATGAGTGCTGGGACTGATGCAAAGGAAACAATAGTATTTTGGGGCAGAAATGATATAGAAGTGATTTTAGTTTCTGTTGGTGTAACTTTAGTTATATATGATCTTTAGTTATTGTCTAACTTTTTTTTTTTTAATAATCTCTCCTCCCCTGCCCTGCCTGGCCTTCATGTTTAGATTCCAAGACTTGTGGAAGGTTTAGCTGGCCATCAGTGCTCCCAGATAGCAGCAGCTAAAGATCATACTGTTGTTTTAACAGAAGATGGATGTGTCTACACGTTTGGTCTAAATACTTTCCATCAATTGGGTATTCTTCCTCCTCCTGCTAATTGCAGTGTTCCCAGACAGGTAAAAAGATAACATTATTTAAAGTGGTGGTGTTAAACAAAGTGAAGTGTGGTGATAAAAACTTTTAAACTTTTTTCAGGACGATAGGGTAGAACATAAATTCAGATTAAAAACTTGTTTCTGTATTACTGTGCTCACCAGATCTTAATGCTTGCCTCACTTGTGTCCCCATTTAGATTTTTTTTGTAAACTGAACTGCACTAAGCTTTATACTGCTAAATATGATAAGATGCAATTGCCAAAATCTTCCTCCCCTCTCACTTAGCTGTTGCTGAAATGAAGAGTAAGAAATGAAGTAATTATTTGAGATTGATGTTCTCCAACATATTTGGGATCACTGGATGAGAGATCTAAGAGCTGGATGGTTGCATCCTTTGCTGGAAGTTCTGATGGTCCTGCAGTTGTAATGCAGTTGTATTGGGAAAAATACCAACAGGGAAGAGAAGCAACCAAAGAGAATCAGTGATGCATCAGGGCGTGGTCATCAGCATCTTGACTAAATTTATTTGGTCAAACTGTAGAACTATAAAGTTCTATGTTTATGGTGTATTTTTTCTTTTTTAGATAAACAAGGATTATTTTATATTTTATTGAAAGAAAAATTCATCTGGAATGGAACAACACTATGCATTAAACCAGTAAAGTATTAGAAAGATAAGAAACAACAATTGGCCAAGAGAACTACAGAGACCAAGTGTTTTGGTCTCTGTATAATGATGGCTGTGTATCCATGGTATTTGCTTTGATTTTGATCATCAAGACTGCTTTGGAAAAATCAAGTTAAATTTGAAAAAAGTAATGTTAGCATTCTGCAGTGTCTTTAGGGGAGTGAGATTTATAAACTAAAACTTTGTAAATGAAACTTTTGCAGGACCTGAACCTTACATGATTGTCACTTATACTTGTGCTGTGCCATTCTGTTCAGCATCTTGCATATGAAGACAGCCTAAAGTTTGGCTTCTAGGCCTGACAAGATAGGAACAGTTCTGCTTTTTTTGTCAGTAGTGCAAGTGTCCCACTTGACAAACTTCTGAAATCCTGACTTTTTAGCCTGTATGTGCATTGACACCAATACTGCATCCTTAATAACTTTAGGAGTTAACTGTTGTCAGAAGTTTGTACATGTGAAATTCACCTGTTGCTGCTTAATATTAAGATGTACTTTGGATTTATACTTAGGTTCAGGCAAAAAACCTGAAAGGTAGAATGGTGATTGGAGTGGCTGCAGGCAGATTCCATACAGTGCTATGGACTAAGGAAGCAGTGTATACCATGGGTCTGAATGGCGGCCAACTAGGTAAGGTAGAAGTGTTCTAAAAATAAACCCCAGCCATTAAAAGCTGTTACTCATAATGAAGCTGTCATTGCTTCTTTCAGTGGAAGCCTGGCTTAAACTTTCTCTTTTTTTCCTTTTTTCCCCAGTCTGACATCATCCTGCCACCCTTTTTTCTAAGAGTGTTTTTCATTCCTGCAAGTCACTTTTATGTTTTGAGGTGATAGGAGCTAGTTAGACTTAGCTGTTACTTGGATTTTTTTTTTTATAACTCTTTTGCTTTCCACGTATCTTGCATGGCCCTGTTCCTGAAGACTTTCAGGAGATGGTATTACAGTGCTGTGAGTTTCCCCAGAGTGTGCTTGTCCTCCCACAGTTAGTCTTCTGCTGCCCTTAATAAATCATAAACTAGTATTCAGCTCTGTTTCTTATGTTCTTCTTTCCCCATATGCTGTAAACACAGCACACTACTGTTAACTTTGCCATGCCAACTTTTTCAGGTAAAATAAATTCCAATATAAAGAGTATAAAAATATATATCTATGTTTTTTCCAATAGTGCCATTACCAGAGTTGTCACTTAATTCAGGATTACTCTGGAAGTTGAGAAAAAATGTAACAAAATATTTTGCCAGCTAGTGAACTGATGAACGAATGGGTTATCTTTTGGTAGAACGGAATAGTGTAATGTTGATTTGGTTCTGCATTTCTGCACTTCTGTATCTGTGCAGGCAACTGCTATCTATTTCTGGTTAGCCAGCTGTTGTTAGCTAGCTAGGCTAATGTGTATTAGTCCTGACATCAAATTCTGACACTTTTTTTCTTCCTATGTAAGATTGCAAAGGTATGTGATAAAACTTTTGTTAGAGAGGAATCTTACTAACGCGTATTTTTGGGGAAATTTCTTATTATATGCACTCACCATATAAACTTCTTCATGGCTGCTTGTGTTGAGATTATTCTGGCACCCACATGGTTCAGCGCAGTACTGGGTAGAAATAGCAACTTGAATCACGAGCGGGACAGTTGAGTCAGCCTGGCACTGTGATGGACCCCGCTAATAAACCTTGCCCTTCTCGGAGGTTTGGGTGTAGCACTGTACTCAGGACAGCTAGCTTTGCTGCTCACTTCTGCATTTCCGTACCTAGATCCACACAGAGCACATGGTTATGTTGTGTGCGCTTTTAAAGATTCTTTGTGTTAGGATTCTTGGTGCAGCAGAGCATTAATAGTCTGACTGACTTTGTTTTCAGAGGCTCCAAAGTTATAACTCCTGCCCTGTCTGTTTCTGTTACTCCCTGCCTTCATACTTACCTGCACTTAGAGTAACTTGTAGATCTAACTTGTTTGGTATCTTCCAGTGGCTGGAATAATCTGTAGTTTACATTGTGGGGTATGAAGGGTAGTGTATTGAACTGTAAGGTGATCAAATAAGTATCTTGCAAAATGCCTTTCTTTGGAATCCTTCTAAATGGAAGGAACAGTATGACTATGTAGTCTAACCACATTAAATAGCTTGCGTGGTAGAAGTGACTGACTTTTGCATGGGTATATGTGTATTAAAGCTTTGAAGTTTCTGTTATTTCAGTTTGTGGTAAACTAGGCTAATTTTTTTTGATGACAAATTATCTAACTCCCTCTATAAGTGATCTTCAGTGTAGTAGAAGAAAACTTTCAATGAACCTGTGGAATGTCAGATAATGTTCTTGGGGCGGATTGTATTTTCTAGGTTACCTACTCGACCCTAACGGAGAAAAATGTGTAACTGCACCTCGCCAGGTTTCTGCTCTACACCATAAAGATATTTCAGTGTCCTTGGTCTCGGCAAGCGATGGTGCTACCGTCTGTGTTACTGAAAGAGGCGATATTTATTTACTCGCAGACTATCAGTGCAAAAAGTTGGCCTCAAAGTACGTGGTAATCTTTAATCTGTGGTGAAGTATAATGGGTAAAAATTTCACTGGAGTCTTATTCTTGCAGACTATTATAAAGATTTTTGTGTTCAAAGTGGAGATGATGAAATGTTTCCCCACACATTTCTTCTGTGCTTGTGATAATTTTTCATATGGGCTGCACTGCACTCTTGTGCCCACTTTTTAAAGTTGAGGGGGATGTTAAGGCTAAGTTCTCACTCAAGTGCACTAAAGATGTTTACAAAAAAAATAGTAAGGGTAAGTAAATGATACTGAAAATGGTGTTTTTGTTCATTGATTAGCCTATGTTCATATAAATGCATCTTTGTAGAAGCACAGAAGTTTTGTATTTCTATTTAGTTATGTTGTTACATTTCTGAATTAGTAAGTTGATCTGTATTTCATGTTGCATATGTATATATGTTATGCTATAGAGAATAATATAAATTGGGAGGTCGTCTGAACTGTATACTAAAAACTGGATGGAAATCAATGAAGAAATTGGGTACTTTGCCTCACAAGTTTAGGGGATGATTTCATCTCATTCTCTCTTAGTTGCTTTGCACTAAGAGATTAGTATAGGTTATTAAATGGTTCCAACTCTCAACTGAATTTTCATCTTTGGTTCAATTTCTAGCAGAATTTGTTAACAAATGCTGGCTTAATGACTGTTTTAGGCTTTGTTTCCTGCATGATTGGTTGAAGGATTGGGGAATGTTAACCACCATTTTCTGCATTCTTACACTAGTAAACTGAAAAGAAGCTATTTCTATGGTTTTGGTCAGCTTAAAAAGCCCCCAGATCCATAAATTTTTGGCATACTAAGATATGATGATATTTTGGTGGTGTATAATGGTACTTTAATGCAGACATTTAAAGTGTGTACTGAAATGTGCCTAAGCATAACTTCTGTAATATTGAAGATCAATTTACGACTTAGTCTTTTCACTGTAGGATTTTGTGAAAAACTTGTGGGTATAATGTGATTCATTCAGTGCAAAGCCAAAAAAAAAAAAAAAGCAGTCATGTTAATTATGTCAGTTTAGGGGTGGTAATTTTTCAGTGTCACTACCTCAGCAATATTTTTGATGCCTCTTAAAGTGAAATAAGCAATATTCATATATAGTTAAGAAGTACTGATTATTCTGTGTTCTTTCAGACAGCTGAACCTTAAAAAAGTTCTTGTCAATGGGGGATATTTGGAGTACAAGGTAGATACCCAGAATCTTAAGGAAAACGGGGGCCAGAAGATCTGCATTTTAGCACTGGATGGAGCTGGAAGAGTAAGTTATGTCTCTCAAATCAAAATTAGTAGCAAGCTGCATACAGATATGGGAGAAATGGGTCACTTGAGCTCTTTTGGCAAGCCTTTGTTTTGATTAAGAAACCTAAATGAAACAGACCTTTGGGGCAAACACGTGCTGAAATAACCAAGTAACTGTGTTGTGTTGTTTTGCTTTAAACACAAGATGACAGAATAAAATCTTGCACAGCAAGTACCCAGTTGATTTGTGTAGAGTTGTTAAGATAGGTTCTGCCCCGTGCCCTCAGCGAGGATCGTCACCACGTACAGTAGTTTTTGTTGGGTCTTGTTTTTCTTATCAGCAAGCCCCCAATGGCTTTTTAGCGGAGGTGCAAACTCCTTTACTCTTGCATACATGTGTCTCTATATAGCTTACTGGATGCATGCTTCAGCATTTTACTGTTCCATCCCTTATCCTTAGAGTGGCAGTTCACAGCCCATTTCAAGTCAGCAGCCTGAGAGCTGAGCTGTCAGTGCCACCTGAGCCGTCAGTGCCATCTAGTGGTGCTCACGCAAAGGCCTTGGTAGAGCTGCCTGCTTGAGTGTGCACCGAAGTAGAGGGCATGAGGGTATTCCCTTCCTTCCTCACGTTTCATTTATTGGCAACGTGTCTTTGGGATACTGGTTTAGCTGCAAGGCGCTGCTTAGTTTTCCCACATTGGTAGAGCTGCGTCAGCCTGTAGCATTTGTTTGCTGAATGCTGGTAAACGCTGGGTTCTCTAGTGCTTTAGGCAATGTAAAATACTGAGAAAGGAGAGGGTGGCATCCTAATGCTCTTATTTCCTGGATCAACACGTCCTTCTTTGTTTGCCTTCTCTTTAAGACTCAAGAGAAGGGAAAAGAAATGTGTTACTTGGATTCCTTTCCTTCTCCCTCATGTAGGTGTTGTCAGACCTGTGACAGCTCCTTCAGTGGGAAGGAAAGAAAACCTCAACTTTAGCACCACTGATGCAGCATCCAGGCTTTTGCTTGATTGAGGTTATGGCTTCATGCCCACCTCTTTTTGATATCTGTCATGTGCCTGACTGGGGTCTGGGTGTGCATGCAGTTCTTTAGGCTGCTTTTTCTCAGATTTTATATATCAAGGTTTATTTTTGGTCATGATCTTGGCTAAAAATGCAGCCCTTGAGTACAGAGAAACTTGAGGTTTTTGTCAAATGATTAACAGGAAATAGTTTAAATTCTTGATGTGCTAACTTTGAATGTTATCTGGTTTATAAGAAGACCAAGTAGACAATTCTGTAAATGAAGAACTGGTTCCCTGAGTCCCTGTTCCCACCTCTTGCTGTCATTATTGAAATATCAATAAAATCTGTCCTGTAGGTGACTCTTGTGAAGATGACTTAATATTCATAGAAGCTTTTTAAATGCAGTCATGAGCAGATGGATCTTTATGTTATGACACCATTTCTTTGAGTCCCTTGTGAGGTCTTTGTTATAGATGCTTGTAACACTTCAGAATAAACTTTTGAAGATGTACAGTTTCTCCTCTGAATCTCCTTAGATGGCATGTTTCTTTGTAGTGTGTGACATTTGACTGCTTTTATATAAGAATTTCCCCTTGTTCTGCTATTATAGGTGTTTTGTTGGAAGTCATCCAACAATCCTATGAAGCAGTGTCGCTGGGTGTATGGCCGGCAAGTCTTCATGTCTGATGTTGCTTTAAATAAGAATGAAATCATGTTCGTCACACGGGATGGTGAAGCCTTTACAGGAAGATGGCTAGAAGACAGAAAGAAAAGCTCTGAAAAGAAAGGTTAGTTATGACTCTAGTCATTAAGTACTTCAGTATAAAAGCATAATTGAGTCTTAAGTCTCTTGCATTTTGCTGCCTGATGTTATAGTAAGTTTTACTTTGTATTTGCGCTTCATGGCTTTATATATTACACTTCTGTTTCGCTATCGGAACATCTGCCCTACGAGGAGAGGCTGAGGGAGCTGGGCCTGTTCAGTCTGGAGAAGAGAAGGCTGAGCGGGGGTCTAATCAGTGTCTATAAGTACCTCAAGGGAGGGAGTGCAGAGGATGGTGCTGGCCTCTTTTCAGTGGTGGCCACTGATAGGACTGGAGGAAATGGCCGGAAACTGAAGCACCAAAAGTTCCACAGGAACTTAAGGAAAAAATTCTTAACAGTGAGGGGGACAGAGCACTGGAACAGGCTGCCCAGAGAGGTTGTGGAGTCTCCTTCTCTGGAGATCTTCAAAACCCACTTGGACGCAGTCCTGTGCCACGTGCTCTAGGTGACCCTGCGTGTGCAGGGGGGTTGGACTAGATGACCTCTAGAGGTCCCTTCCAACCCTAAGCATTCTATGATTCTGTGATTCTATGATCTAGCTTACCTCTTCCTTCTCTTCCTCAAAATAGTTACATATATTTTTTTTGCTCTTGTGTTATCCTTTTTTTTTTTTTTTTTTTCCCCTCCATGTCATATAGTACTTCTCTCTCTACAGAAGCATCAAATGCATTTCCTTTCACCTGTCTTTGTCCTGGTGCTGGGATGCGTCTGAAGGCACCTGGTTCTTCATTGATGTTCTTTTTGTCATTTTAGTAGGTTTTTTTTGTGTGGTGGTTTATTATTATTATTATTATTTTTTGTATCTTCAGGGGAACTGGTGTATTTTGACTTCCTTTATTCCGAAGGAGGCTGCAATACATGTTAGATGGAATAATATCATTCCATATGAAGAGGGAGCAAAACACTTCCACAAGAATCTTTTCGATGAAAACTATCCTATGTGTCACTATGCTCTTAAGGCATGTCTTCTACATTTCAGCTAACAGCTGAAATCTTCGGATCAATCCAGCTTTATTCAGGGACTTCACTGAAGGGCTTTAAGAAATCATAAATTTTGCCTTTTCACTTTATTACCTTTAGCTTCACCTTCCTGTGTTTTTATATTTTTTTAATAGAACTTGCATCAGGCCTTCAGAATTCTTCATGTGAAGTGTCTTGTCAGTATGATACGAACAGTGTGTATGAACGAATTCGACTTCAGAAGCTTGCTTTTGTCCACCGAGCTGTTAGCATTGCTACAGATCCTAATGGATGCAATTTTGCTGTTCTACAGTCAGATCCTAAAACAAGGTATGCTTAAAATATCAATAGCTGTAACTTTCATGTGTGTGTTTTTGTTTTGTTTTCCCCCTTCAATTCTTAGATGAAAGTGAATGGCAGTCTTTGTGGGGAAAACGTATAAAGAAAAAATGAATAAATAGAATACTAAATGATGTTCCTTGCACTCTCATATTAGTTTCTGGTATACCTGATAGAAGACTGCATATTAGCCCTTTTCTTACTGCTTTGAATTGTAACATGAAATATAGTAAACACTTCTGTTTCTTCTTATTCAAAAAATGACATGAAAATAGGGTAGTTCTGATAATGTATCTTTACTGCCTTCCTTGTAAGGAAAAAATACTATATTTGATATTGTGGTCTGTCTTATGTAATTTTTATTGCCTATATAGCACATTATTAGTAAATATGTAAAGACTTAGGACATGAAACTTTGCTTAGTCTGGCAAAGTAAGAAAAACTTGAACTAAAATACCTCCTCCTTTTCATTAGAGATGCTGAAAAATGTAAAGCTCTATTTAGCTTGTATAAATAAGAGATTTTGGTTTACATGGTTTTAATTTTGTTCTAGTCTCTATGAAATTCCAAGTGTGTCGTCATCAAGTTTTGGAGAGAATTTTGGCAAACTTTTAGATGAAGCAGATGAAATGGACAACATCCATGATGTGACTTTTCAGATTGGCACAAGAGTTTACCCTGTGCACAAGTACATCTTGGCTGTGCGCTCTGACTTCTTCAAGAAGCTGTTTGTTTCCAGTGATAACCAACTCGATGCTCCAGATGTCCACCGTAAAGATGAAGATAGTGTTGGATGTGATCTTTATGTAATAGAGAAGGTTCATCCAGATCTCTTTGCATATCTTCTGCAGTTCATATACACTGATACTTGTGATCTTTTGACTCATGGTTACAAACCAAAAGTCATGCATAAAGAAAAATCAGAAGAATATCAAGATGTGTTAATTTCAAACCTGAGCAAAATGAGTTTTGATGAAGATAATGGGAAGTCTGCATTTGAGATCTACAGAAATAATCAAGTGCAAGTTATAAATGAGAAACAGAAGAACAAACCTAAAAAAGGCAAAGTTGCTGGTGAAGAAGGTAACCTCATAAAAATGTTGCAAAGCGTTGCAAAAAAATTTGGACTCAGCAATCTAAGTGGAAGGTATGTGAAGGGAAATAGACATGGTCCATACTATGAATCTATGATATGTTTTACTTAACTTGATTTTAACTTCAGTTGGCACGAAATTAGGAGGTTAGTTAGGGTCAATTAGTCTGCCTTTTGGTTGTAAGGATGAAAGTTGTACTAGTGTCAAGCATTGTCAGCCTTTCAGTGCAAAATCAGCCGATTTGACGTTTTTTCCCTGGAGAGAAAATGGATATGACATTTTGAATAATGTCAGAAGTAGAATTCCTTAGCATGATTCAGTATGTAAAACAAGGCTTTCCAACTGGCTTCTGTGTCCTGGCAATGGGCTGTTTGCCCCTTATTCTGTTTGGTATCTCTTGATGTTATTTAGAACATCTAGCCTAGCATCTCTGGGCTGTGAACTCTGAGACTTGACATCCATTGCAAGTGATCTGGCTTTCCAGATTGACTGCAATAAAACATCGATATTAGTTTTGCTAGAGACAGCTGATTTCATTGAGCGTTGGATTGATGGAGTCTTATGCTCTTCTAGAAGAATAGTTCTTCTATTTTTGTAGATGGTGAGCATATTTAGCATAAAACAGTAAAAAGTCAAGTACTTGTACAACTGAAGCTCTTTTAGTGTTATATGAGAAAAGTGCTAGATGTTAAATAGCTCTGAACTGTATCTTTTTTCTCTTGCATTTGCCTCCTTTCCAAGGAGGAAATGAGCAGTTTTCTTGCATATGTGAAGATGTGAAGCCTAAAGAACCTAAAGCTAGGTTCTTATGTAAAATTTTCTTGGTAAAGCATTTTCCTTTTGAAAACAAACTATTTTATAATCTACCAGCAACACTCCTGGATCTTTACCAGCCCAGTTTAAAAATTTTCTTCATGAGTTAGGATGTCATGCTGAAACACATGTCTCTTCTACACCATTCCCTTTACTTAAGATACTTGAGTAGGAGCAATAAATGTAATTCCTAGTTTTTTGACCTTGTGATGATGGGCTTAAGCCTTAACTATAGCAATATGACTTCAGCAGAAGTAAGATTATTCTTACACCTTAGCTATGTCAGACATATTTTGTGCCTTGCAATGAGGACTTTAATGACCAAACCAATCTAGTTTTCTGTGATGCATAGTTTTGATTCTTTTTTCATATTCATATGAGTCTATCGAAGGGCTGTTACTTATTGAATCTGTATCTGTTTGTTTTTTAATAGTTGGAACTATGTATTAATTGTAGTTTTTAATTACTCTTCTTTTGCAGATTGGATGGAGTCAGATTAGAAAATGGAAAGATAAACGTTGTCAACAGGAAAAATGGGAACAAACCAAAGCTGAATCAGAAGAAATGGTAAACTTGTACAATTTGGTTGTGTGTGTTGTTTCTTTTTCCCTTCCAGCCCCACTTCTCCCCGTTTCTCTCTTCTTTCATCTCTATCTGTTGAGTATAGACTGAGTTTTAGCTTCTAGAATACACATCTCTTTCGCAGTAGTTGTTATTTGGAAGCTAAAGCTGTTTATCAACTGATACATTAATTAGTAATCTGGAATAGGTTATATATTTTTTTGCTTCTGTTGCACGTTAACATGTTTTGTGGATTAATTGAGTTGAGGAATAGTAATGACAAGGAAAGTCTTGATGGTAGTATAACTGAAGTACTTCCTGACTTTTACAAGAATCTTTTGCACTGTTAGTAAAACTTACGTTTGTTTATTTCTAACCAAGTTATCATTTTTTTTTTAATGAGGAAATTCTCTGATATATCTTTCAGCAGTTTCAGCAGGAGAAATTCACTACGCTTTAACCAAGTTGCTCACTCTTTAGTTCCATTACTCTGACCTTATTTATAAGGTGGTACTAAAAGTTGAATAATACATATATTAAAAAAAAATGTTATGTTCAAGTACCTTTTTGTAGAATTTGGATTACCTTACTCTTAAAATGCACTACCAAATCTTATGGTAGCTATTGATTAATACACTTAATGAAGACCACTTGAAGTTGTCTAAATTGATTATGGCTGACTTTAGTCAGAGTATTTTGAAACAGATAGTTACTGTTTTGAAGGAAGTATTTAAAATGAAGTGACTCTGCTTTTTGAGTAGCTTTGCTTTAGATGAAGAAAATCAATCTTCTGAAGCTGTTTTGCCTGTGCTATTAGGTTCACTTCAGCTGACATTATTAAAATTGAGTGTATTTTATTTGAAAAGCCTAAACTCGCTTAAAGTATGCAAACATTTATTGTAATTTATAATTTATCTATATATACACTTCTGAATAGTCATAGCTCTGATCCCCTTAAATGTCTTCTAGTTCATACCTCTGCGATGTGACCCTGAAATCCTTAGATGGAAAGGAATTCCCGTGTCATAAATGTGTACTTTGTGCAAGACTTGGTATGTCTATATACATATATATTTTTACTTTCTGTGAGTGAAATTTTACTGCATCTCAAGCTGAAACTACTTTCTTTTCAGATTATTTTCACAGCATGCTTAGCAGCTCATGGATTGAGGTAAGCTTAGTGATAAACATGTGTAATGTTAAGTTTTAATGCATCAAATAAGTGAAAATGTTATTCCAGAACAGCATGCTCTAAATGAGCAGGAAAGTAAGAGACTAGATTCTTGGATCCCACTTTCAAGGCAAAGAAATGAGCTTTGATTTATCCGAATGAATGAAATTCTGTATTATGTGACAATGTTTATCAAAAGAAATAATTCTTTTTACTTTGTTTTAAAGGTTTATATTGAGCTAGTTCATGGGTGTAAAAGGAGGCTGATATCTGTAGATGAATTTTCATGTCCTTTCTGTAAATGATGTTCATGCAGTCTGGAATAGTTCGGAATAATACTGAGTGAAAAATGCTGCAGAATAAAGAATTAGTGTATAGAATCTCTATTTGAGATACGCTGCTAAAGAATAGAGAATGTCAAGGACAGTGTGGGCTCTTCCACGTACTCTCCAACTTTGTCTTCAAAAAGATGCAGATCTTTTATTTGCCCTGGTTCCTATTTGCTAGTGGTGTGTCAATGGCGTGATTGCCACTGGACATCATAATGTATCTACCTCTTGTTTTAAGGATCTGGAGGTGTTGCCAGTGCTTAAAACAAGAGAGAAAAGGTGCAAATGGACCTTCAGCAACTGAAGGCTGAAGCAACATGCAGGGTTTTCCAGCTTTCCCTTAGCAAAGGGATTTCCCTTGGCAAGATGTAAATCTAAAAACTGAGCAAGATCTTGGTAGCTCTTTTGCCAAGTAATAGAACTTTACCTATCCTGTAAGCTCCTCTGATGCCTTTTCTTCACGTGTCCCTGAGGAAATATTTCTGAAAACATATTGAGATGACTGATGGAAGAAGAAAAGGAAAAAATAAGTCAAATATCCATTTTTCTCAGTGAGTTCTGCAATAGCTCTGTGAAATTTGTAAATTAAATCTGTTAATTCATAAGTAAAACTAAATCATTCTGAAGTTGTAAGTAATATATTTTGTAAATCACCTGTTTTCAACCTTGTATCAAAAAAGAGAAAAATCTGAATTCCTTAATTTAAGAGTTTTAAAACTTGATATAGGAAATACATTGGTATCAGTCACGTCTCTTAAAGCAAAAGAAATATTTTAGTATCAAACTTTGCTGCAAGTCACCTGAAAAAATGGAAGCTAAGTGAAATAGTGAAGTTGCATAAATGTGGGTAATGTCAGATACGTAGTTAAATGGCTCATGTTGACTCTCTTACCCTAAAAAGAATGCAGCTTAGTACTTATGCAGGGCCTTTATGTAGCTCTACTTTATCCTTAAAAAAAAAAAAAATCCTTTTGTCTTTTAGGCTTCCTGTTGTTCAGCTCTGGAAATGCCAATCCATTCTGACATACTACAGATAATTGTAGATTACATGTATACTGATGAAGCTGTAGCAATAAAAGGTACCAGTAATACTTTTTGAACAGCTATAGATTCTGCACATTTTCTATTTTTAACAATAGAAACTTCATGCTTGTTTTCTTTCATGTGAAAGATTCCCATTCATGTGACTGTTGTTTAAATATTGATGTAGTAGCTGTTTATTCTGAGCCTTATCTTACTCTTTCATTAGCTTGACAAACTCTTTAGTATTCCTTTTCCCCCCACTCCTCTTGCCTCAAAAGACCTCCTATTGCCCTCATCTGTACTGTCACTTCTCTTAGGAAATCCTGTCAAAATTTGCAGAGCTAATACATTTGTCCTCTACTAAATCTCACCGAAAGCTTGATCTGATGTAGTTGTCCCAATGTCTTCCTCCAGTTGGCTCCATTATGGGCCAGTGTTTATGTGACGTTTTTGTTTTCCAGATTCTCAAAATGTGGAATTTATATGTAATGTTCTTGTGGTAGCAGACCAGCTTCTTATATCCAGACTCAAAGAAATCTGTGAAGTGGCCATTGCAGAAAAACGTGAGTTTTCCCATTTTTGTAATAATGGTTTAAGGATATACACTTATGCTATAGATGTTAGTGCTCTTGTGCCCTTTTTCCCCCTCTCCTTAAGAGGGGGAAATCTCCTTAAGAGAGTTACTTATATTCTTCTGCTCTGGTTTCCTTTTGCTGTTCATTGTGCATCTGTAATCAATTGCCCATTTAGTGTGGGTGGTATTCTAGGTTAGTGTAATCTTCCCTTCCTGATTTTTATTTATTTTTTTTTTCCCTCTTTCATCTTACCCTCTTGGGGGTGGAGGGACAGAGGTAAGGGGGACTTAAGGCAAACCAATTTTTTTTACTTTTGTGAACATCTGTCCTTTTTCATTAAATTCAAAATCCTTGCTTTTAAAATATCCAAAGATATATTTCCCCCTGTTCTGCCCGACTGGCTGAGTTGCAATATATTGAAACTGTATATTTGTACATAGGACATTTCTATCTCTGTGAAGCAGCTATTGCATTCAAACTGCTGCCAAGTTTTACGTGGAGCTTGCTGCAGGTTATCACTTTCTGAGCATTAGCATTTTCTCTAGGGATAGCAAAGAGTATATTTTTTCCTGGTATGCTTTAATAACTTGATAACATTCTGTACTAAGCTTTAAAAACTGCTAACTGAGACTACAGCATGCTATATGGTTAATTAGTTGTGTCTCCTCTTGCAGTGACACTGAAGAATGCTGCGGAGCTGCTGGAGTTCTCAGCAATGTATAACGCTGAGCAGCTGAAACTGTCCTGCTTGCAGTTCATAGGACTCAACATGGCTGCTTTGCTTGAAGCTAGGTAAGGAGGGGTGTGGGTGTGTGTCGTGCACAAGCTGTTAAATTCATGTACTGCAAAAAGTAAAATGGTTGGAGAACTAATAAGGGCAAGGAAGTGTTGAAATACAACTAAGCACTGCTAACTTAAGAGGAAGTTCACTTACAAGAAACAGGGAATGATTAACTAGTTAAGTGTCTGGACACTTTACCAGTGCTGTACTACAAGACTGTGTTGCAAGCCTGAATTAAGGGGAGAAACTTCTCTTGTTCTGTGGCATTTGAGATTAAGGACTTGAGTCCTAAGTTTGTTCAGAGTTTTTAAATTTTCGATGATGCATAAAACTACTTTGTCTCTATGGTTTTCTGGTTTTATTTAAAACAGTAGTTACTGTGCTAATTGAATTTAAGTAGGCTTATTATAACTAGTGCATTTTCTAAAGAGGATGAGCCTGCCTTTTGCTAATTTCTTTGCTTTAGCTACCTATAACAAGGTCAAAAAAAGACTTGTGCTTACTTACCTCATCTTCAGCGAGGCTCCTAGAAAAGTGGAGGTGTCCCGGGCTCTTCCTTTTCTTTATCAAGAAAGCCTTTTCTGGAGAAGACTTAAAGCTAACTAAAGAAATTGGCTCATGATGTTCTGCTCTATTTGTCTTAGGCTTTTATCAAATTTACTTTTATGTATAGAAGTTCTTAAAGATCTTTTTAGTTTACTAAAAGGTTAAGAAATGACAACACTTCTACACTATATTACCTCGCTGCTGTTTTTATCACAACTATTGAAATTTGTGCATAGTTCATCATCGTACTTTGTTCTGCTTTGGCCTGTCTCAAGGCTATCAGATTCAAACTTAGTCCTGGCAGCTCTGTGCAAAGAGAGCCTTCCACAAAAGCCGGGCCTGTTTATAAAGCTTGGTCATTATAGTATTTATTTATTGTCATAAATGGCAAAGAAGGAATCTGTGACCACCATGAATGGATAAATTTCAATTAGAATGTTTGTAGGAATCCTTTAATTAATGTATGTGGGGGGGATTTTGGGTTTGTTTGTTTGTAAGCATGGTAAACTAAATTTGCATTACTTTCTTAGGACTCTGGATGTCTTAAGTGATGAAGTTGTAAGGGACCTTTCAGTTTATTACAGGAAAATGGTAAGTTGTACATGGAGTGTAAGCTGACTAGATTTAAAATAAGAAGAAATACATACATGTAGTGTCTCTTCATAGGCTGAATTTGGGGCATCTGATTCAAATTAAGGTTCATTGCTACTGTTATTTTCATGGACTTCATATTTCCTTATGTGCCACACTACACTGCCACAGTAGTATGGTGTCCTTTAAATCCATTACATATAGACATTAAGTGTATTAATGTTCTCTGTTTTTTTGGGGTTAAAAAATAAAGTTTGAAAATGGCATCTGTTATTATCTATCAGAGAGCAGAAGCATGCAAACGAGACTTTCTCTAGTGAAAATGCAGTGTGTAGAAATAGGAAAAAACAATAGGAAAATGGTTTTAAAGTTTTAGGGATAAGGGGAAAACCAAGGTACATCATAATCCAGTGTCACTTAAATGAGCAGGAGTAAAAGACTTTGCGTAACTCTGAAGCATTATTCTGTCAGGAGTCATTGGCAATTGAAAACTATGTGCATTCAGAGTCTGTCATTTAAAGTTTTGATTTTCTTCATGATGTTGCTCATGTTTTTATAAACTTTTTGTTATTCATTACTGGATTTTTAGGAAAAAAAAATGATAAATTACTGTGGTTTTTGGTCATTATACAAGAGATCATGTATCTATAAACGTACAACTTATAAAAACTGTTACTCTATTTTCTTAATTACAGATTCCAGCTATGGTCAGGAGAGTAATTACTCCATATCCAGATGGACCTGACATAACTTCTTTGGACCCTGAGGATGGAGAGAACTTTGTCTTTTTAAAGGATGAAATGAATACAGAACAAAATTCTCAGTAAGATTTATTTTTTAATTCCCTTGTTAGAGTACCTGTGCTTGTTATATCTTTAACCAGGAGACCTGTATATGGTGTTCAGACACTTTAGGTATTGTCTGACTATTGGGTTCAAAGTTGAAATATGAAGAAACAGAAGGAATGGAGGTTTGGGACTGTTTTCTGTCTCCTTAAATATGACTGAATGTTGCAGAACTGCAGGGGGATGCTTTCAATTTATAAGAAAGATGTGAGCGAAGGTGACAAAATGAAAATTCACAGTAATGTTTGGGCCTTGTATGTATGAGAAAGCACCTGCATATGTAGAGATCAGTTTGTTGAATTTAACTGGATTGGGAAAGACTGAGTCAAATAAAAATGGAGAGTTTAATATACTGTAAATCTGTTTGGAAAAGTATGGTAACTTACATTTCTGAATCTAGCAGTTTTCATGTGAAATAGGTAAATCTGACGCGGGAATTCCCAGTCTGTCACTTTGAAGGGGATACTGGCTGACTGGAGAATAACAAAACACACTACCTGTATTTTAGGAATATTAGGAAATGTGATCAAACATACTATAAATTGGATAATTTGGCTTTGGTTGGTTTATAGATGTTTGTTATTCTGCCTTTCAAAAGTTTCTCTCTAGATATGAATGTGACAAAATACGTGAAATCTTGGCAGGCTAACTTGATGCATCTCTTTTCTCTAACTTCTTTGTATCAAACAATAAATATGCTTTTTTGTACTTTGTTTTTACTTGAGAACTTGACTGTGACATTATCACAAATACAATAAATTAATTTGATAGAATGACTTGACAGCGTGTTATGGAGGTAGTAAAATAATGTCACAGTAATGTCCTCTGGAACATTGTGTACTGTTCTGACTACTTGCATCAAGAAAGTTTATACTAACTGAACTAGTCCAGAGAAGGGGTAGTAGATAAGGGAACTGAGATGCTATTTTGAATGAGGCTTCAAGGCCTTCAGGCTTTCTGAAGGCACATGAGGATCTTACTGCTACCTAATTACCCTGTGGATAGGAGAGTATAAGGATTTAAAAAAAAAAAAAAATTAAGTTGCAATATTGTTGTAAGAATTGGTTTGTGGTGTACCTATAATAAACTTACTGAAGAACTGAAAAAAAAAATGAAGATCCTTTTTTTTTTTTTTTATGGAGAGTAGGTATAATTCTCCGTTGTAAAGCTCTTCAAGATCTAGTGGTTTTGCCAAAATCAAAGACACATTTTATTTGATTTCACCTTCTTAATAAGTATAGGAAAAAGTAACATTTTGGTAGTATGGCCTTTTACTTGCTTCGATATCTTGGTAGCCTCAGTATTTGTCTTGGGGAAATAGCAGCAATTTTGCTTGCTGTCAGTTGCTCCTAAAGGTAGCTGGTTTAATCTGACCTAGGTGGCAGTGCCTGCCCATGCAGTGGCTTTGTCATGCGCTGTCTCGGCAGAAGCATTTGTGACCAAATCTAGATGGAATAGAATTGTTGTCTTCCTCCTAGATTGCTTTTATAAGCATTTACTAGCAAGTTGTGCCGTTTTAAGCTGTTGTACTGTTTAAAGTTTAACTGCAGCATCTGTCTGAAACTTGAGGTTGATGATAATAATTCTGAGACTTTTTCCTGAATGTTGTAACCCATCTTTTTTTTTTAATAGGGAAGCCCTTTTCAAAAGAGCAAAAAACAAGGCAAAAAAGAAGCCACGGAAACGATCTGACAGCTCTGGAGGGTATAACCTATCAGATATCATTCAGAGTCCAGCCTCTACAGGTCAGTGCGAAAGAAGTTCCATGTGGGTATAAAAATAGAGCATCAAGTTTAATATGTAAAACAATATAATTTCTATAGTTTAATAAGCAAATCTTGCACAGATTTTTTTCTTTCTGGTAATTGAATCTTTTAGTCATTAGTGAAATGATTGAATCATTCAGTTGAATTCTATAAAGCTCTGTTTTGTTTGAAAGATTGTCAGCCTAAGATTGTGCCCAAAGTTCATATTCTGTTAAAAAAAAAAAAAAAATGCTTTCTATCAAAGTTACCCTTTGTGTCTTTAAGTACATTTGTATTACTGTGTTTTCTTCTAGCATTTTTATCCTAGAATATCCTAGAATAAGTCACTTTTATTTGAAATACAGTGAAGCATTTCTTTTCAACCAAACAGTTTCTTTTATTTATTTATTTATTTTCTTATTTTTTTCCTCTAAGTCTGTATTTTGTGGGGCAGGGAGAGGAAGCTAGGAGTAAACTTAGTGTGCAGAAATACTTTAAATTGTAAAGATTGCTTACAATTGTACTAGACTAGTTACATCTTTTGACTATTCCATATTCAGAATATTTTTCTTAGCCTTTTTAAAGCCTGCTTTCATGATATGATTGTCATATGCTCTTATTTCTTAGGCTCAGTAAAACTGGATAAAACAAACTCTGTGGAATCACTTCCAGAACTCTTAACGTCTGACTCTGAAGGTAGCTATGCAGGCTTGAGTAGCCCAAGAGACTTGCAGTCCCCTGACTTCATGAAAGGATTTCATACAGAGAGGCCTGAGGTTGGCTTTCTTTGTTCCTAGCAACTTGTATTCTTCCTTCTTCACTAATTGATATTGTGTATATTTAATCCATAAGAAGCAAGATTTACCATTGGCACTATTTTTTGAGAAGTTGCCCCTTAAAGGGAATAGAGTTCTTGTTTTAAGTACATGTTATTTTTCTGATAGAATAAATGCAAATAAGTATTTCTTGTTAAGTCACCTGATGGTGGTTTATTCTTGTGATACAACTTTTTTATGTTGTACTGCTTATAAAATCTCAATGTAAAGTATCAATTGTGCACCTATTTTTTCACTTAAAATACAAAGCCAATCTGAACTTCAGAAGAAGAAAAAAAAATCAGAAAAATCCTTGGGCTGCTATAGTTGAGCAGTAGTGGGGCTGCTGTGTGCATAATACACATCTTAGAGTCAGTTTTCAATTACCAAGAAGCAGATTTGCACTTAGGTCTAGTATGAAGCAAAAGTATAAATAATGTAGACTGAGCATTAGGGAATTAACTAAGTTACTGTCTATTTCTGATGTGTTCTTTAAAATGTTTCACGTGTCATTCAAATTGCTTGCAACACTTTTTTTTTTTTTTAAGTTTTTAAAAAAACAAAGAAAGAATACTTGTGCAACAAGTCTTGTCTTTTATTTTTTAGATGAAGGACAAACTGTGTAATCAGGGAGTTAAAGCCTCTAAACCGATCAAAGACGGGAAGTCGTGTGAGGGATCGCCAGCACTGGCACAGTCTGTTCCACAGTCCATTCCTAGCACCAAAACCAGCTCGGCAAGCTCTCCCAATTGGGTTGCTGCTAGTTTCAGGTGGAGTAATTGCTGTGATACTTATCTCACTTGCAATCAGTGTTCTTTATTTGGTAGTGAATGCCTGTAATTGTCTATTCAGAGTAAAATGCTAACTGCTCTTCAGCCTGATTGTGCATCAGGTACTATGGGCTTCACTGGTAGATTCAAAATGCCAACAGACAACAGCAGTCTAAGAAAACTGATGGATTTCCTTGAAATTTTTGTTTGGAAGAGGGATTGATAGACACATCAATTTTTGGTTAACCCTATGTAAAATATCTTCAGCTTTCTGAAAATTAGGCATAAACATTGTGTTTTAGAGGATAGTGGAGCTGGAGCTATTAGAAGTGCCATGGGACTTTGACATTTTGAGCCACGTCTTTTGCCTTAAGTGGTCTCTGAAAAAAGCAATACCAGCTTTCACTGATACGGTAATAAGAATCAGTAATCCATTTATTTTTGGCAGCATCTGCATACATAAGATTAAGTATACTGTACTAGCCTTGCCTGGTCTTCTGTCGCTGTTATCTGTACAGAATCCAGAAAGGAGAGGTTAAGGATATAGCAATAATTTACTTGAGTTTTCCCTGTCCTTGGTGGTTTGTTGCTAATGTCCTTTGTGAATACAGATTATCAGTTGTAACAAACTCTTTAGTGGTTGGAAGAAGCACTGCCTTCCTCTGCTATCTTAAAGAGCTTTCAGAACATTTTTTAGAGGATTACATGGAAAGGAAACAAATAAACTTTGTAGAACTTTGGGACAGTGTTTCTGTCCTTTTACAGGTCCTTCCCTTTTTTTCTTTCCTCATTTCCTCTAGTACTACTAGCATGTCAAGGAAAAGTTGGCAGCAGTGCTGTGTGGAGTATTTTAAGGATTAACACTCCAGGATTAATACTCTAGTGTATTTGGTTGAGGTACTGTTGAGCAGAAGTGAAAATTGAGTTTGGGGTCAACTCCCACTGATTAATTTAATAGTCAGGCTGTGACAGCTGGTTTTGTGGAGGGAAGAGACAGACAAATAAATGAACAGCCAGTGCTGCTTATGAAGCAGGTCTGCGTTTGAGTGTCCAACACAACTTAGTTCATGAGCGTCTTTGAAAGGTTAGAAATAACTGGGTGTAATTCACTTACATTTCTGTGGAAGTTGAAAACTAGGTCTTTTACAATTCAGAAACAGTTTCCCAAACTGTGAAAACATTTAGTTGCCAAACTACTAATTTTGCAAAGCGTGTTCTTGATGTGTGAAATAGTTAATCCTAATTTTCAAAGAAAGAGCTAATGAAGCCTCTGAGCAGCTGTGATGGATGCCTCTCATTCTTAACATGAGCAGTTAACTACTAAATAAATATCCTGAACTGACTCTTTAAAGTAATCACAGTTTATGTTTTTTTTCATTTCATAATGTCTTGAAAGTATATTTTCAATGTGATCTTAAATATGTGTATATTTATAGAATGTTTCTGACAAAACTGTTATTTGAGGTTTGCCATAATTGAGGAAATGGACATAAATTATACATCTGGTTAGCAATCATATGTATGATTTGGAGGATTTCAGTGAAGGTTGTAACTGTGGAATGTAAGTAGAAATGAGTGCCTTGTAAGGTAACTTCTTATTTTTCATTTAGCCCCGCCAGCCCCCCTGCGATGGATTTAAGAACCATCATGGAAATTGAAGAAAATATGCAGAAATGTGGAACAATGCCAAAGACCAATTCAGGGTTGGTAAAAACCAACATCTATAAAAGAAAAATGTGATAGACCAGGCTATTATGAATTTTCTTAGTGGTTCAGACAATCAGAGCCTAAAACAAGCAGGAAAAAAGTTGTCTTTTTGTTTTTAGAACAATTTTGTTTACTTAATCACGATGTTTTTCTGTGAGTGTTTAAAACCTATTGCTTTTTCGACTGCTTTGCCAATTGTCTATCATTAGGAATATGAAAAAAGTTAACTGCTAAACTGGTATGTTAAATAGGTGGTTTCGCTTTTTTGACTGCTTTGCCAATTGTCTATCTTTATCATTAGGAATATGAAAGAAGTTAACTCCTAAACTGGTATGTTAAATAGGTGGTTTACTTAGTTGAACTTTCACGTTTCCAACCAAAAAGACTTAACTCTTAAGAAACTACTTGTAGACCAGCACTGTAACTGATTCTGAAGTGCTCCTCTTGCTCATGTCCTCTGACCTCCCCCAGCACCCGGATGTTGGCATATTTGATCCTCTTTTCTCAGTTAGAGGGAAGGATACCTCTTGTGCTGTATTTGAGGTGCTTCTCAGAACAAGAAGTGTGTGCTTTCAGGAGGCAGTGAGTTAAACCTAGTGTTTCCTAAATGGAGAATCATGATAGAGAACTGTTGAGGTGTCACATGTGACTTCTATAATGTGACGCTGTTAAAAGGGAGAGCTAGGAAACACTCCTAGAGCTTTCCAATAAGCCAAGCTATTGAGCTCAAATACTGTGTCTCACAAGGGACACATTATGTATGCATATTGCCAATTTTAAGTGCCTTATGGTAAGCTGATGGAAAATGTGGGGTGTTGTGTTCTTGTTTTTCCTTAATGGTAAGTTTTGATTGCTTTACAGCTTCTGAACCTAACAGCTGAAATTGGAGAATCCAAATTAGTAATCAAATTAGTATAAATATTTAAAAAGTTATGTTCTATTGCATATATTATGCACAAATATTCTTCATTTAAGAGAGTTAGCTTTCTGGCAGTCTCTAAGAAGTCCTCAAATCAGAAAATAGTCTTCACCTGGTGGTACTCCATTTCTGTTGGAGACTTGATTACTACTCCGCATGTTTTCATTCATAAGAATTTGTGATGAATAGTTATGTGGTGCTTTCTTATGTATATGTATTGTGATGAATAGTTATGTAGTTCTTTCTACCCCTCTTGAAATTCATTAATCCTCCTTTTATTCCCCCACCCCACAAAAGAAATAAAAAATCCTACTTATGTAACACTTTGGTACTCTGAACAAAAAGTAGAAGAAATATTTCTCAATTTAATTTTCAAAATTAGAGGAGAGTAATTTTAAAGGACATTTGGTCATCTTACATCTTCTGTCTTTGCAATATCAATTCACAGCAGAATGGCTTCTCATGGAATCAGGCTTTCTCAGAAGCAAAGGAAAATGATTGCCCAGGCAGCAAAAGATAATGGATCAGGAACTAGCAGCGCGGAGACTGCTCCAGTAATGACCACACCACCCACACCTACAAAAGTTGCAAAATTGGGGAATGCATGGTATGTTGTGTGATTCAAACATCACTTCCGTTTGGGAGGATTTTGACATTGAGTAGTTTCTCAGAAGCTTTTTCTTATATAAAAATAACCTTGGTTATACTCATTACAAAAGACAGGTGCTGAGCTATTTGTATCTCCTTTTGGTAATAAAATAAATGATTGATGCAGGGATGGAAATATAGTGGTTACAGTTTAACAGTTCTCTAAAATTGTGCTCCAGTGAGTCAGAAGATCATCCTGTGTGGCCCTTGAGTGTTTGTGTTATATTTGTGGACAGTATCAAAGTGAAGTATAGGAAGATGGCACAACATAATCTGTTACTGACAGTTTCAGAACTTTTTTAAAAACTTTGAATGCTGTTTTCATCTGCTGTGAAAACAGCTGGAGGAGAAAGACCAAAATGACTTTGGAGTAGAGCAATTATGGACCAAAATATGGATAACAAAGTTTGAACACAAAGGGGATACTAGCTGGAGGGAGTAATGGATGCTACTACCAAGAATTATTATGGTGAGTATGTGAGAGAGGTGTTTAAGATAGCTTTTAATGCTGATTGTGGCCAATTTAAATGTCAAAGTAATTATCACTCTGCATGATAAATCCATTATTTTAACTACTTGACAGCAGTATTAAAGTGCTGTACAGTTGGTGTTAGGTGAAAGCACATAGGCTTAAGACAAGTTGCCACAAGTGAAGCTATGTGAATTTAGTGTGTTTTAATACTGTGAAATAAATAACTGTGCTTCAACTTGATTTGAGGTAAACACAGGGCAATTCTTTGCCTTTCGCCATTCAGGAAGGTCTTAGTTTTTTGTTAAAGCTTGTTTATACATTGGTACTCTAGCTGATTCTTAAAATTCTTAAAGCTGATTCTTAAAGTAAAATTCCATATTTTGAAAATTAAGACACAAGTACAAGTTTCTTTGACAATAACAATGTACTGTACATTCTGCTTTATGGTTAAAGGACTTTACTATTTTATAGGAAATTTCAAAGATCATTTAAGTCTGCCCTGGAGTGATAAGTATTGCAGTGGGTGAATGTGCAATGAATTCAAAGTAGTATGGTATGATATAGCCTTCAAGTAATGATAAAAATAGTGATGGCAAACACTTCTCCAAGAATTGTTGAGAGCAGGATCAAGAATTTTAGTTTGATTATAGCTAAAAGAGTTGGTTTATATTTCCAGTGTCAAAATTCTAAGCTTTATCTATGCTGCTGTTACAGCAGATACTTACAAAAGTAACTAGCTAAGATGACCTAATTTTAAAAATACATCCAATGCATTTCAAGCGAATCTAAGAAAATATTTATTTTTTGGTCTATACAAGCAGTATACATCTACTTTCTCAATTTGCTTTCATCCATGTACGCTTAATACCAAAATTTAAGAACTTACTCCCCCTTGCCGCCCCTTTTCCCCTTGCCTTGTCTTCCCCCTCACTCTCCAGCCCTGACAAATGTTATCCTTAAGTCACCTTGGGCAAAGTGGACTATTAATTTAAAAAAAAAAAAAAAAAAAAAAAAGGGTGAGTCTCAGTTCTTAACTACAAAGTAACTCATTCTGACAGCTGAACTGCAGCTGGTACATCTAGAATGGGAGAAACCTGTTTTCTCACACTGTGGGATTTGTCTTACTGAATTCTCACAAGCAGATGAATTTTAGGATGCTTAACATGGGTCACCTGGAATGCTCCCCAGAGCACAGTGCTTCCTTTATGTGGCGTTCAGCTGATGATGCAGGTCGAGGAGCAAATTGATTACTTAGCCTAGTGGCCCTGATGCACCTCCAATAACTATAGATTTGATTTACAAATTTGCACAGAGACCTGACAGTTGAACCAGATAGTGACCAACATGGGGAATATTGAGTTTATTCCTAATTAAATAAAAAAATATTCCAGCGACTGTTTTTAATCTTATTGCTGATGTTACAATTATGCATAAACAACAGGTAACCAAACACCTGCAGTGACCCTAGACCCTCTTACCAACAATTACGTGGGCTTATTCCCACACTAATTAACCTGTTACAGAACTAGTGCTTTTTTACACATCATAGACTGCGTTGTAAAACTGGCAATCCTTACCCTGCTGCCCACCCCAGTGCAGTGTGAAAGGGTGTCTGTGCTGAGGTCAGTGCTGATGGTTGCTGGGCCAGGCACTCATTTTGTTTCAACCAGTCAGTAAAACATTTTCGGTTTACTCTTTTGTGATACTAACCTTCTGAAAGCTACACTTTTTTGTGTGTTTGTCTCCCTCAGACCTTGGGATTTGAGGGAAGACCATTATAGAATTCCTCTAGCAGGATGTACCTATGAGTGTTTCCAATCTCCATATACAAGTTTTAAATATAAGCTTGAATTAGGCTTTGCAGGACATTGCGTAGCTATTTTTAAATTGAAAATAAATAGCTCTTTAGAGCAAGTATCTGTCCTAAGTTGACTTAAGCACGTGAAACAGAGCAGCTCTGTGAAAGGGCATTAAAAATACACAGATGGCATAAATACCTTAGTTTGGTATCTGAATAGGTTGACTATTCATACTATTCACCTACCCTCTCCAACAGTTGCATATAGTTCAATTTTAAGCTACTGATTTCCTACAAACTGTTCCTTGCACTTCAAAAGTAAGTAGGAACTTACTTGAAGTAGTTTCTAGATAGCTCTAGGAAATGTATTGCATCCTTAAGGCTCCAATTAAATAGATTTTGGAAGTGTTGGGGCTCTACCATGCTATATAAACAGTCTTAGGGGAAAGGCCAGTCTATACTTTTCGAGGACAGAATCCACTTTACTGTTCATGTGGCCACACATGGTTCTAAATGTTCCTTTGCAGCGTTTCTCTGGCTGCTCATCTGGAAAATGGTGATAGCCCAAGAGTTAGAGCAGAGAGTCAGTGTGGAGTATATGAATATTGCAAATTAATGTCAAGTTGTTGGTTAAGAGTGTTTGCTAAATGTTCCTTAAACTGTCTTAGGCAAGCCATATATTGTTCAATTGCCTCTTTTAGTTGTCTAGACTAACTTTGTAAATAAAGTAGAATGGTAAGTATTCCTCTGCTCTAATATCATATATGCAGAGTTCTAGTCTGGAAATTCAAAATGGACTGCTGCAGTGCTTCTGGCAACAGTTTGAGCTTTCCATGCATGCAACATATTGAAAACCATAGAACTTGTGTTCCAGTGAAATAAGATACTCATCCTGGATATGCAGCAGGAACACTTGCCAGAAGGGTGTGGAACCTTCCGGCTCTCTTTTAGTTGACAAAAAGACCAAGTAAATCTTACAGCATTCTCTATCAGTTCTGCCAAAAGAAACCTAGAGATTCAAAGTTTGGGGGCTGAAGCTACACTACATCCTTTTTTTTTTTTTTTCCTCCTGCCTTCCACCATTCTTAAAAGTTCACACTGGGAATACTATGAGAGTATGTAATGCAAAAAAAAAGAGACAGTTATTAACCTGGTTAGTTTTCCAAACCTGTTTTGATCCTCTGCATTACTCAGGAGAGCCTGTGGCCTTTCAAGACCAGAGAAGTAAAGCAATTAGTTTCTCTCTTAAGAATTATCAGTGTGTGTGTATATATAAAAATATGTGTTTTAATGCCTGGGTCTTTAGTTTTGTAGTGTTTAGGTAGAAATAGTGCTACATGAGGTAAGAGGCAGAGCTCAGAGGGTGGTGATCAGCGGTGCAGAGTCTAGTTGGAGGCCTGTAGGACTTGGTCCAGTTCTGTTCAATTTATTCATCAATGACCTGGATGAAGGCACAGAGTGCTCCCTCAGCAAGTTTGCTGATGACACGAAACTGGGAGGAGTAGCTGATACCCCAGAGGGCTGCGCTGCCATCCAGAGGGACCTG
>NW_010583617.1:379911-396441 GCF_000705375.1 Tinamus guttatus
CAAGGATGATCAGGGGCCTGGAACATCTGCCCTGTGAGGAGAGACTGAGGGAGCTGGGCCTGTTCAGCCTGGACAAGAGAAGGCTGAGAGAGAATCTGATCAGTGTATACAAATGCCTTAAGGGAGGCAGTGAGGAGGATGGTGCTGGCCTCTTTTCCCTGGTGGCCACTGACAGAACTAGAGGAAATGGCTAGAAACTGGAGCACCAAAGGTTCCACATGAACTTAAGGAAAAATTTCTCAACAGCGAGGGTACTAGAACCCTGGAACAGGCTGCCCAGAGAGGTTGTGGAGTCTCCTTCTCTGGAGATCTTCCAAACCTGCTTGGACACAGTCCTGTGCCACGTGCTTTAGGTGACCCTGAGTGTGCAGGGTGTTTGGACTAGATCATCTCTGGAGGTCACTTCCAACTTTAAGCATTCTATGATTCTAAGATGCGCTTAAACTTTGAGTGGAAGAATCGTACTGGTGAAAAACACTTTAAGCCATCAGCGCCGTGTGTTGGATAGGCTTGCAAGCTGAAGAGGACAGAGTGTTCTTGTTTGTTTGTTTTTAGTGCTGCATTGCACCAGGCTGTGATTGCAGTAGTAGTTTTATGGCAGTGGGTAGGCTACTTGGCAGAAGAGGAGGACAGCAGATCCCGAGGGAACTATCTGCCAACAGGGGATAGTAAAAGCCTGGTGAAATTCTGGTCAAGCACTTGCCTAGACTCTTGTATGCTAGATGGCAGTGGGGATGATGGAAGTGCAGAATTGACTCCCCAGCCTCCCAGACTGGCAGACACCCCTTCTGTTTTTTATTCCTTTTGAGTTGGTCATATGAGAAACTTATGGCCTGGTGGTCTGGCATAAGGCTTTATGTGCAGTATTCGGATGGTTTCCTTGCAGCATTTTAAAGCTCTCCTGCAAAGCAAAATTTGAATTTCGTAATGTTTGCTTGTCCTAATTTGTACAGCAGATAAGAGTAGCTTGAAAGGCTTCAGTTCAGATGCTCCCCCTCCTTGTCATAGTTGCATAGGTAGTAAGCATGGCACGGGCAACTTGTTTTACATCAGTAGTATTTAAATTGATATGTTATTTCTTTGTGTAAATAATGAGCAGATCTATTCTTAAATGTATTTTGTGTGTTTGATGTTTTGCAAGTAGCTCTCTGAAAGGAGTGGGACTAGAGTGGTTAATAAAGTTAAACAGGTGCAAATATCTGAAGAACTAAATCAAATATCTTGATGGGAGAGTGGAGAAACTGGTAATTTTCTTGACTTTTTAAATTATTATTATTATCTTTTTTAGGGAAAAAAGTTCTTGGATCAAAATGTTTTGAGAATAGCTGTTGTTCTAAATTGCTATATTTTTCATACTTGGAGCTGTTTTATTTTTGAAAGATAATGTGCAGGCTCTAGTTCGGTAGCATTGCAAATTATACAAGTAGAAGAAAAGGAAGCTCACTGAACAGTTTCACAAATCTCACTGTGGAGTAAGGGAATTACAGAGCCTTCAGCTGGTTTGAGTAACTTGCTGTGTTCAGGAAAGAGGCTCTGGTATCCTCACCTTGCATACTGGCATGCTGTAACATATTCACCCAAAGAATTACAGCATTGCACAATTTATCTGGGCACTTTTCAAGGATTAATACTTTCAGGGAAGATGCATCTTGTCTGAGACAGGGCATCTCTGAAAATAAAATCCTTTTTTAAAAGGATAGACCAGGGGGAAGATGGAGGAATTTTTTTTTCTTCCCCCCCCCCCCCTGTACTTCTAGTCTCATAGGTACTTATTTTGTAGAGAACAGTTGGAGCAGTACAACCTGTTGACAGGATGGGGATAGTATTAAAGCTTGGGGTGACTAGGACTTGTTCTGTTTGCTACTGAAACATAAAGTGCCTTCAAGACTGTTGCATCCTGGGCTGCCATCATTTCTTCAGCTTCTGAAGTAGAGGTCCTGTTTCGCAGCTGTGCCTACCGATTCTAACATGAGGTTAATATGCATACTTAACCTCAGAGAGCTGAAATTACCTGGTGCTTACACATTTGACCCAAAGTGATATCTTTTAGTAGATGGAGACTGGCAAGGGACAAGAACTAAGACAGACTGTATTTTCTAATTCCAAAGACCCTTGCCAATATCTGAAATGTGGAATAGTCTGAAATCTCAGAAAAAAATGCAAGTATAAAATGAGTGGCCTTCTTTTTGTTTTTTGTTTGTTTTTTATAAGGGCATCTTCGTTACCTTCTTCTTTGCCAAAGTCATTCCGTGATCTTGTAACGGAGGAAGAAAAATATGCGAGTAATTCACCAGGTACTGGTATCAAAAGAGCTGGATATAAAGGAACTGAGGAACCACCAAACCACAACCCTGTAAGGTGAGAGAGCTTTTCCTAATTATGTATAGTATTTTTCTTTAGTGAATTTAGTGAAGTCCCACAATAACGTAAAAAATTCTCGCACACACTGATAGCAACCAGGGCAAGTCCCAGTCAAGGGTTGCCACACAAGCCGTTGGGGACAAAGCTGACTGGCCAAGGTCAAGGCAGGGTCAGGGGCAGCAAGGCTGGGCCCCCAGGCATGGCCACAGTGCGGCTTGAGCAAGGCCTAAGGTTGAGGGCTGAGCTTTAATGCAGCTTCTGAGCAAAGAGGAGGGAGCCCCCATGGGCTTCTTGTAGCTTTTTCTCACAGCCTGGCTCTTGGCAGCAGCCTGACCCCAGGCTGCACAGCTGGCCTGCTAGAGCTGTGCTCGAGCGCAGGCTGCCAAGCCCTGGGAGGGTGGGAAGCATTTGCGGGGCCTGCTGGTGAGCACGGGGCCTGACACCAATTACATCCTAGTCTTTCTTCTATCCCCTCTAAAAACAGCAAAGAAGAGACAATTTGCTGGGCCTTCCTTTTGGTTGCTTGCTTTAGGTAGAAACTGGACAGTGTTACTCTAAAATGTGCTTTTCCTTCTGCCTAGTCTGTACAATCTGGCCACTTGGAAATCTCGCAAAGTTAATCCTTTGAGCTGAATCCAGGCCTCCTAAGCTAGCTGTCTGAAAATGATATGTTAAGGTATGGGGAGCGTAGGCAACTAGATTGGCTATACTCAGTGGTCCCAAGCTATCTCTGGTCTCTAAAGGTGCCTGTTTCTGTCTCTTGGTTGTAGAGAGGCTAGGTGGCTGCTTCATCCATTTGTAAGTTAGGAGCTTAGCTTTTGGGTTGAGGTAATTTAATTCTTTGTCCAGTTCCTATCACAGTAGGCACTGATGTTGCTTGCAGGATGTCTGGTCTGCTTTGGTGAAGCATTTTGGTGAAACATTCACAGCCTTCTCTCTACTTGTTATGCGAAGGAAGTTGAGTGGGTGCAGAGCATAAGGGATCCTGATCTTTTGATGTCAGACTTACTGATGGGACACTGAAGATAATTGCATGGCTTGTGTTCCTATTTTCTTTGTTTGTGCAGTAATTTACTGACACTTTTCTTAAAGTATATTCTTTTAGTAGTCTCCAGATCTGATTTTTGTGTGTGTGTGGTTGTATAAACACTCTTCCATACGCTATCAGTTGTCTGCAGCCCTGAAATTTGCCGTTGATTAACAGGGCTGTAAATACGAAGATGTGATCTGGACTCAGCCCCTAGGCGAACTAGCTGAGAAGCTGGGCTGAGATGCGACTGCCCTGCTTGAAGGGTCAGCCTGGCTTTGGGAGTTATGCTCTGCAGCTGGGCATGTGTAGCTCCTAGTCCAGGCTCATATGCAGGCCTGGCATGGCTTATCTTTGTTGTGGCAGCCTGGGTTGTCTTCACCATGTTACTCCAGGGAGCACTGAGGAGTCTTAGTGGAAACATGTCTGTGGCTTCACATGGGAATGGCTGAGTTCTGGCATGGCTCATATTGAGCTAATTAGCAGTGCATAACTCAAAACAGTACAGCAAAACCCAAAGGTTCTGCAGGAGACCAGGCTTTGTGTTTTCTTTCAGAGGAATCATTAGGTCAGGAAGGTACCAAACCTGAACTGGCTTCACATGAGCAAATCCTGCAGGACGACTGGGGAGTCGAGTGCTGAGGTACCTCAGTGGCTGTGCAGGAGTCAGGGCAAGTTCAGCCAACAGAGTTAATCAGACCGGTTCGGTACTGAGCCAGTTTGTTTCCGTGCAGAACCACTTGTGTCTCTACATCAGTCTTTAATTTTCAAGGTTTCCAAGCTCTATATTTTTGAGGCTTCCAGATTCCCTTTTCCCACTGTTCCATTTCTCTCAATTATTTTGATGCTAGCTGAGGAATGAATCTAGCATGTTGCAATATCTGCAGTTGATTTAGTATCTGGGCTGAGTGTGTTACTAGCAAGAAATACAGATGTAAATATGCACAAAGAGCTTCAAAATAACTGAATTGCTTACTACGTTTAGAATTGAGGGAAGTGACATGGGCATTTAAGGTTATTCTAACTGGTCACTAGAGTGTGCTATGACACTGGGACTGTTAATTATGCTTTTAGAAAACACTCTTACTTGGGAAAGAACTTGCCTGTCCTGGCACAGGTTTGTTAAGTATTTGAAATAGTTCGTGTGGTTGTGCTGCCACCCAAACTCCTTGGGCTTTGAGTGGGAAGGATGCAGTAGGGTATCAAGTGGGGCAGGCAGGGAGGGGTTTACAGTCAAATGGGCTTACAGACATTATTAGAGCAGGTGGAAGATGACACCAAAATAAGGGCATTTATTAAGTTGTTTCTTTTCTATTTTTTCTTATCCTTTTTTTTATTATTATTTTCTCTTGCCTTTTTCCTTTTAAGTATCATAGAAGCTGGAAATCTATTTTATCTAGGCTTCATCCTAAGAGTAGTCCCCTTCTGTCAAAATGCAGGAATAATTTAGGTAGGAAGGGACCTTTTGTGGTGCTCTAGTTCCTGCTTGAAGCAGATGAAACTAGATCAGAGCCTTATCCAGTCAACTTGTAGGTATTTCCAAGGAAGGAGATACCCCAGCCTGTCTGGGACCCTGTTCCATGACTTATTCCTTATTCTGTCTCTCTGCACCTCCAGGAAGATTCTGGCTGCCTGCTTTCTGTATGCTCCCATTAGTTAGCTGAAGGCAGCAATATGGCCTTTTGCCTTCTTTTCTTAGATTGGAGCAAACTTTAGGGTATTCTTCCTTGAATCTAAAAGACCAAAACTGAAAGCTCTGAAAGTGATTTATTTTTTTTTTTCATTGCGGTATGTGTTGACAGAAATAGTTGTTTAAAAAGGAAACAAGTTGCCCAATGTATTTTTGAGTCAAACTTGTTTTTTGGAGTATTTCCGAAGCATCTTCCTTCTGATTTGCTGTCATGATCAGTGCACTCAGGATTCTTCCCTTTCTCTTCCAGCTGAGAAGCTCGAGTTATGGTTGTTGTCAGCTTCATTTCACGCCATCTTAGTTTATACTTTTGAACTCCCCTTACTTTTGCTTTATTGCACAGTCGTACTGCTAATTATCCTGTGCTGAATTAATATCACTTATTTTGTTTGCTGATTTGAATATTGTTTTTGTGTGCACCATCATTAACTTTAAGATAATTTTAACAAAAATTGCCACTCTTTTCCTAGCTTATTTCGTGCTCACTTTATATGTGTTAACTTATTCTTTAAACTAAAGATTACATGGTGGTTGGCGGAGTGTTTTATCAAAGCTAAAACAGAAAAAGTTTTTACCTATTCTTTCCTTGAACACCTCTGAGGGGAAAAAAGCGTTGTGTATCAATGAAGTCAAACTATCAGAACTAGTGTTGTACAGTCGCTCAGTGGGGATTGTGGTAGTGCAGACCTGACCATCTCCCTGTGGAACTGGAGCTGTTGCCTTAGATGACAATTTTTGTCAATGCTGTGGAGTGCTGGTTATCTAGAAGTCTCCATTTTGGAGAGAGTTTGCTTCCAGGCTATGTGCTGTCCCACTGGGTGTCCCGACAGTGTTTGATATGGTCAGCGTTACTGCAAATGGAAGAAAAAGATCATATTTAGTCACATGAATCCGGCTTTTTCAGTGGAAACATAGAAACAATATAACCTTGCAGAAGGTGGATCTACTGGGTCTCATCGAAGGTCCACTGTTATTCCCTGGTGGCTGTTGGGGTGGGTCGGGGTGTGTGTGTGTGTGTGTGTGTGTGTGTGTGTATGTGTGTATGTATGTGTGTGTGTATGTATATATATATATATATATACATACACACACACACCTATATACACTGGCTATATATATACTATGTGTTTTCTGAAGTAGTTAGCATTTGTTTTATTTCTGTTCTGTGAGTAGCTGGCTATTTGGTGGTCAAAAGCATGTTTTATTGCAAAAAGCTGGGCATGGTTCATTTGGATGTCATTTTTTGATGATGGATGTTCCTTTTCATATTTTTTGAAATCTTTCCCTCATTGCTTAGCAGTAGGAATCGTGGTTCTTGTTGTCCTTGGAGTTGTGTCTGGGGGGAAAAAATTCCAGGCAGACAACTTAGCAGTTACTGGAATTTTCTTATTAGATAGCTTGCTGTAATTCTTTTTTGCCACATATCCAGTGCTTTGTGGCCACTTAAAGGATTACCAAAAAAGTTTAAGAAATGAAAACTTATTTATTGGAATATCAAAACCATTAGTGCTTGTGTGATTTATTTATTTTTACAATTCTATAGAAGTAATTCAGAAAATTCTGTTAGCATTTCATCATATGATCTAACACTCCTTTAGGACTCTAGAAATTGAATGTTGCCCAAGTAGGGAATTGCATAAGAAAAATAGTCTTCCTATTGGTTATGTTTTTTTCCTAAGAAATCTCAAGTATACCAAATGCGTCGTCCTGGTGTAGACAGACTAACGTTTTGCAATGGAATACAATGTCTTGCTCTTGAGAACTTTGTGTTGGTATTTATGAGGATCCCTTTTTCCATTGTATTAATTTTAATTTTATGCTGTTCTTATGAATATGGGAGGTCATTGCAGGATGTGTACTGACAGTTCATCATTTTGGGGCTTAAAGAGCTGACTTGCACTTAATTTATTAGTACCGCTATTAGAGCAGCAAATGAATGGTCCTCTTAACGAAAACATTCACTTGAAGTACTAAGTAGGGTTTTTTATCTCGAAGACACATTCTTTTTGTGTTAGTAGCAAAGAATTTTATAGTCTTGTGCTATCTTGCATAGATCAGATGACTATTATAGGTGAGTGTAAAAAACTTTCTTAAAAAAAACTTTGTTCAAATGCTCAGATGTTAGAAAAAATAAATTAATGCTAACTTTCAATGCTAATTGAAAGTTCTGTGTGTCAGAAATCAGCATCAGTGTGTATCCTGCAACCCTAATATCACAGAGAAATTCAGTCTCAAATCTTGTGCCTGGGAGAAGCCCCTCTACAAATTTGTAAATGGCTACTGTGAATACTGTAATGCATGGTGTGATCCAGCAGAACACTTAAAGACTTTCACTTTCCTTCCTTCGTATTTTTTTTTCTCCAGATGTATAACTAGAAGTAGCCCAAGCCTGGAAAACCATGTTCCAGATTCTCCACAGCTGGAGAGTCATAAGTAAGTTTGACACTGGCTTAGACACTGGATCTTAGTTTGTGTCTTGTGCTGACCTTGTTCTTGATATTACCTCATGATGTAATGATGTAATTTACTTTTTTGCAGTCCTTGGTTAGCAACATCCCCGACTAGCTCTCCAGGAGTAGCACCTGTCATGTTTGCAGCTATTGTAGAGGAAGAGCTCCAGCAAGAAGCTGCTCTTATTAGGAGCAGAGAAAAGCCTTTGGCTTTGATCCAGGTAAAGTATGAAGCTGCTACAGCTGAAACACAGTGCAAGGAGTTTCCAGAGGCTGTTTTAGAGATCACTTCTTAGAATCAGTTTTCTATTGATATACTAAGTATCGCTTGCATAATAGTGTGAAACAATAACAATACGTTGCTGTTTGGTAAGGGAAGGGTCTGTATTAAAATCAGATTGACTACTGAGTCCATGTTTAATATATTGTATGGAATCATAAAGTAGTTGAGGTAGGAAGGGACCTCTGGTGATCATCTGGACTTAACTCTCGTGCTCAGAGCAGGGTCAACAATAACAAGTTTTCCAGCTCTGTGTCTAGGAGGGCTTTGAATATCTCCAAAGATGGAGACTCCCCTACCTTTCTGGGCAACCTGCTCCAGTGTTTGACAAACCTCATACTAAAAAAGTCATAAAAAGAAAAGGGAAAAAAAAAAGACTTTTTAAATGGAATTGCCTGTATTTTGGTTTGTACCCTTTGCCTCTTGTCCTGTTGCTGTATACCTCTGAAAAGCCCCTGATCCCATTTTCTTTATTTTCTCTCATCAAGCATTTATGCATACTTATAAGATCCCCTTCAAGATTTCTTTTCTCCAGTCTAAAAATCCAGTTTCTCTCACTGTCTTCCTGTCTGTCAGATGATCCAAGCTCTTAATCATCTTTGTGACCCTTCACTGGACTCGTTGCTGCTTTGCATTCAGCTTGTGGTCCAGCAGGACCTCGATCTTGGCAGCAGTGCCAAGCTGCTCTCTATCCGGTCAGTGCTCAGCCTGTTCTGGTGCCTGGGGTTATTCTTTCCCATGGGCAGCACTTGGCATTTTCCTTTGAGCTCTGAGGTTCCTCTCAACCCATTTCTCTAGTCTCCTGAGATCCCTGTGAATGGCAGTGCAACCCTCAGGTGCATCAGTCAATCTTTCCAGTTTTGTATCACTGTCAGACTTGCTGAGCATGCACTGTGTCCCATCCTCAAGGTCATTAGTTGAATGGTACTGGCCCCTGTCTCAACCGCAGCAGTTTATACTGATGACTGGCCTTCTGCTGCACTTTGTGCTGCTGCTCAAGCTCAGCAGGTCAGCTAATTATCAGTCCACCTCACTAGTCTGCTTTCCTAGCCTTCATCAGCTTGTCTCTGAGGTTATAGTGAGAGATGCTGTTGAAAGTCATATAAAGGCATATTGAGGTTCAGCTTAGATATTAGGAAAAATTTTTACATGGAAAGAGTAGTCAAGTGTTGGATCATGATGCTCTAGGAAGTGCTGGAGTTACTGTCCCTGTCCAGTGTTCAAGAAACATGCAGAGGAGGCACTTAAGGACCAGGTTTAGCAGGTATGGTGTTGAAGGGCTTATGGCTGGACTCGATCTCAAAGGTCTTTTCCCACCATAGTGATGCTATGATAAAAGCCAAGTTAATATCCACCCATCTCCCCTCATCCACCAAGCCAGTCATCTTGTTGTGGAAAGTTATTAGGCTGGTTAAGCATTCTTGTTTTCACTTCACAAATCATAGTCACCTTTCCTGTCTTTCATATATTTGGCAATGATTTGCGGGATTAGTTGACCCTTCACCTTCCCAGGGATCAACGTGGGGCCAACCAGCCTCTCATTTCCTGGATATTTCTTCTTGCCCTTCTGGAAACAGGGATGACATTTGCTTTCTTCCAGTCCTCAGAAACTTTCCTGGATCACTGACTGTTCAAAGATCATTGATTGTGGCCTTGCAGTGGTGTTGGCCAGCTCCTTCAGCGTGTGTGGCTGCATCCTGTCAGGTCCTGTGGACCTGTGTGTGTTCTGCTTGTCTATGTGTCTCCTAACCTGATCCTTCTGCCCCAAGGGTGAGTCATGCTTGCTTCAGACTTTTCCAGTGGTCCCTGCTTGGGATTGTTGATGACCAGAGGCAAAGGCAACATCGAGTACCTCAGCCTTTTCCATGTCCTTTGTCATGCAGTAGTAGGCCACATTTTTTGTACTGTAGTAAGTTGTTTTTGTTTTGTTTTCTTTTGTCGTCTTACATACCTATGGAAGCCTTTCCTGTCATTCGTGTCTCTTGTCCCTGAAGTATTCCTGCATGTTCCGACAGTGTCTGTTTTTCTCCCAGGGTAGCCGTGTGTGTTTCTGCCTCTTTGTCTGCTTCCTTCATGTGCCTGAGTGTCATGAAGAGCGACTTGTTTATCCATGCAGGCCTCCTGTCACTATTGCTTAACTTCTGTCCTTGGTAGGATGAACTGTTCTTGAACTTAGAGGAGGTGGTCCATTAAATCAGCCAGCTTTCCTGGAGACCCCTTTTCTCTGTGTAGCCATATCCTGTCATATTCTTCAAAGCAGATAACCAGACAAGCCACGCTCTTTAAATCCAGAGTTGTGATTTTGGCTTCCCAAGGCTGTCTGTGAGCTTTGCTTTCCCGAGCAGTGTTTCCTTGTTTGTGAGCATCAGAGCATCTCTGCTTATTAGTTCCTTGTTTACCTGTGTTAGGCAGCTACCATCAGCACACTCTGGAAAGCTCTTGGATTACTTGTGCTCTACTGCATTGCCCTTCTACTGGATTCTGGGATGGGCTAATCCCCCATGAGGTTCAGGACCTGAGAATATTAGGTTGCTTCCACTTGTCTGGAGAAGGCTCATTTACTTCTTTCTGATCAGGCTGTAGCAGATCAATTCAGGGCAACTAAAGCCAGTTCATAATTGTGTTATTGGTGTAAGTGTGGATCTGGTGCTGAAACTTTTTTTTTTTTCTTTTTCCAGATTGAGGAGTGTGCTATTCAAGATTTGCTAATCCACTATGACGCTTTTGACAACCCTGATGAATTTGTGACTGTTGAAAGGGCTTCACAGGGACCTATAGCAACACCGATGTGGAACAAGCACTAATTTTCACTGTTCACAGTCCATATTATATGTGCACTTCTGAAGGTTTATTTCTTGGTACAGGTAGAACTGGACCGAAAGAGCAGGAATTTGTAAATTTATCATCAGCATCAACTGCACATGATCTTTAGACATCTGGTAGAGAATGAAAATAATTTGTCCATTGTGTCCATTAACTGAAGTATATATTGTGTATGTATGTTTGGGGAAAATTTCTTTAACAAGCCCTATTATTAGTAATGTTACATGAAGTTGTAGATTGGAAATGCGTTTGCAACTTTTAAGTAAGAGTTTTGTTTAGTTAAATTCACAGGTGGTTGAAAAGCCACCTGTGATTTATTTTGTGATTTAATGTGAAATTGAATGTGCAGTAATTATGCATCTTTAAGAGTTATGTTCTTCAGAGCTTACAGCCAAATTGGGAATATCCCCAAAAGTTTGCTCTTCATGCAAAAGTGTAGTCTGATATTGCAGTTTTGCTTAAGTTATGTGTGTAAGCACTGGTTCTCTGACTGTTGTGACCAGACTGTCATGCTCCGCGGTGAACCCCCACGCTGTCCCCAGGTGCCCTGCTGTTGCCTGCTCTCAGTTCAGTTGTGCATGTTTTCTCACCGTTGTGAGACTGGCCTTTGAGCAGCCAGCTCTGTTGTGAAGTAAAGCACACGGTTGAATAGGATATGGTGACACTTAATTAGCTTGTCTGTAGGCTTATTCTGATTAATAGGGTACGGTTTTAGAACCAAGGTGTTTAAGGTACAAATTACTTGAAGTGCTGAGGAAGTATAAAATCTGTATGTTCGTTGTTAAAGCTATCAGGGTGAATGCTTCATTGTGGAATTTGCAAACACCTAACCCACGACGATTATCATCGGTGGCTTTCGGTATTGTGTGCTCCAAAGTTCTCTGTGCCTGGTTTCTTTCAACAAATTTATTTAAAAAAAAAAAGGGTATCATTATCTCCAGTATTCTGTCTAGTTTGTTTGTGTAGGTGTGTTTGAACTTGAACTTTTTCAGTAGCGTTGGTACTTACAAACTGAAAAATGGAATTGAGAGAACTGTGGAAGATGAATGTATGGAACTGATCACTGTGCGATAAAAGATCTGAGTTTTGAACAAAGCTATGTAGTTATGCCTAATGGTTTCAGGTTTGAGCTACACCAACCTCCCTCTCCCCAGTTGTAAACAAATGCAATAAACTGTAAAAACTTGATTTGCACAAAGTTCGTATACTTTTATATGCTCTTTGCCTATAATCAACACTTACAGGTAAGAGTAATTAAAATACTTCTTCACTATATAAAACATGGACTGCAGACATTGTGAAGCTACACATACAAATGAGGATTGCTTATGCAGATTTTATTTTAAATTCTGCTAGTGATTCATTCAATATACTGGTGAGGCTGTTTGCATTAGGCGCTTTACTTGATCCAGTTTAGGGCCTTAGGGACTTCTGAAAGTCTCCCTTGAATTAAAGGAAAGCTTGTGCACAGTGAGGAATAGCTTTAAAAACAATGGGCTTTTTCATGTTACCCTGTTATCAAACATTAAAATTATTTTATGGTGCTAGTGTGCATTTAAAATGTCATTCACCTGTCATAAGAGGACTCATCTTTCTACAGTGCAGAGGAGCTTGACTTCTTTTAAGCTCTGGATTTAATGCAATGATGTTTGTTTCTCTATCTGCTTTGGTTATAAATAATATGCACATTAAAAAAGAGCAATTATAAATGTACCCCCATCCAGAAACTGAAAATGCGTCAAACTATTGTGTTGAAGCATCTTAAATTTAAGGCTAAAATATATCATAAAGCTGTGTAAAATTAGAGACTATATTTTAACCTTAAAACCTGAAAGGTAGCAGAGTTTAGAAACAAACCTCTAACTCCCTTGATATACTCTGGTAACAGACATAAATATCTAAATAAAACCCACAAAAAGGACAACTGTGTCAACAGATATTAATGTGTTGCTGTAAAAATGATAGAATACTTAAACCTAAGGCATGATAGGACTGCAGTGTCATTGAGGTGGGAAGGCGTCTCTGGAGGTCTAGTCCAACCTCTTTTCTCAAGGTTTATGTGTGTGTGTTTTTTCCTCTCTCACACTACTTAATTAAACTAAGAAAGTAAGTTGAATGAATTTTTGCAGAAGCTTCTAATAATTTTGACAAGCTGAAATTCTGCTACATGGGAGTCAACCTTCAAGAACTTATCAAGGGGTTGCTTAAAGCACATTTCTTGTAATTTGAGTAACAAAAGCACTCCTAATATTCTATTTCAATGCACTATATGTAGAGCTCAAGTAGAGACTGACATCTGAAACTAGTCTTCTGTGGGCACCCGGGATGACCGTGTTCCTGCTGTAGCCGTTGTAGCCAATGCAGTCAACAGTGCCCAGAGGCCCTGGAGCAGATGGCTGCTGGGTGAACTCTCTCTGGGCTCTGCTGACTCTGCACCTTGGACAGTGTTTGCACATGAAGCTACTTGAATATTGATGTCTTGCTCTTGAATATCGATGAAGGCAGACAAGAAGTTCTTGCTTAATGTTTTCACAGGAAAACCATCAAATCATCTTTGAATGGCTCTTTTATGAGGAAGCTTTTTGGATGCAGAACAAAATTTCCAGTCAAAATGAGATGCCTCTGTGCAACCAGGAGTCTAATATTGAAGAAATTTGAAGTGGGAAAATAGTGTTCTTGTTCAAATGCAGTTGGGGATTTTCATGATATGTTTGGTCCAGAAAGGTCATGTGGTCTAGCTTAAGTAATAGTTCAGAATAGATGATTGTACTTCCCACCTTTGTTTGATCTAAGTGAACTCTTTGTTGATCTATAGTATTAATTTGCAATACATAATTTTTAATATGTTACAGATCCATTCTTCCAAATCTTGCAGATTTTTTTGAGGTAACAGAATTGTTAGATCTTGCTATAATTTTTTTAATTTCATTTTCATAAGGGATATTACATATGGAACAAAAGAAAAGCCAGCTAAAAAAGTAAGCTTGTGTAAGAGCAGTTTTAAGCAGATCTACAGCATCTGTTCTGAAGTAATAATGTACAGCTAGGGGCAAGCCAAGGGTCAGCTACCTCCCCTCTCAATCCAGATTTTTTTCTAAGAACAAAAATCATCCTTTACATGAAACACTTTCAAATAAGAAAGCAATCAGGAAAGAATGACCCAGAAGCTTACTTTATGGTTGTCAAAATCTGACGATTTCTTGTCACATTTTTCCCTTTCTATTCCTTGAAAGTTTATCCTAGGCAGATAAGAGGAACATGACACTTGAGGCTGTTAAATTAATTCCTAGGGGTGGTAAGCTGTTCACCAGTCCATGTGCCTTTGGACTGAAGTAACTAAAACGGAAGGTGAGTTTTTCCTTCCTCATCCAGTCACTTCACCATCTGTTAATTCTGCAGGAACTTCATATCCATTTCTCAGCCAGGAAAGCCTGGCTGCAAGAGTAATAGCTGTATGTTCTATATGTTATGCCTCTCCTTGGGAGAAAACCTGATGAAATGCCAGGTGCCCTTTGCCTTCAGCACAGCAGCTACATCTGCTTTGCGTGTCTGCCTGGATCGCAGTGTACTCGGCAGAGAGGTTGGGAGAGCTGTGATGGGAATACAGGCCCGTTGCTCCTGCTCGTGTCTCTCCAGTGGCAGTGATTCATCAGCTGTTAGCCTTGTGTTGTGGCTGCTCTTGTAGGGCTAATTTATGGCTAATCTAATGCTAGAGGTTGGTTCTGAGGGGGGACCTTTGCACTTCTGCTAAATGTCATTGATCATAGCACAGCACTTCGTTATGAGAACTGTGGACTTGCCATCTGGTGACAGTGCCTGGAACAATAGCTGGTACATCAGAAGAAATGGGAAAAACAGTAAAGACAAAACTATATTAAGCACAAAGGTGTATTGTCTTTTCATTAAGCACATACACAGATTTTTTTTTTCCAGCCTGCACTTCATTTGCTACATTCTTATTGCATGGCGAGAGAAAATGTATACAAAATCCTAGTCCTTTGCCTAGTCTGTGTATTTTGAGGTGTTTAAGAGAAACGCTGTCCACACTTGTGTGCACTGTGAAGTTCAAATTGAGCAGTAAGGCTATGACCACAAGAGCATTTTCTGATCATTTAGTTGTAACAATATTGTATAAATGTCTGATAGCACTGGAATTGAAGGAGGAGAGTGTGCGTGTGTGCCTATGTGCACAACCCTAGCTCTTCATTTGGTTTGTTTGCAGTTGTAGAATTACATTGCATTGCTGCAGCCAGTGGAGTTACCCTGTTCTGTTTTGTCTGCATCTGTATGTAATTTTGTCAATTTTTATGTATATTAAACAAAAAAAAGTTATTTTAGCGCACTATCAAAGAAAGTGGTGATACTTTGCATTTGATCCTTTTATTTGTGAGGAAGGAATGCTAATTTAAGGCAAGAGATGAACAGAGTAGCTGGTGCTATCTGCTTGGGCAAGTGATGGGCTGACTGGGAGATGCTGCAAGGTGAGCTGCTAAGAGGGGCAATCTGAGGGTATCATCTGTAGCACTTTAGTGACTGCACAAAGCTTCTTGTCCTAGAAAAGATCTGACCTCTAATTCCCGGCGTTTGAAGCAATAAAATCAGAAAGAGCCCCTAAAAATTGGAAGGTCGAGGGAGGACAGTATCAGGGGAAAATGGCAAAGCACTACAAATAAATAAAAGAAAGCTTGAGCTTAACTTGACTGCAGGGAGACAGGGAGAACTAGCATTGAAATACTTTTCCAAGCAAGTGATGGATCAAAACTCACTTGTGGCACATGCTCTATAGGTGTCCTTGCTTGAGCAGAAGGGTTGGACTAGATGATCTCTAGAGGTCCCTTCCAGCCTTAACCATGCTGTGATTGTGGGATCGGTGTGTGTCTGGGGTGTGACACGGGGCTTGGCCAGCCGCGCGGGCAGCCCGTGCTGGAACGTGTAGGCCCTGAGTGCTCTTCTGCCTCGTGGCCTCACGCTGGGGACTTTGGCTGCAATTCTGCAAACCTACTGTGAGTTGCAAGCTGCATTTTGCTCGGTCTTACGTTCATTCTCACCTTGCAACTTCCAGTCCAATACTAGGATTTACTCAATCCCTTTCTCCTTGCTCCCCTGCAGCTCCCTATGGAGCAGCAGTAACTACAGCTGTAGTGGTGATAAGTCTCTTGTGGAAAGGGGGATGTAGAGATTTATGTAATTCTGTGCCATCTTACGGAGAGAAAACCACCTAGATCAGTGATGCTGTAAATAGGTACTGGGTCTCCAGTATGCCCAGTGCAAAATTAACAAATTGTTTTTTTACACCAGGTGAGAAGTTTCCATAGATGCATTTTTTTCCAGTGCTTAAACAGCTTAGAGAATGCTGGTATGCTTGTGTGCCAGTGCCATGGTCCTCAGGGGAGACTTTTTTTGGTTGTTATATTTTGGGAAATAGGAGAAGTCATCCATTATCTTATAAGGCTTTTAAACTTTGACTTACAATTCCCTTTTCATGCTTAGCCTAAGTTGCCACATGCACAATCTGACAAGCTGAGTCACAGCCTTTAAAGCTTTGTTAGCACAAAATGTGTACAATGTTAAATGGGATGGAAAGCTAATTGATGGCCTGCTGATGAAAATATATTTTGGAAAAAAACTTCCTGGTAAGATGGATGCACTCAAGAGTGCTGGGGGACCTGGCAGGAGTTACTGCTCAGCCGCTCTCCATCATCTTCGAGAGGTCATGGAGCGCGGGGGAGGTACCAGAGGACCGAGAGAAAGCCAACGTCACTCCAGCCTTCAAAAAAGGCAAGAGGGAGGACCCGGGAAACTACAGGCCAGTCAGCCTCACCTCCCTCCCTGGAAAGGTCATCAGCAGCTCATCCTAGAGACCGTCTCTAGGCATGTCAAGGAAAAGAAGGTGAACAGG
>NW_010583617.1:396743-407721 GCF_000705375.1 Tinamus guttatus
GGTTCAACAAGGACAAGTGCAGGGTCCTGCACCTGGGGAGGAATAACCCCAGGCACCAGGACAGATTAGGGGTTGACCTGCTGGAAAGCAGCTCTGCAGAGAGGGATTTGGGAGTCCTGATTGACAAGAAATTAACCATGAGTGAGCAATGTGCCCTGGTGGCCCAAAAGGCCAATGGGATCCTGGCCTGCATCAGGAGGAGCGTTGCCAGCAGGTCGAGGGAGGGGATCCTCCCCTCTACTCAGCTCTGGTGATGCCACACCTGGAGTATTGGGTGCAGTTCTGGGCTCCCCAGTACAAGAGGGACGTGGAGCTTCTGGAGGGAGTCCAATGTAGAGCCACGAAGATGATTAAAGGACAGGAGCATCTATCTTATGAGGAAAGACTAAGCGAGCTGGACCTGTTTAGTCTGGAGAAGAGAAGGCTGAGAGGAGATCTGACCAACATGTTCAAGTACCTGAGGGATGAATATAGGGAGGATGGGACCCAGCTCTTCTCTGTGGTGGCCAGTGACAGGGTAAGAGTAATGGGTGTAAGTTGAAACATAGGAAATCCCGTCTCCATGTGAGAAAGAACTTCTTGACTGTAGGGGTGACAGAGCCCTGGAACAGGCTGCCCAGAGAGGTTGTGGAGTCTCCTTCTCTGGAGATCTTCCAAACCCGCCTGGATGCCACCCTGTGCCACGTGCTCTAGGTGTCCCTACTGGAGCAGGGAGGTTGGACTAGATGATCTCTAGAAGTCCCCTCCAACCTCAGCCCTTCTGGGATTCTGTGAGTTCTGAAAATAAAATGTTTGTATTTGTGATTTTTAGCAAGTGAAACACAGGAACTTATTGTCCCCATGTAATCAACTGTGGGGAGACAGGTCCCTCTGAAGAGAGGAATTTAGTGCACTAGAAATTAATGCTGGCAGTATCTCTTATATTTACATTTGCTTTATAAGGTGTTCAATTTTTGTCTTAACTGAGTGCACCTGAAAAACCATATGGCACCCACTTTCTATATAGTTTTCTCTAAAATCTACCTAATTTAGGCTACTGTTTCACCAGCCTTTTGCACCAATGAATCATGTTCAAAAGGCCGTCTTCTGTTCATCAAACCATGATATAGGTGCTGCAGCTTGTCCAGATGGGTTCCATTAGGTACATACCATAATTTGTCCTTTTTTCTTTTAAGCATTTGGGAAATGAGAGTGTGAGCATGCAGAGGAAAAGGGAGGGAGGGAGAAGGAGAGATCTTCTGGTAAGGGTTTATGTATCCAGAATCTCTCTCCAGTCAAAGGAAAAAAAACGGGTTGGCTCAAGTGTTGGAGTAGAACCAAGTTTCCCCTTGCACTGTTACTAGTTCACTCATCTTCAGCGAGGAAGAGTGAAGCAAGTATAAACCATCGACAAGGCTACTTTCTATTTCATTTTTGTCAATTCTGACACTTGGGAAGAGACAAGAACTATTCCATGTTTTCCATCAGCAAACATTAGTAATAACATGTAGGAGCTAGAAGGGATGAGGTGGTTGGCAAACCCATTGCAATTGAAAGGCTTATTGCAGAATAAAAGCTGACTATCTTTTATTTATTGGCAGCTAACTAATCAATGCTCATTCTGGAATAAGGAAGCTGTTACAAGTTTTTAATATTTCCTTAATTAACTCATTAAAAATGACAACACTAAGTTCAGGGCTAGATGATGTTTTTGGACTCTGAACTAGTATGCTGACTCCCAAGGGACTCAAGAACTGGCTTTTTGACTCTTACTCTTGTCTAAATATTTCTCATGTTTTTAATAATATCTCTTTTAGATTCTGCTGCCAAAAGTGTGATGATGATTAATTTGCCTTAGTAATGTTTACTTCTTTTAGTCTTCTTGGCCAATTCACTAAGAGGGGGAGTTTATGTTTAGTTTTGTGAAGTGCGAGATGGAAAAGGAATCCATTACGTCCTACATCGTGTTGGGCCACATACATAGAGTATTTCCTCTTGGGATTACCAGATTCAAATCTGATACCAGCTGGCAGTCCTATTTTCCCCCAAATTTCCTATGTATTCTGAAACTATCCACAAAGTATGGCTTCTATTTTATGTTCTTCTGTGGCAATGCAGCTACAATGTTCAGCTGTGCTACGGTTTTATCTACAAAAGCATCAGGCTGGAGACTTCACAGCATTCCTGTTATTTTATGCTGACTGAAGCTCTGCAAGTGCATCCATTTTACATAAGTCTTAGTTAAACAAGGAACCGAAAGAGGAAAGTTATATCCCCTTTTTAATGCCTTCTTTTGGTTCCTTGGCATGGAGGTTACACTAACCCCCCAGGCAGTGGTGTGCAGGCATAGGCAGTTAAGAATAAAAGAGTAGGTTGAATCAAAAGCTGATTCTCTGCCTGGGTGTACCTTCACTCATGGACACATCAGATATAAAATGCTTCCAAATGATCACAGTCAACTATAGACAAAGCTGACCTGGTCTCTTATGCCAAGGAATATTTCAAGCAGACAGCTTATCCTACAAACTCTTCTGGTTTCCTCTTGTTCTGGATGTGAGACAAGTGAGGGAGCCAAGAGAGCACAGTGTGCAAGTCCTGTTTCTGGTTGCCTTAACTTGCTCAGTCCTCACCAAATAAAGCTTCCAAAAGACTGTATTTTTCCATTTTCCTTTTGTAAGATCGTAGATTGTGTAACTGTCACATTTCTTTTCAGAAAATAAATGTAAATACAAATAACATCAATAGATTATTTGACTATACTGTATATTTGGTGATAGCAAATTGTCCCTATATTTAAAGAAGTACAACTGCTGCTTTATGCTAAGTATGCTAAATGCTCAGTCCTGCATTAAACAGAAGCTAGAAATGAGCTCTTCCTCATCTGTAGCGATTTGTCCTAAAGAAAAAGTTTGATCCCGACAAAGTCTCTTTTATAGTTCTAGGCTTTGACTTGTTGGTCATTGCAGCTTATGACCTTGACCAACATCTTTCTTCTTAATCACTGTTTCTGCTGTTATTTCTGTCTCTAGAAATGCTGGAGCTAATGATCTTTGCAGTATCCATTTGCCTTCATACCATACCTCGAGAGAGCTTACTGGTAATTCTATTGCAGGAGAGTTTCTCAACTCAAAAATGTACCTTTTCTTCCCTTCAACTTTACATACAAATATTTACATATACATATATATATATAAATTTTAAAAATATAAAAAGCAGACTGATGCAGTGGTAAAGGGATATACGCATATTTCTACAAAACCATTATAAATCAGCTGGCCAGTTTGCGTTGCTGTTCTGATGAAATGCTGTGCTTCTCTTTCTGTAAAGAGTGCATGAATAATCCAACACAATTTTGAATATTGTTTTACATTATGCAGAGGTAGGTCTGTGTAGATTCCCAGTAAAATGCCATTCCTACTTTTGTTCCATGACAAGCTGTGGATACTAGGTTTTATCATTATTTCTTTGTTGTTGAGCTTGATTATTTTTCTGCAAATATCATAACTGCTTACTCTACTGTCCTTGGCTGAATTTGGCACTTCACGGTTTTCAGGAATAGGCTTCTCTCTCACAGTGGCTCTGTTTTTTGTTTGTTTATTTGTTTTCGGTTTTTTCTTTGTTTGTTTTTCCCCCTTCTGAATCTTTTCACATAAAATTTCCCTATTCAGCTTGGTTTTTCTCCCTTTTTTTTTTTTTCTTTTTTAATCTTATATGTCTGCTTTTTGGTGAATTTGGTGTTAATTTCTGTATTGTCTGCTTGCCTCAATTTTCCCAGTGTATTCTCCCTGTCTCTAATTTGTGATTTCTATTTGAGTGTAAGCTTATTCATTAGGTTTGCTTGAATCAGTCATGTTCAGTAGGGTTTGTATGAACCTTCTGTGCTTTCACTTTAGCTATTGTGTTTTTCATCTCTGTTATTAATGCCATCTGGTAATTTTTGAAAAGCACCAAGGCTTAAGGCTTAACTTCTCAGAACTACCAAAGGTGGAAATCCCTGCCATAGCATAGTTACTTTTTATGGCAATTGAGTAAGTGGAAATGAGGAGAAAGCCAAAAAGGCTATAACCAGTTAGTTCTGCATCAGGCTGTGAACAAGGAAAGTTTCCTTGGTCTGGAAACAACTGGGAGCAAAGCAGCCAGTTCAGCCAAAAAAATTTCAGCCAACCTAGTCTTGTTTGAAGACCTATTGTTGTCTTTTCCTCCTTTTTTTCCCTCACCGCATACATACATGCATGTACCCCAAAAGTTCCCCCTGGAGTTTGTACGTGATCATTGGTAAAAGGCACAGGCCTAATTCTCACAGGTTCTTTTTGTAGCCATGTTTTACAAATGTCCACAGCAAAGATCCAGACAGTCTAGTGGCTTGGATGTGGCTAGCTCTACAAGCTCTGTGCAGAATTTAGACATTGTATCTAGTGGAAAGCAAAAACCTAGCATAATTTTGGTTATTGTGGATGAATAGGGTCTGAATATATCTTGCATCTATTTCCGTTTTAGCCTGACCATAAATATTGCCTCAAGAATCTAAATGTTTTATAGATTCTTGCAAATTGATTTCTTGCTATGTTCCCTCCTTTCTCCTTTTCTGCTGTATTTTTCCTGTTTCTGATCTCCTCTTACATTTTCTTGTCCTTTTCCATCTTTGCATGAAGTGCTTATTCCTTGTTTTGTTCTCAGAAATGTGTTTTAGAGGCAGAAAATGATCTGCAGCACCCAAACGTCCCTCACTGCATACTCCTTACTGCTTTTCTGCTTGCTACATCTCACATCTATCTTCACAGGTACATTTATGCTAAGTCTGAGGCAGTAACTTAGAACAATGAGGATTGCAGCAATTTCTGTAGCATCTGCAGAGACTGATGGTAGTTGCTCTGGAAAACAGCATTAGCCTCTGCGGAGCATCTAGGGATATTATTTCATAAAACATACACCTACTCCAGGAATACCAGGGCACAGGGGAGCAGCTGGAATCTGCTGTGTGTTGTAACTGTTCCACTTCTCAGCCACTCTCTAGTGAGTAGGCCGGGAGGTGCAGGCCCTTCATTTACCACCAAGAGAATGTGAGGCAGTCTGAATGGGGGAGGAAGGTTCCCTCCTGCCTTTGATTGCCAGCTGGCACCACAGTATTTCCTGATCACATTTATGCCATTCAGTCCCAGCTGTGCTCTCTCTGCATCTGCTGAGGACTCTGTTCATCAGAAACATGGAAGGTCCCAGAAAAGGATGGATTTGTTTGATCTGTAGGCCATTTACCATGATTTACCTAACGCCCTCATCCCTACATGTGGGCAAGAGCTGCCAAGTTTGCGGACAAAGCCAAATTTTAGTGTGTTGTGTCATGTGTTGATTTAAACCAGATTAAACTGAATCTAAAAAGCACAGATTAAGAATATAGCCCATGTATAAGGGCTGAATTTGAGGTTCTAATAAGTTGCTTCAGGACCTGCTAGTTGGTTCCTGCAAATAAGATGACTGGGCCAGAAGCAAAGCAGTCATCCCTGTAGTGCCTTGTGTGGACTCTTACCGAGGTGCAGTTCCTGAAAACATCAAAATGCAGTGATGGCACCTACAAAAACATGTGCATTGCTACATTTTAATTGCCAGTTCCAGTACTGAGAAACAAGGCAGATATAACACAATTAACAAACCTTTTCCAGAACATCTCTTCCTAGTCTACTCTCCTTGTTTTTGCCACACATAATGCTTGTCCCTATGAGCTGGCAACTTTGAGGCAGCAGCTGTCACAGGTTGAGGTTGTGTGAAATAGCCTCATTTTGCCACTCCTTCTTTCTTATTATTCTTTTCTTCTGCTGTTGCTGACTTCTTACTCTTTTGTGACTCGCTTTCTGTGCCCCAGCATGGGTTCCCCCGCAGGCCACAGTCCCTTTAGTGGTGTCCCTGTTTTGGGCATTGCTCATTCTCTTTGCAGTTCTCATGCTCTTTTTGCTTCTCTTCTGGTCTCGAATTTCATGCATGTCCCCCTGTGCATCCTCCTGTGTCTCCTGCCCCTAACTGCCCTTTCTTGGACATCTGGACACAGGTGCCACATTCTTCTTCACTCTTTGCACTGCTTCTACCACTTCAAAGCACCAGCACAAAAATGAAGTCTCCAGGCCTGACAAACATGATGAGCCCGGGTGCTGCTCTTATCTTCCACCAGTTACTGCTATGGGCAAAACAGCCCTAGGATAATTTCACTTAATTCACCTTATTGCTAACTTCAATTACTGCATCAGGTACTGAGAAGTGCCAAAGATGAGTGGCTAACAAAACCTGAGGGCCTCAACCTTGTGCTTTATGCTGGGAACAGTCAGAAACTCTGTGTTTGTTATTATTGCTGTTGTTATTGTTATAATTATTAAACAAAGTTTAAGTGCCTTATGGATTGCACTCTTGTGAGAGATTGATGTTGAAGCAAACCATGCAGTGAAGCTCTCCCTCCTCTCCATGCTATACTGTGCAAATGCAAAGTAAAGCAGCATCGCCCCGTTTCGGTCAGATTAATCTTTCCGAAGCTCATGCTGAACAAGCCGTCAAGCTCTCCACACGAAGTCACTGCAGGGCTTCTGCTGCTTAAAGAGAAAAGTCATGAGAAGAGCTGTGTAATTTATGGGAGAGAATTTAGCCTGAAGCTTGCAGAAGGGTTTGATTAATGGGATAAATAAGCATTGAGAAGGTTTTCTCTGTATGGATGCAACAGCCTTACTGTGACATGGAAGGTAAGGATGGCTCAGACATGTATAAACAGCCATTATCTCAGTTAATTATGCATCCAAATGCAAACATTTAAGGATAATCACCATTTTGTAATTAGAGATGTTAATCTGTTCCTGCACTTTTCGCCTAACACGCAGCTCTTGGATTACTTTCAATTTTCTAGGTGTCCATCATACAGTTTAAGAAAATTCTTTATTTCCAGAGCAGATTTTGTACTGTGTGGGGAAGTGGGTGCGTTGCAACCAGGAGAATATGTGTAATGGAATGATAAAATTATTTTCTCACAGTTCAACAGCACTTTTGATAACAAAAGTGGAATGAGTACAGCAAGAAAAAATATTTTTAATGCAAATAAAAATTAGTAGAGCCTGGAGAAATAGGTGCAAGTGGTAGACGAATATGGATAAGGCCTGCTAATCTCCTTTCCGGGTAGATTATAGCACTCAGCACTTCCTCGTGTCATATGGAACCAGAGTTGCCTACATATTCCTTAACCCCAGTCAAAGATATCCCAGACCTTCTTCATAACCTGTGGCTGTCAGTTATAACCTTTGCCTCTGTCCTGCACATCAGATTGCACATGAGAATCTCCCATTTGAGATCAAAGACAAGACTTCCAACAGAGTAGAAAGAATTAGTGGAAAACAGTATGTAGCACTTGAGGTAGCTTTAAGCAACTCTGCTCCAGGGGCAGAAACTTCTTTATATATTCATTCTGAATATTAAGTCATCCCTGGATGAAACCAATGGAATGTGTAGCAGTCAGGACAGGAAAGGTTTCAGCAAGTCCACCTTCTGGCCTATTGAAAGGAAAAACCTCAGCATTGTAGTATGTATAATCTGTACTGTGTTGTACTGTTTGCAGGGATATGTAGCCAGAAACACGTCTGGAAAATGAACAAAATACACTTGGCATCAATCCTGAGGGTGCCAATACTGACTTAGGGATTGTAGAGAGCTCTTTCTAAAGTCCAAAATGGGGCTGAAGGCCCTTCCTCTTTGCAATGTTTGCACACTTACGACTTCGCATCCATCTCTGAGTAAAGAAAGACTTTTTCAAGATTGGACCTTGCTCCTCTTGCCTTTCTTGGGAATTCGTTTTCTTGCCATGTTTCAGCAAAGTATTTGGAAGCAGGAACAGGATTTTAGCCAGAGAGACACAGATTGGTGCGTGACAAAGAAGATTTTTACCCTGGGTCTGGAAATTAGCAGTTTCAGACTTATCTAGGTGCTTTTCTTGCCACTTGGCCACCTTGTCATTTCCATACTCCCTTGGCTGAATGGCAGCTCTAAAGGTTTCCCTGTGAATACAAGTGGTGCTTCTGAAGATGTACCCTGGCTTTGTGAGCTTTCTCTGATTTCAGTCTGAAAATAGAGGATGTTACATGAATGAAACTACACAAAACATCTGAGACTGATCTTGGAGCACGCCCAGCATCACACTTTTTTTGTTGTTGTTTTTGTTTTTTTCCTAAGCAGTCCGGGTCCCTGGGGATCCTGCAAGTTCAACGGTGAAGCTTTGCCTTGGGAACTGCAGCCTATTGCATTGGGCCCTGTGAAGAACCTGGGGATACTGGACAGCCAGTTTCCCTCAGGAGAGCCTTTTCTCACGAGCTACTTTGTCATCCTTCAAGCAGGAATCTCCTGTCTTCCTCACTGTAAGGCTGAATTCTGATACTTCATATGCAGATGGCACAGATAACTGTATTTTCTGTTGTGTTTAAAGCGCCTCATTCTCTGCCAGTAGCATTAAATAAAACCACGGAGTAAATTTCATGCAGTACAGTCAATAGTGACCTTACTTAGTGTTTTGATATTTTGTCACGATCTGCAGCAGCGCTCACGTTAAACAGCATTATTCACTCCTATCCGTGGTGACTGATTCAATGTGACAAGCTGACAGCCAACGGCTGGATCCCTACCAGCCGGCTTCATCCCTCAGCAACGTTAATACCAGCCTTGTGAGGTGACGTGTGGAGGAGCAGGCTCGTGTACAACCTGTGTTGCCGCAGGCAGCCCCACGGATCATCGTTTTTGTCAGGCTGTTTAGGCGGCGGCGGGTTTTTGATGCAGGTTGAGCAGGGCCGTGTTGTGGGATATTTGTGACCGCTCATTGCTTTAGGGCTATGTGTGGTATTGTGAATCACTCAAGTGTAGAACCTTCTTGTGGCAAACTGCAGTTAATGAAGATACACCAGGAGAGCAAAGACAGCCTGAAAATACCAGTAATTCTTCCAATTGTAATTGTGATAAAGAGTCAATGAAGGACTTAATGGCAATGAGGGTCTAAAATTATCTTTCAGAGTAAACAGGTTTATTGCACTCTTCTGTCATCTGATTTTTTTTTTAATAAGTAAATTATATTTGTTTGCTATTATATTTTAAATTTGATCCCATGTTGTTTTGGATACCCCTGTATCCTTGGAACATGCTTGTTAAGTCCTTACAGCAAAATAGAGTTAATTTTCAAAAGCCCATCTTGCTTTTTGAAAATTATTTAAACTTGCAATTAAAGAGAAAATTACCAGATATCTTAGACCCAACATTCCCTCTCTCAAGTCCCCAAATGCAGAAACCTGATCTTGTTTTATTCATAAACTGGATCAATATTGCCATTAAATGCATCTGTAATAAACGGATTTCTATAGAGGATACAGTTCAAATGCGTTAACTAACTAACCCATTCCTTCTTATTCATGTATTCTTGTCATCATAATGTTTTAATTCATGATAATTTGGGTATTTTTATAGCATCTTTTGAAACAGTTACCTACTTCTGACTGAATTATTGAGTACTAAATAACTAGGGCTTAATAGGAATAAATGTAGTAAATACGGAATTCCTTAAGCTGATTTTCAAGTGAGGAGACCTACTGTTGACCACCTAGTACTCTCATCAGTGTCCCAAGCATAAAGGCTGCCTGCCTCGTAGGTGAGTGTGTCTGTCTATGTAAGGATTTACAAGCACTGACAAGCAGTGTCTCAGGGAGATATTACATCAAAGATGAGAAGTCCCATTTTGGAGGCCCGGTGCCTTTGAAACTGGTGCTTTTTGGTCTTCAGAACACCCTGGCAAATCAAGTTTTTAAGGCAATAAAAATGCATTCAGGAATGTACATACTCTTTCTAGAATGTCTGTTGTCCTCTACCTTCCCCCAAGTCCGCATTCAGCACAAAGTACTCTGCAAATTTGCACATGCAGCACCCAGGACCTTCCTTGTTATGTTTAGAGAACTTTATCGTTTGTGTCAGAAAGCTCCTGCCAAGTGCAGGATGTTGTTAGTCCCCATGATTTCCAAGTCAGTAGGCTGAGTATGACTGAGAGCCTAACACAGGCCACAGCTTTTGGAGAGCCGTTTTTTCTCAGGGGTGCTCAAGAGATTATCGTTTCAGAGGTGCTTGTAGATGTTTGTTTAAGTAGAATTACTTGTCCCTGCTGTTGCGTCAGTAGGCAGCTAAATATATATTTTTAAAACGTAAGTCAAACAATTCAGAGGCTAGAAATTGAGGTCAGGGTTGACGTCTTGTGTAAAGGGTTTCATTTGGCTTCTGGAAGATCATGCACACTGTTATTTTAATCATCAGTTTTTATTGTGGTGCAAATGTTCTGTTTGCTCTGACTTTTTCCATACTTGTAGCAATGGGCCTTGGTACCTGCAAAGTCTGCGGTATCAGGCAATTGTGTTAATATGATGCACTTCTTACTGAGGTACTTTTATATATATATATATATATATATTTCTAATGAACTGTAATAATGGTGTATTCAAAAGCCAGGAACCATATCTGGCCAATTTTCTTTGCCTTTTAGTCAAGAAAGATAATATTTATATGGAGGAGGGAAGGGGGGAATTAAAAAAGTCCCAGTCCTCTGAGTTGGTCCCTGCTACTGCTAGAGAATTTCTATAGTTTTTAATTGTTTCTTAAGTTTCTGAACTTTAAGAAGGTATAACATATAACATTTTGTGCCTTTCTTTGTGAAACCTCAGGAAATTAGCAATATATACTTAATATTTTATTATTTGTTGGAATCAAGTATCTAAAGCTACAGTATGGGAAACTGCTATTTGAAGAGAAATATGTTTCTATTTAAAATCAGTGCAGGCATTCATTCATAAGGAAGGAGTTAACGGCCTAGTAGTCTCATTAGAGAAAATCTGCCTGAAGCCAAAATGCTGAACTTTTACTGAAAATGTAGTTTTTGATGACAAAAGAACCATTCTGCTGGTGGAACTTTGCAGCATTACAAGTATAAAACAAACAATACCTAACTGAAGCACTC
>NW_010583617.1:407782-447036 GCF_000705375.1 Tinamus guttatus
GGACCTCTCAAGCAAAGCCCGTGGTTACGGACAAGTAAAAAAAAAAAAAAAAAAAAAAAAGTGTTGCAGAGAGTTGCAGATCATACAATGAAAGGAAAACAGCTCCACAGCATAGAAGAAGATATGCTAGTAACAAAAAATATTCCTATCGCTGTAGGAATGATCTCTTTTAGAGGTTTAAAAAGTAATTAGACAAGCAAACAGGATTCTCAAAGTGTTTCTTGAAGCTCATGTGAACTGCAGCTGATTCTTTGGAGGGACTTATAAGGATGGAATTGTTCTGATTTGAAGGAACTTGGAAGAAACAGCCATCACTTGATTAGGGTTAGTCAATGAGAAAAAGCTTTTTGGTACATACCCAGGCTTTAATAAGGTTCAAATTGAGATCACTGAGGAATCTATTATCCATAAACCAAATCACAATGGAGTGAAATGTGTCCATGTATATTTACCACTGTGGTATGGTTCAGAAAAAAAGGTCCAAATAATGTTTTTCCTGGTCTAAGAAGCAACTTTATTGTCCACTATTGGAAGGTTCATGTCAGTCCAGGAAACAGGATCTGGCCCTCATTTTGTTAGAAAAACATATTTTATTGTTTTCTGAGTAAATTCTGTTGGAAAAAAAACCATTTTTTTAAAGAAGGGTAAATAATAGTTTATGGAAGTCCAGCACCTCTCATGGGAAATCTATTTCCTTCGTTAGCTTATGAAAACAGAAATCTTGAAAAAGTTGAAGTTATTTGTGTGTGAACTGTTCAGTTATTTTGAGTGTAGATGCCAGCTGTTGCTCATAATTCTCAGCTTATCTCTGTTGATTTATGTTGATACACTGTGATGCTTTGGCAACTGTAGCATTGAGATCAGTTTGAAGTGACCTCTACTTGGTGACAAATAGGAATCATCAGATTAAAGAGGGAGTAAATTCAGGGAAGAGAAACTAGATGAGCAATGCAATTGCTTGAGGCTGCAAATGCTGTTTGGTGCTCCCTGAGATCCTCAGCTCCCACTGGGGAGAAATGGAAGGCGAGAGGACAACTCAGAGTGCCGTGGGATCAAATTCCCACATGATATATTGCATGTGTTCTGTTGTTATGTCTAGAACTTGTATCCCTTGGTAGTAGAATCACTGCTTGTAGTACATCATCCTGAATTTATTATCGTGTGTATCTTCTAGTGGTACTATAGTATAAAGCTGAGTGTGCTGGTGCAAGGACCCACATTCCTATATGGAAGGAAACATAGAATAACACAGAGGTCAGAGGATCACTGAAATGTGTAATGGAGCCATGGGGTAAGGTTACCTGTTAGATCTGTATCTGGGGCCTGATGTTGCAAATATCTTGTGCATCAGGAAAGACAACATTTCATACTCCAAAGCTGGAAACTGCAGAAAGTTACAAGCTTCAGAAGGCAGGGCTGTACATTGTATATTGGTTAGCTAGCATGAGGAATTAATTGCTGATGGTCGTTACTGTTCTGGATCAACAATGTCTTTTAGAGTCAGTGAGTGAGTCTGGTGGTGGAAAAACAGTCTGTATTAGAAAATATTTAAGGAAATTATTATTTATCCAATATTCTTCTGTTTGGAAAGTTCCACCACTTCTAAACTTCCACCTGTATCATTCTGAATGGATTTGTTGTTCAGGGTGGATGGTGAAGATGTCTCCAGTGGACAAATTGAAAAGTCTGTACTTTTTGAATAGAAGGGGGATATATATATATATATACACACATATACATTATACACATATACATTATACACATATATATATATATTTAACTTGATCGTGGATGAACAGGTATATGATTGGAACAGCTGATTATTTGAATGGATATGTGTTTTAAAATTAATGAACAAGGAATATCAGCTCTGTGAAGCTGAATTTTCCTTGGCTACTTAGCCAGTGTCTGGAAAGTGGGTTAAGCCAAATATCTTTAGGAATGTCCCTAAACACAAATTATGGGCTGCGAGGATTGTGGGAACTTGTCATGTCTGAGCATTAGGCTGTGGATAAGCCAGGTATACTCTAATAGATAGTCACCCTTCTCTAAGTAAACTAGCCAGGAAGTGCATCATCGTTTTGTTTTTGATAATCTAAGCCCTAAACTTGAAGAACTTGAGACTGCCTCGCCTAGCAGATAGGAATGTTGGATTCATTAAATCTTGGAAGTGGGTTCATAACACAAATCACTATACAGGAAATAAGAAAAAAAAAACAACGAAAATGGTCATTAAGGAGTGGTGTGCGGAATGGTATTGGATTTGATATGTCTGGAGCTCTCTGTAGCTGTTCTTGTCATACTGTGTGATGCTTCTTGAAAGCCCTCAGTTTCCCACTCGTAAAACTGATGTAGCACCTAAGGTGTTCGGTTATCAGTAGTTGAAAGACGGGCAGGGAGACAGACAGCACTGTCACATACGCTCTGTGGAATTCACCTTCCGCCAGCGCTCCGGCATAAGAAGTTACTGATCAGCATCCAAATTGCTCTAACTGCCCATGTGTATGCTGTAACTCCGTAGCAAAACATAAGGTAGAACAGTTAACCTAATGGCAGAGGTTTTAATAGAACTTGCACTTGCTCTCGCTGCAGGTTTACAGAACATCCCTGGACAGTTCCTTCAATTCAGCTAAATGACATAACCTAAGCTGTGTGTCCCAGCTACATTGTTTCATGGAAACAGTGGTGAGCAATGAAGCGAAACCCTGTAGTTAGTATTACGGGGAACCACAGTGCAAGGGACAGGTTTCCCAAATCTGCAAAAATTGCCAGGCAAAGCTCTGGCTAGTATAGGTGGCATCCTTATACCACTGACTTCAGGGGGACTTCTGTTGTTGGTTGCAACACAACAAGACTTCACTATTTTCTTTTGCTCTTGGCCTGGCCCACTTGAAAGTTAAATAGGTAAACACTCGAATGCAACCACTAGCTTCAAAAGCTCTATCCATGTGTGCAACTTCAGATGTGTGTTGAGCTGGGTTTGCCTCTCCTGAGTGTTCCTGCAGCACTATTTCCTAGTACACTGGGTAGAGTCATCTTGCTTTCAGCATTTTGCATTTCAGTGTAGATATTCAAGTAACTTCACATGCAAAAATTTTATTTGGGATCAAATCTAGCTATTGTTGTCAGTAGCAGGGGAAAAAAATGTTTTGGGGGATTTAGAAGGAGTCTATAGGAACAGATTCTGAAGACACATCTCTTTGCGAAAGAGTTATGCTAGTTTAAACTGGTTGATAAAATTGATTTAGTCAAATATATGCCATCTCCACCACGGTGCTTGCAACTAGCTCTTGCTTGTTTGGCTACAGATAGGCATGTATGTCAAGTATTGTTTAATCAAAGGGAAAATAAATGTTATCTGCAATCCTTCCTATTGTCTCACCCTCTGTATATTGCCAATAGGAAAACAGGCCATGCTAGCTACAGAATTAAGAGATGTTGTATGTGTTGGCAAAGGAAATTCCTAATTTTCAACCCTGTTCTGCCTGGCAGTTATGTTTCTGAGGAGAGCTCCAGTGAGACTTCTTGGAACTCTGTGGGCTCTTGGACTGCAGCAAACTGATTGCTTGAGATTTCCAGCTCACCACTTGAACAAGAACATATAGTTCTGCATGAAAGGCAAACACATTTACCTCTTACCTGTTATGCTGGAGAGGCTTTATTGTCTTGGAAAAACAACTTGCTCTCAATACAGGTCTCTTGAAATGATGGGATCCTAAACTTGTTCACAGCACCAGCCAAGCTAAAGCCAGGAAACCCATAGCATTTTAAGAGGCAGACAGATTTTGAATTGAGTTTCCTGTAGAATTTTTTTTTTTTTTTAAAAAAGCTTCTCTCTGATTTACTGGTCTAAAAAATTAATTTTATATAACAGGCTGGATTCCTTCAAATACTTACTTAAAGTGAATGATGAAGGAAGAAGAAGAGGTGGAGTGGATTTTATTTTATTTTATTTTTAATATTTACATTAAACTAGGATTCTTCTATAACTACAGATTCTAGGAATGTGACTAATTCCTGAACAGCATTTTTTCATCAGCGTTCCTCACTCTGAAATACCATTTTCTTTGTACATCTCAAAAGTTGGTGTCCAGATTGTGAATCGATAAGAATTTTGATAAATCATATTGTGTCATTATTCCATGCAATGTACTATCATCAAATCAGTGAGAGATCTTAAAAACATGAGCATGGGATGTGGCCAAGGATGTGGTGCCAAGATATGCAATATAAAAATGCAGCCAAACAGAGAAACAGAGGGGGAAAAAAAAAAAGTTAATGCTATGTGTGAGCACTGTGGGGTTAGTGCGCACTCCGCTCTCCAGTCTAGGTTGTTACAGACCAGCGAGCTGATGGGATCTGTTGTGAAGAAAGCTGAAGATGCCTCAGTGGGTTTCTTCCTGCCAACCTTTAGGGGCAGCTTTTAGTTTGGGACTGTCACCTTTGGCCCCTTCCTGAGATGCCACATGTGTGTTCATGGGCTGTCATCACAGAACCACAGAATGGTTGAGTTTGGAAGGGACCTCTAGGGATCATCTAGTCCAACCCCCTTACTCAAGTAGGGACACCTAGAGCACATGGCACAGGTTGGCATCCAGGCAGATTTTGAAGATCTCCAGAGAAGGAGACTCCACAACCTCTCTGGGCAGCCTGTGCCAGGGCTCTGTCACCCTCACAGGAAAGAAGTTCTTATCCATATGGAGATGAAACTTCCTGTGTTTCAACTTGTACCCATTACCGCTCGTCCTGTCGCTGGCCACTACCAAGAATAGTTTGGCTCTATCCTCTTTACATTCTTCCCTTCAGATATTTGTACATGTTGATAAATTCCCCCCTGCAGATTCTCTTCTCCAGGCTAAATAGGTCCAGCTCACTTAGTCTTTCCTCATAAGGTAGATGCTTCAGTCTCTTAATTGTCTTCACACGTGAGTGTAGCCATGTACCTTGCTGATATACAGACAGGACTTCCTGGCTCAATGCTGGCCTGCCCTGTCACTGCAGACTAGCCAGATGACAGCAGGGCTCTAGGCTGGCCCCGTTACTGCCCTGGCTCAGCCCTGCTGGACTTGCCTAGGGCTGTGGATCTCAACCCTGTCAGTGAGGTCCCATTGGCCTCACTGTCACCATTGTCCCCAGCCTGCCTGGGGAGCTGGTCCCCACCGTGCCCTGATGGGGGTTGGAGCTGTTCAAGAGAGTGTGTTCTCTTGTGCTCTTGCTGAAATCCCTGGTGTGGTTCATGAGTTGTGGACTTGCAGATTAAACTTGTCACTCACTTCTGAGCCTTTTAAACTAAAGGAAGCAATAGGACTACATTAATCTCCTTCAGTTTTCTGTGGAGTACAAAAGGGGAAGGGACCCTTGCAGCACCCCCAGTTGGCTGACTTGATTTCTGGTTTTAGTTACTGGTAAGACTCAAATGCTGAGTCATTTCAGAGCAGATTACTATTCCTCCTTGCCAAGGGAGAAATTGTATTTCCTTTGGTTGCGTTATGGCATTGAAGGGGATTTCATGCGTAATGAAAATAACAAGGATGATCTGAGCCTGAATGAGAAAAACAGGCCGTGTTTCGTAAGGATTCATCCATGAGCTACCCGGCAGTCGCTGAGGGGGAAAGAGGAGAGCATTCTTGGCAGGCAGGAAGGGAAGAGACAGACAGCGCAAGGAGAAGGAAAAGAGGGAGACATCCCCAAGAGCGTTGCAGTCCAAGTTCTCTCATCCCGGCCTACCAGGTGGTTGTTAATTAATCATCTGATGGGAAATACTGTGTTTCCATGGTTCCAATGTTAGTGTCATCCTTACTCCTCCCTGTTTCCCATTGGCTACTTCTTGAATTTCTCCAGGGAATCACTGCTTGTGCCTTAGTTTCATAGACAAGAAAGCTGGAGAAGATCATCTGATGCCCTGCATGTTGTGGGCCATTAAGTCTCCCCTTAGATTAAGCTGAAGGACCTGGTGAAAGGTAGGTTTGGGGAAGCTTGCCTGAGAATGGCAGAGATTCATGTCACTAGTGCCTACTTCTGTGTAGCTGAGAGGGGGCTTATTGCACAGGGGGATGCTCAGGTGATCATGAGGGATGAGAGGAGCTACAGGACTTCTCCCAGGACCAGGGTTACAGTGAGGATTCTCACCCATAAGACTTGAAGTGGTTCGGAGAAGCCCAAGTTAAAAAAAATGAATGTAGCTGCATTAGAATCAGGCCCTGCTTTATCTGCTGATGAAGGCCTCTCTCATTTACTCTGCTGGCATTTAACTGCTCTGCGTGCAACACCACAATGAAATAAATCTCACCACTCTAAGTAGAGGAAAACTGGAGAGCTGAGTTTTTGTTCGGTTATACCTCCACTGCCCTGGCTGTTGTGTACCTATCCCAGAGCTAACAAGTAGAAAATAAGGAAACTGAAAGATTCATTTAATTGCAGAAAAGAAAACTGATCCTCAGCCTTACTATAGCCACAAGATCATCTTCCAAAGTCTTCTCTTGTTTCATCTTTGGACTGGAAATTCATTGACTGTTTCTAAGTAAGTTTATTCTAAGATGTGACTAGGATAGCTGTTCCTATTCTCTTTTGTTGTCTAGCTCTAAATATAGTTACTTTTAATTCCTCTGTTTCACCAGTTTACTCACTGATTGTAGGAAATAATAAAACTTTCCTCTTCTCCTCTGCACTCCCCTTGCTCTGCTTTATTTGTTTTCTTCCCACCAGGGCTGAACATTACATTGTGAACAAGTCTCTTTGCAGGTATCAGACACCTTGCCAGGATAATTCATCATCTCCACTGAAGCCCAGCCCAGCAGGCTTTGGGAGAGAGATATTTCAAGTAAAAGGTCAAGAAGGAGCAGCTGTAACAGGCTGATAATCATCTGTGATAAGAGATCAAACACAGCTGAACAAACAGAAACATCAAAACAGGACCAAAGCAGCAGGTCATGGTAAATTATATACAGCAGCAGAGACTTGGGTGAAATTTTATGCTAAAATTTTATTCAGCATAAAATTTTATTTTATGCTGGAATGTCCTGAAATTTTATTTGGTCTCAAAATAGTCTTTAGTTTTTTTTCACAAAATTGTCAAGTTAAATGTCTGTCATTTTCTATGACAATTGCTTGCTTTCTAAAGATGTTTCCAAAGGAATAGAAAGGTAAAAATTACTTCATTGAGAGGGAGCTTTAAAATCACATGAAGGAAAATGATATGAATAACTGAAGAACCTTCAAACTGACTGTCCTGTAGAAAAATGAGTTATGTATTGTGCCAAAGTTTACTGTAGAGCTGTAACTGTAGAGCTGTAACTGTAAGATATACCTCAAACTTCTTGATTTCCTTTCTTGGAACATGGCCACAATATTCAGTTTGAAAGCTTTCCTTTCAAAGCAGTTTGTAAAAAGTCGCCATATGGAATGGTAGCAGTTATAAAGTATATGGGAAATGGAAACTCCAGTTCTCTTTTGTCTTTGCAATGCTTGTCTTTCCTTTTTATTGCCAGTGAAATACTAAAAGTTACAAATTCAAACCAGAACTTACTGTTGTAAGACAATTTATCTAATTTCTAGAAGTATGCTTTACTGTTTTTTCCTTCTAATAGCTCACGTAGTTAAAGATGTTGGCTGGTGAGCCCTAGATTTGTGATTGTAACTGAACTGCTCCTGGCTACACAATTCCTTCGAAGCAGGAACTTAAACTTAATCTCTGTTCCTAAAGGGCTTTTTGGCCATGTGCAGCAATTTGACATGTTTTTTCTTTATGGGATATGTGCTATTTGAGGAACATTTTATTACCGATGTATTCAACGTGTGAAGACACTGATTTGGTTTTATAATCTCATTCCTCATTAACATGGTTTTTGAATGAATAAACTGGAGTCAAAGCCGAGTCAAACCCAAGAGGAAATCTGGAGCCTCCTGAAAAGCCCATAGCAGCACACTTCAACATCTAATATTGGAAAATGAAGCTGATCTTCACCAAGATTTTGTCTCATTCTTCTTTCAGTTTATGTCTATACAGGCAAGTGAAAGGAGGATTGGGGCAGAGTTTAGAGCTTCATTTAATTGTTAGCATGCTCCCAGACATGCGTTTGGTCAGTGGTAGCTAATGTGTATATAGGCACAGCATGGCTCAGCAATATTCAGGATTATTCAGGGCTTTTAGTCTCAGAGATAGAAAATGCCATTCTGGTCTTTTTGCTTTTGTTGTTGTAACCTTTGACTACCACAAACCTGGGTTATTTGAAAACGCTTTGTAGTCTTTAGTGAGATACAGGTCAGACTCTGAGTTGCATCTTGGATTAAATGGGCTTCATCAAATGGCTCTTTGTAGCTACAACAGTTTCCCTTCATTTTCTTCTATCTTTTCTGCATTTTCTTTCTGTGATCTCCTTTCCTTGAATTGCTGTGCAGCTTGCTTGCTTTCCCTTGCTTTCTTTCCCTTGACTGTAAGGGAATGACTAAGTCATTAAAAACCTGGCTTACAGAATTCACAGAGAAATCATCTTCATCAATATTTTGGACCTGCAGCACAGGCTAGTCACCTCCTCAGACAGCAATGGCAAACTAGTAACATCGGTGACAGAGTATTTATCTGGTATCACCGACAAGGAAACTGGAAAATGTACAAATGTAGCCACAGAAACCAAGAAGTTTCACGATCTCTGCCTTAAGGCGTGATGGTCAACTTTTGTTGATATCAGCGGAAAAAGTCTTTTTGAAAGAACCACTGAATTTGATCATTACTCAGAAGGATAAGTCACACTTATATAGTCACCCACACCTCTTCATGTATTTTCCTTGGATATTGGAACTGTATGTCCTCTTGAGAGCAGATCATGGCTTGAGATGATGATAGAGGACAGTGTAATCTGGTTAACTCGGTGTTTGGTATATCCATCATCTTGCTTAATCCTGGAGTGTAGCAATGCGTTAACAACAGAGCACTGGCAATGCAATTGCACATTTTTCATGCAGTGGATCTAGGACGCAGTACTGGTTATATATGGGGCATTATGCAAATGTGATGTTGGGATACAAATTTGCTTCCAGAGATGAACTATCTTCTGAGCAGGCAGCTGTAAACTGGTGTCCATCTAAGCATCCAGTAAGTAGTTTTCAAGTGCTAATCTGTTGTGCTGGATCCTCTCCAAACACAACAGCTGTGGTGAGAACTGAGTCAGAATCTCTGCTGTATGTGAAATGTGTCATCAGATTTGTCAGAGCTCCACCACAGTGCTCCTCTCGTCTCCAATTAGACTTCTGATGGTATCCCTCAGGGTCACATCCCTGCTTGAATCCTGGTAGTCAGGGCTCCACACCACATCTGTGTAGCTTTAGATTCTATGCTAGATTTTCATTATTTTCCCACAGATAGAGCAGGAGGAAGGAATGAGACATTAAGCACTGTTTTTTTTTTTTTTTTTTTTTTTTTTGTGATCCTGATACTAAGCACTGAAGTGTTGTTTTCTATTTTAGCTGTGTGAACTTCCGTTAACTTTATTGAGAGACATAGCAGAGTCAGTTGCCTGAGTGGTGAAAACAGCTAAAACACAAGATAAAGACAAGCCGTAACCTTATCCCAAGCAATGAATGTCAGGGTCAATGTCACAGCTCTGCTTTTCCAGGCAGTTTAATTAAAAAACATAAAGTACCATGATTCACTCTCTTCAATCCACAGCCTTGGCAAGAAGATCAGACATCTTAGGCTTCCCAGGAGCTGTATTTTACCCTTTGCCAGGAATGAGTTAAATAAAAGACCATAACTGAGCAGAGGTTTGCTGAAGGAGGAAGAGAAAAGCCATAGTGCAACTTGGAAAGCCTGAATAACCTCATCATTATCCCTTTCACATTGCCTCCTTGGCCTCTTTGTAGAGCTGCAAGGCCCTATTGTAGTAGTCGGTTGCTACTCTCTCTGCCTGAATGCACCCCAGTTGGAGTCCGTTGACCACCCCAGAGAGTTTGACCAATAAGCAAGGACAAGACTTTCTGGAGTTTCTACAAGCCCCTCCAGATATAAGCAGTCGTTGTTCTCTGTGGGGAGATGAATGCTCCATGAATAACTGTTGACCTTGCTAGTTGATGCTCTTACTTGCAGGGTTCTTTTCTTGCCAATACAGCCAGGTGGGACTGCTGCTGAGCTGTGCTGGGCCACAGCTTGTCCATCTTTAGTGAGTTTCAGCTCTTTTAGGCAAGGTGGAATAACATAAGGGAGCTGCAGAATCTGTCACAGAAAGGATGCTTCCTGAGTAGTTTTTTTCTCTTTGCAATGAAGTGAAGTTTGGTGGGTCCTCCTTTCCCCAAGAAAACTGTAACACAGCACTGATCCAGGTGGCATCTATCTTTTGGGCACTGGGCATGCATGTGCTCAACTCCACAGCTCCTTCATCATAAAATGTAACTGATTTTAACAGAAAATGCTACCAGGTTTTGCCAAGCCATACAACAATCACATTTAGTCTTTGGCCTGTGCCAGCTTGCTTTCCTTGTTTTTCACAATGAATGTTTCCCTCAGGCCTCTGTCTTTCTGAAGCCCTATGGAGGGGCTAGTGCTTTCCTCTAGTTCTACACAACCATGCCTGCATCCAAGGAAAGTGACTGCAGCAGACAATTTTCTAACTGAAAAGAGCATAAACTCAAGAATCTGTTGTGAGTCATTATGGTCTTTAGAAAACAAGTCAATTGGAGTGTATGGGTTTGGACAGCGTGAGAAACTAAGCATTTTTTTCATCAGTAACACGTTTCTTCCCCAGAATGAAACTGCTCTGGTCTGCTCTGCACAGCAGTCCTAGCCATCTGAACACTTGGATATAGGTTTTATAGCAAAAAATTTTTCAAGGGCTTATTCCATCACAAAGTTTTGAAAGAGAAATTAGTGCAACAACTGCCATTCTCTTAAGAACATGTGTATAATGGATTGAAGGTGTTTTCATTGTTTTTGATTCAGTTTCTCAATGATAATCAATTTAAGATTGAGGGTCTTCTCAGTTTTATATTATGTATCTGAGTTTGTTTAGGGAGTTCTCAGCTACTTTGGTAGTACTTTCAGCAGCTTTTGAAACTACATAAACATTTCTGTAAGGTGACACTTCATAGCAATGCAATAACCTTCTAAAAACCTATAATTTCCCCTATATTTTTTCAGCATGCAGCATAAGAGGAAGATGATGAGATATCATATGGAGATTATTATTGGCATATATTTGTAATCAAGTGGAATCCATTTGTATTGCCAGACCTTCTGGCTCTTGTGTTTTTTGTTTTTTCTCTCTCTTTTTTTTTTTTTTGGTAGCTATCCTTTTAGTAATTTTAGCAGTAGCAGGTATACTTAAAAAACACAAGTAGATGTTCTATACTAAGGTGTGCTAAAGAACATAAGTGGCTGTTGCAGGTCTCTCAATAGAGGAGGAGTGATGGGAGTGGATTCTCTCTACACGAGAGAATCACTACAAGATTAATTGGAATTAGCTCTGGGAAGGGTAACCATTTCCCCACCCTGTGGCTAGATAAATGACAGTGGCAGTAATCTGAATGTTTTTTTGTTCTTTTTAGTACTGGTGGTTGGAAGAAGAAGAAATAGTTGTTTGCAGAGCACAAATAGAGTAGAGAATATGTGAGTGTATACATACACAGAGAAGTAGCACTGACTGGTTGCTTAGCAAATCTAATCCAGTGTAAACCTTTGGCCCGTGTCCAGCTGTCTTATTCCCGTTGTCCTCCTCTAGAATATTCTGTTGTGAATCATCAGCAAAACTTTTTGTTTCAGAGTGTTTGTCAGCTCGCTCAGCCGATTCTCCATGTCAGGTCGTGACCATCTGTTTGTGATAACAGAAGAGGAAGTGCCAGAAGGATCAGATGAACTCGGAAGCCAGCTTTCTATTTCTGCATAAGCGTCCTTTGCAAAAAAAGTAGAAGGAAGAAAAAATACAATAAATCTCTTATATAGTATTAACAAAACTGTTGTTAAATAGGACATTTTTATGGGCAGTGAGTAGATTGCCAAGGTTCTACTACTAGCATAGGAAGTGTATAACAAACTAGCTGTAATATAAGAAACAGCTCTACCATCTTGCACTGATTTTAACTGAGAATACAAACACTCTCCTTTATTTTTTTTCTAATGTAGAATTTCCTTATCTTTTTCTGCTACTCAGTAACCTGCAACTTCAGTAAAAAATCAGGGACTTCACAAAGACCTCATTTTCTCCTTCTGATTTATTAGTGTGATTTTTGCCTTATTGCCATATAGGTAAATCCCTTATATCTCTTTGCAGGCTCCAGGAAAACAGCTTAGTGACCAAGCAATGTAGCTAACCTAAATTTTAAAATAAATACTCTTTCAGGATTTTTTTTTGTACTCAGGACTCCCTTGAAAAATTTTGAAGATATTTGGGGTTTTTTTTTGTGTGTAGTGGATAAATCTTACCTCAAACCCCACATCTTTAACAAAACTCATCTAATTTGCAAGACAGAGAATAAATCAGTTTACTTTTGCTTACAAAGGGAAAAAATCTTGCTCCGCTGCCACCCCGCACTCAGCACCTCCTTAACTGAGGTGCTGCGGATCTGTTCACTATCTGTGATAATCAAGATAGAGAGGATTTTACCCTTTCAGACAACTAAGAGAGAAAATAAGATCAGGAGAAGAGATGTTATTTTATCATCTTTTTGCTACCCATTGTCCTTTGTAGCTATAAGCCTCTCTTCCAAACAAATAATGTGCTGTGCCATTGGATGAGAGATGCTCGTGATGGGCAGAACTTTTCCGTAGGTATGGCTTCTCTTCTGTTTTAAAATGCCCTGCAGTAATGATGTCTATTGGTTTATTGGTTTACTCAGTCATGGGGTTCAACTTGGTGTTTTCAAATACAAGACATTCCAAATTATAAAACATTCAGCAAAGTTGTTCAATTCATGATCTAGAAGTCCACAGAAAGATGTGAAGTAGGTGGTTGGCATTTTTATACTTCCCCCACTCTGGTCACACCTCAAAAAACATTGATGTTTGAACAGTTGGAAAACATCCATCTTCCTTTGCAAGACTGAAATTCATCTGTAACATCTGTTGTAAATAAATAAAATCCTTTTAGATGTTGAATTCTCATGCTTTTGAAATTCTTTGAAAATTCTCCAAAAATGGATATTTTCCTTGCCTTGGTCATGGCTTGTATTTGACTGCAGTTAATTAATATTTGTGTATTTTTTTCTGATCTCTCGCATTTTACCTGAATGGAAATGACTCCTGAGTGCATGTGCCTTCTCAGCATGAGTCACTTTAAAATGATGCATTTCTGTGAAGTCTTCTGTTAATACTTTTCCTGTTTTTCTTTTAGTTAAAGAGACCCTGGAGAACATCTACAAATGTATTTAAATGGCTTTCAGTGCTTAGATGAGTGGATGAGCACTGCCAGCAAGGTTACTGCAGCCCAGCTACAACATCTCTTCTGGCTGTTCCCAAACTGGCAGCTCAAATTATTTTGAAAGCAACCTGGCTCCTGCTAAGGCAGCAGCATGTTTAAATCTTGTTTTCTGCACAGATTAGAAAAATCACAGGTTCTACTTCATAGAATTATAGAATGCTTAAGGTTGGAAGGGACCTCTAGAGGTCATCTAGTCCAACCCCCCTGCACACGCAGGGTCACCTAGAGCATGTGGCACAGGACTGTGTCCAAGCAGGTTTGGAAGATCTCCAGAGAAGGAGACTCCACAACCTCTCTGGGCAGCCTGTTCCAGGGCTCTGTCACCATCACTGTTAACTGATTAGCTGCCCTCTCAGCCTTCTCTTCTCCAGGCCCAGCTCCCTCAGCCTCTCCTCGTAGGGCAGATGTTCCAGGCCCCTGATCATCCTTGTAGCCCTGTGCTGGACTCTCTCCAGCAGCTCCACATCCCTCTTGTACTGTGGAGCCCAGAACTGGACACAATACTCCAGATGTGTCCTCACCAGGGCTGAGTAGAGGGGCAGGATCCCCTCCCTCGACCTGCTGGAGATGCTCTTCTTAATGCACCCTGGGATCCCATTGGCCTTCTTGGCCATGAGGACACACTGCTGCCTCATGGTCAACTTGTCGTCCCCCATGACACCCAGGTCCCTCTCTGCAGAGCTGCTCTCCAGAAGGTCGGTCCCCAGCCTGTACTGGTGTCTGGGGTTATTCCTCCCTGGGTGCAGGACCTTGCACTTGACCTCCCTTCATGGGAGTTTTTACCACCCAGTTGTCCAGTCTGTCCAGGTCCCTCTGGATGGCAGCGCAGCCCTCTGGGGTATCGGCTACTCCTCCCAGTTTCGTGTTATCAGCAAACTTGCTGAGGGAGCACTCTGTGCCTTCATCCAGGTCATTGATGAAAATTACTTGGATAATTTCACTGATGAAAGTACTTGGGTACTGTTGTTACTCAAGAGGTCTACAGAGATTTATAGTTGAGGTGTTACTCCCGTTGTTATCAGGTCTAAAGAAACTATAGTGACTTAACATCCTCATATATAGATATAGACGTGTTTGTAAACTATATAAAATATGCATATATAAAAATGCTAAGTATCTACTAAGCATCTAATACAAAGTATCTACTACTGCTATAGTATATAAAAATACTAAGTATCTTTGTTTTTTAAGAGGACAGTAATTAATGCAGATAGGCCCCTTTGTAATTTTCTAAACATAGAACAAATGGGGCCGATCACTCAGTCCTTGCTTCAGGAGGTTCTCAGAGGTCTCTGACGAAGTGAAAGCATGATTTGCAGCCAGTGTCTGTGGAAATGCTGTGTGCTTAGATTTCGGTTTGAGCTTGCAGAATCAAAGCCAGCAGCTCCTGGGAGAAATGTAAATTGACAGGTGTAAGTCAGATCCATATAGTTTTGTACTCATTGTTGAGTGAGCTTTTCCCATGAGTTTATATGAATATGTGTAAGTTTGGGATACTCAACTCAGACTTACAATCAAGTATGAATACTTACTCGCGTAGACAGAAATCATATTCATGGTTTTCAGGTGAAAGCTGTTTGGCTAGGTTAATATAAGAGCATAGTTGCACAATTTGGGCATAATGTGCCCAAGACACAGAGCAGGTGGTGCTCAGACTGACATTTCTCCTCCTCCACAGAAATAGTCAGCGTTTGGGCTTTTGGGCAGTCTTTTTAGTTTATGTCTGGTTTTGCTTGTGTGATTTGACCTTCTCAAATCCTGAGCATGTCAGTCAGTGACAGTCAAGGGTGTTTAAACATAGTATCTCATAGTTTGAGAGCTGTATGTTGGTTTTGTCTCAGTGTTACTAAGAACAGAGATTTCAGTTGGTTTGACACCTTCTCCGGTCTCAGATGCATCGAGTGGTGCCAAATGGTAATGACGAGTCAGTTGTCTTTTATTGTTAATGGTAACAATTGCGTATATGTTGGTATAAAAAAAAATCTGAATTGCAAGAGTGTTGCAATTTGAAAAATGCTGGTGCATATTAAAGCATATTTTCACTAGCTTCATATTTCTGGGACCTGCTTATTAATTTCTTATCTATTCTACAGAAATAATTATCTATACAGGAATGTGTACTAAACAAACTTGTTATCCCAGTATGAGGCGTTAATCAAGTCATGCACTATAACTCATATCCTTTCTATCTGGGACATATTTATAAATTTTCCCTGTTTCCCCTACCTCTTCCCTTTAAGAGATCAGAAACAACTGTTATTTTTCGTAACGTTACATTACAAGCAGCAAGAAGTGAAGGTCAATAAGTCTGGAATTCAGTTCTCACTTTAATTTACTTACTGGGGGATGTCAGTTCTCAGATCTTGTCCTGCCTGTGGACTTGGACGGAGACTCATCTGCAGTTTTATGCAGTTCCAGGAGAGGCAGTGAAGAGGAGGTTTAAGGCAGGCAGGTCTGCCATCCAGTAGCACAGTTAGTACGTTAGATTTTTATACCGTGGTTTTAACATCTGGAAGAATAGATTTGAAAGAGCTATGGCTAAAAATAAAAGTTAAGACCAGTGTTTTCTAACATGGCTATTTCATGTCCAAGTGCTCAGAACAGGTTTTCAGAGACATTTAATGTTTCCTATTCTCCATGAATGCCAAAGGGATAAATGCATATTAAAATAAAAAAACTTTTTTGTTTTTGAAGCAGTCTTGCTGTGATGCAGAAGGTCTAGCATTTTTTTTTGCCCAGATTTGAAAATGTTTAAATATAGGCTTAAGTATAAGCCTATATTTAATGCAGAGAAGCCTATATAGGCTTATTTGCATCAAAAAGCTTTCCCACAGAAATTAGAGCTTGAGATGAGTCCTAACTCCTTGAGTCAAATGTCTTCAAACTGAAAAGTCTGAAATCTAGATGCACACCAGATCTATAGCAGCATTAAGTCTGCAAACCTGTAGTAGTGATTGTATCTTTTAAAGCCAATTTTTAGTTTGGCTTGAAAGACAACATAATAAGACAATGTGTCACTAGAACTCATGAAAGTGGGAAGCAAAAATAAAGAAGACACTACTAAGTGAAGAGCAGATTTCTTTTTTGCAAAATTCCTGTAACGGGTTTAGGCTGGTGCTAAGAATACAGCAACGGTTTAAAGCCACCTCAGGAATCCTTTTACTACCTGAAAATCAAATTAAGTAAGTGAGATAGTAAACATTACTTTAGAAAATTACCTTGTCAAGTGAAAACATTTGCAATGGCATCCTTCAGTGCTCAGGTTACTGCAGTGGAAATTCTTATCCAGGTAAGTTTGGTTTCAGTTCACAGTAAATACGAATTAATCGGCACACTAAAACATAGATTTATTTTCCCCTCTGCTTAGATTTGTTTTTACTTTGGACATGAATCTTTTTAGAGAAGGGGAAAGAGGGAGGAGGGAGGGATTCCTAACCAGATGGGTCCCGTTGGCAAGTATTCTGAAGTCCTGCCTTGGAACAGGCTTGTCAAGACGATGGCTTCCTGTGAACATGGAAGTGCAGAGACTTTCAGTGGCAGGGATGCAGGCAGAGACACATTTAGGCCTTCACTGACAGGCAAAACATGTTCCTTATAATCAGGTAATCTGCTGTGAACGAACCTTTGCAGGAAACCTGGTTGAGTATAGCCCCACCAGGGAGGGAAATACTCTATTTCTTGGTTGTGTCCAAGGCAAATGAGTGGAGCTGAGGACATGCCTGGTCCTACCGGCTTCTCCTCATACATCGCCCCATGTGTTCCGTGTGTGCTCGGGGGAGACGAACTTGGCCTTTGAGGTCTGTGAGGACATTCCACTCATTGCAGCTGGACTCCAGATACCCTCACAGCAGCACTGACACACAACTGTTCCCCACAGAAGGAGATGGCCCTGGTGTTACTCAGCAATGCTCTACTTCCATGTGGCATTTTTAGTCAGTGCCCACATGTGTGGCTCTGAAATAGGACAGCTCATTTTTTTGTGATTCACCAGATGCTGACGGCAGCTGTTGATTGCTTCTACAGACTTCTCCTCAGCTGTGCTGCTCTGTATTTTAGCTTTCTGGTCTGGGAACCCCAAGGCAGAGATTTCCTTTTTCCCTCAGGTCCACAGGGGACAGCCCGCCAACTGTTTCTGTGCACCCTGGTCCCTCAGGGAAGGTCCTTCAAGCTGCACAGGCACTTCAAGTGCAGTCGCTGCAGGCCACTGGGCAGAGGCTTTGCACCTGGAGAGAAGGGGAACAGAAGTATGAAGAAGGGAGGCACACCTTGGGAAATGAAGGGCAGCCAGAAAGAAGGGAGAGATAGCAACACCTGACCCAGAGATGAAGCCAGGAAGAGATGATGATGGGATGGTAGGGAAAAAGATAGGAGCACATCAGCCACTATCACTCCTGCACGTTTGAATTTGAGGTAGTGGGTCTATTTTTGACCTCTCTTTGCAGAGGAATCTCAGTTTTAGTTGCATCTCTGCCTGTGGCTGAACAGCATTGGATCTGTTCCAATCCAATCCAATGCTGTTCATATGAGGGTGATCATATGACAGCCTCAGTTGCATTGCTCTGTGCAGGGACCTGGATGGCAGCTGTCACTGTATCTCTGCATTCAAGTACACCTCTTAGTGCCTTCATTTCTGCAGGAGCTGCAGCCGCTTCACTTGGTGCACACGTGCCTCAGTGGCAGCTGCTTCAGGACTGTATTTGGTATTCAGACATCTACCCTTATAGGACACTCATGCCTTCTTACAGTCTTGTTTTTTAATGCTTTTCAATGCTTTTAGTTGCTTTATCCCTTGCAATGAGCATTCAGGCAGACCTGCATTGCTCTTCAGGACTCCTGCCCTCTCCTCTTGGGGTTCCTTCTCCTGTTCTTCCAAGTGCTGTGGCTCCAGCACACACTGCATGAGGCAATTTCCCATCCACAACCTCAAGTGGCTGCAGCTTGGCCAGTTCTTTGTCCTCCTTGATGTCCAGGAAAGCTTTCACCATTGCTTTCTCGATTAACTTTTCCATGATGGGCTGGACCTCAGACTCAAACATGAACACCCAAAGCTGCGAGTCAGTGAAACAGAGAGAGTCCACTCGAGATCACTGTCGTTCTTAGCCTTATAGGAAGGAGAAAGGAGGATGGGCAAAGCACTTGTGCTGAAGGTAGCACTGGGGAGCGCAGATGGAGGCCCCTTGTCAGCTATGGCAGGAAGCACCAACACAGACAGAGGTTAAATGACAAGTAGGCTGCCATGAAACTGAGTTTGTTGGATATTGGGTATTAGATTGTTTTATATTTTAGGACCTGAATTTTAAACTGAATTTTTATTTCTGTTGTGGGGCTGGCACAGAAGGAAGATCAAGGGAAGAATGCATCTCTCCTGACTCAACTTTCCAAGTGACCCAGTTCATTTTTGCCCTAGATCTTTGAAAGGTTGCTCCTTCAGTAAGATATTTCACATACTCCCTTTTCCAAAAAGCTAATGATATCATTTTATAAATCATCTTATTTATTAACTGTCTGTACTATGCAATGCGCTATTGAAACAATCCTCAGCTCCCCCATGCTCCACAGACACTGCTCACGTGTTATGGGTTTCGGAAGGCTCAGATGCAATGTTTTCCCTTTCTGTTTGTCCAATAAAATATCTGGGTAATTTTTTTGACTTTTTCACAAACATGGCTGGAATCAAAATTATCCTCTTGTTTCACCTTCTCTACCCAAAACTAACCATTCAAAACCCCATGAATTCACCATGCAAACCTGCTTCCTAGTTCAGTCATTCAAAACACAGCTACATGCAATAGTCCAGCAAGGTCACCAAATTCATACAGTGCCATAATCACAACTTTTATGGCTATCCTTCAGGACTGCAAATAAGTATGTTTTCCAGGTCTGTTCCTATTAGTTTTGTATCTATTTGAAGAAAAAGAACTGGCAACTGAATATTCATCCACATGAACGGTGCTAAGAGAGCACTCCCTTTATTTCTTCTTATGTAGCTCCAACATACGATCTGGGCTACAACTTCTGAGGAGCCAGTTTCAGCTCCTTGGTTTCTTTAGCCAGATGCAGCTAGAATCTCAGAGCCAAATTTTTCACCTGTGAAAAGGGATAGAAGTCCATCAAAATCAGTAGAGAAATACCTAACTGTAGCATTTGATTATCTGAGGATCTGGCATAATCAGCATCTCACTTGTCCTAGAATCTAATTGTCTCAATACTGATAAATAATCATTGATAATTAACATTTTCCAGCAAAGACAAAAAGTAGGTCATTTAATTCTGTAATTTTATTTTATCCATTTTTTTTTCTGGGCCTAGTTCCAGCAAAAATGTAAGAAAGACATTTATGAGTTAGTTGTTCAAAGACTGGCACTGCGTCATGCAAATTAAATGCATGAACAAATGCAAATGCTGTAAATGACCTCTAAATGATGCTTCATAGCAAGAAACAACTATAGTCCTTGCTAAATCCAAGGTTCGGTCATTCATTGTTTTAGAGGTAATATATGGAGTGAAAATGAGATAGAATGAAAGGTTTAACAACACCTTTCCTGACATTTGGAACAAAAAATACACAATATCTGGAGAAATAATATGTCTAGCCTTGAAAAGAGAAATAGGAGAATATCCAAATGTTGTAATTTTTCAATAATCTGGCATTATTATTCATCATCTGAATAGAATAATCCAGTACTTGCTCTTTTGGCATGTACTTCTGAATGTGTGTTTTGTGTATCAGTATTAGGAATTTCCATAGAGCTATGCATGTGCAAAACCTATACTGTCGGGTGTTACTTTGAGACTGACCATTAATATCCCTAACAAAAATGAATGAACTAATGTAGAGGAAGTTCTGTTGTATTTGAAGGAACTATTTTTTTATGAAGATGCGGTTCCATTATGAGTGCTGCAGTCAACTCCTTAGTATTGGGGATAAATAGATTTGGTTTTATTTAACTTGCAATGGGTGCAGGACCATAGGTACTCATTTTTCTTTCTTTACCCCAATGCTCTTTTTTCACTGTAGTAGCTGAACATGGTAGAAATAATAATCAAATCATCTTTATAAAGGTCAGTGAAGTGGGCAAGCTAAATGCTTAGCTTTGACACTGGACATTGAAAGTAGAAGTTTTATGCTCAAAATCACAAACACTGACTGTGGCAGAATCAAAAATAAATCCCTAATATGGTTTAACTGCCTGTACTGTGACCCAACTTTACTTTCTCAGAGGGAGACATAGAAAAGGTTTGTTGACTTGTTGGATATTCGGTATGAGTTGTAGCCTTTCAAGTTCACATGCCAGAAATAACCAGGTTTGAGTCTTATGCCCTGCAAGGAATGAACTGGGGTCCCTATGCGCACATACGTTTTTGCTGTGTGTCTTTCAGTTGCTCTGTTGACTATAAATGACAATTATTTTTCTGTGATCAACATTTCAGTGCCCCACTGACATATAGAACTGCACAATTTGTGAAGATTTTACATACAAATGGGCAATTTCAGAGAGATTATTCAGCTCAATCAAGAATTAATCTGTTTCAGATGCTGGAAGATGGTTTTAAATTTTGTTCCAAAGAATCATGCTGGTGACTACTGATGTTGGGAAAAACTGCTCTCTCCATGGGAGTGAATGTTGCTGGTACAAAGGCTCATTTCATACTTTTTATTTTTTGCCATTTTTCATCTGGTTCATTAGCAAGGTAGCTAGTCGTTGGAATTCCGTATGCCTGAGGCTATAGCCACAGTTACTTTGCTCGTATCCTTTAGCTATTAAAGCTTCAAAGAGAAAGGCAGAGAAAAACAATTCTCTGCAGTATTTTGAGCAGTGCTATTTATCCTAGCGAGCTTCTGTGGTATTGATGTTCTCAGTTAAGGTGTTCGTTGAGGCATATTGTAAGTTATTACCATATTGCTCATGAGCTTTGTAACACCCACAGGATTTGTAATGGAAATATCTTGATATCAAAGCTATTTTCAAGTTGAGTATCTACAGCAATCGAATACATACAAGAATCTGCTGTATGTATTAGAAACAGCAGAATATCCTGCTGTTTCCAAAGGTAGCAAACAGTTCTACAGATTTTGAAACCATTTTTTTTCCTTACACCTACCACCTACACCTGACCAAATTATCCTTACATTAAGGATAATTAATCTTAAAGTAATATCACAAGAAGAATTGCTATAGGATAAAGACCATATCAGAGCATTAGAAATGGAAACTGGAAAAGTAGTTAGAGAAGAATCAAACTTGGAAGCTTTTGCAACATCTTCTAGCCAGTGAAATCTACTGGCAGGTGTGGAGCTGTTATTATACTTACAAGTTCCCTTGCTTTGGGCTTCTTGACTCTGCTTTGGGGTCAGAGGTTAATTGTGCTGATGATAAGTATCAAAACTTTGTCTAAAAAAGGCAAAAGTAGAGAAAAAAAAATGCTTGAGTTTATATAAGAGTCAGAAAGATCTGTCCCTTGGCAACGTTCTGTGTAAGTGGCCTTTAGAGATCATTTCTGTGCCAGGGAGCCCTGAATTAGTAGCTGGGCTGCTGCGCAGGATTCATATAAGGTAACTCACCTTGGAAAGACCTTTGGATAAAGATTTAACTGTTCTAATTCACAAAGTAGGAATGTCCCACACTTGAAATGCACAGTTGGGTTAACTTGGTGTAAGCAGGGAGGAAGGAATTCCTGTGGTCCGTGACAAGAAGACAGTTCACCATGCACTGAAATGATTCTAGCAAATGTGTTTTCTGTAAGTTGTGGGGCAGAGCTATGGCAAAAGGAGATAAACAGACAAATCCCAGCTCTGTGACAAACATCCTCCTGACAGAGCCAGGATTTCATCAGGCACATCCAAACCTGTTTCATCCCGCAGGAGCATGGAAGGCATCTCCAAGGCTGACAAGAGAAACTGCTGTCTGCATTACATCTTCCCTTCAAGAGGTGACCCATGAGTTACAGCGTGCCTCAGACTGTGTCACACAAAAGACTGTGACTTAGAACATGCAATATGTAAACAAGAGAAGGAATATAGCAGGAGAAACAAATTTGTTACAACTTTTGAGGCATACATTCACAGAAAATAGTTAATTGAAAACTGACAGAAACTGACATAGTCATGAAAAAAAAAAAAAAAAAAACTAACCCAAGACTTAAGGGCAAGAAAGGAAAATATTTTGGAAAAGACCTATGGGCTGGAATAGATAAATATATCAGAATGTCACTTACTGCTTTCCATTAGAAATAAATATGCTCTGAAGAAAAGGCATAACCCAACACTGCTTTTGAATTCCTTGTAGGGCATTTTAGGATTTTGAGTAAGGTTGCCTATGAGAAATGGCAACCATTTTCTCCATGTTTCTTACAGATGTGATGATAGAATTTACACAGTGATCACTCATGACGATGTTACCTAATGTTTACTCTGGCTAAATTCAAAACAAGCCATCCAAGCTTAAAGGAAGAGACCGCTCACCACATAAAATTGTAGCTGGCCATGTGTGTGCTCAGGTCTTGAGAAGAGGCAAGTGAGCCTGGTGGTTCAAGAACAACTATGAATGCCACAGCAACTAAACTCTTCTGCTGTGATTTCTGTGATAATCTGGCACTTAAATAGAAATTTACAGAGTAACCCACATAAGACCTAGATCTGAGAATACAAATAAGCAGGTGCCTGTCAGAATAAGTCATTCTATTCCTTTTTATCAACTTCTAGAAACTAAAATCCTGAAAGTGCTGTTGGTCAAACTGGCAGAAAAGGGCACAACCATGGTACATAGTGGAGTCCAAATGAACAGATGATGATGATGATGGGGGTCTCCAACTCCATGGAGAGAAAATCTTGCTGATTTGGAAGTTCTCCTTGATGAGCACAACGTGCCTATAGTGAATTTTCTCTTATATTTATCTTAGATTTTTTAATGAAAGCCATTGCCTGAAAGAAAATCAAACTACAGTACTTCTTAGAATTTTGTTTATTCAACTCTAAAGTCCACTGTTGAAATAGGAATTGACAGATGCTAGCGATGTTTTATTACTGCTCTCATGGATGCCAGGACTGGAAATGCTCAGCAGCAGCTGATGCCAATGGTAAGCTGAGCCATCAACCCTCAGTTAAACATGTCCTGACAAGATTTATTCTTGCCTGTTTTTTTTTTTTTTCATTATGCATGTTCCAGCCTTCCCACAACAAATCTTAAGACAAAATATTACAAATTTTAATGACAAGTCCAGGCATTTGATTGAGGTGGAAAAGAGTTCACCAAGAACTTGGTCCAGGGAAGAGGTCACCTAAAGTAGGACTTAAGACATGCCAGCAGATGCCTACCTCCAGCATTTCAATCCTCAACACTTTCATTCAGCTGCAGGCTAATACTGAAGATACTTAAGATGTGTTTTGCACCCTAGTAGCCAAGATTTGGCTTCTGCTCATGTCCAAAACAAGCTTGGTTTTGATAATGACAATCACTTGGCAGCAATCTCATGTCTAAAAACTGAGAAGATGAGAATACGAGCAGGATTCCTCTGTCTGCCTTGCTCAAAGGTGTCAGTGTATCAGGTGGTTCAAAAATGGCCTACACTTACACCAAGATTGTCTCAGCACAACACGCAACGGCAACATCCTTTTCTCCTTGGTCTGGAATCGTGCTCCTTCTATAGAGCAGTCCAGTAAATACATTGCTTAGTCTGCATGTGGGATATTTTGTCTGATGAGCATGCTAACTTATCTTAGGGAAGAAGGAAGATTACCCTCTCTTACTGAAACTATGTCACTTTGCCTAAAAAATCATTAGAGATTATTTTAACATGTAGGCTATGAGGTACTAAAGTGTGTACATCAGGTGAAGTACACATATGCATTTTATTAATGATCAAGAAAAATCATGAAAAAAAACGCCCACAAAGGTGTAGACATTCACTGCAGGTTAATGTTATATTTGGTTACATAATCTATTGCTTTTCTCCTCACAGTTTTCTGCCTCTGAAAAGGGAACAGCCAGAAAAACACCCAGTTGATCAGTGGGATGAAATTAGACACAGAGCAGGTTTGCAAGTAAGAATGGTTAAGTACACACAAACAGTATAGTACCCAAACATTTTTTTTGTTAAATAAACTTACAAATAAATCCTAGCAAAAATGTTTCTTTCCTTCCTTGTGGAATATTTGTGGACAGGAAATGAAGATGAAATTTATTGAAGTGGTGATTTATTGCAGTGAATTAACTTTCTTTAAAGAATATTTTTCTACACATATATGTGGAAAGCACATGTAATTTTATGAAGTAGGGATACATAATTCAAAGGTTTATCAGTTTCTATAACAAAAATAGCCATGCAGGTTTGGAGGTAGGGAAAAAAAGAACAGGTTTTTTATGTTCTCCAGAAGTTTCTTGAGGATACTCAAGAACTTGATGCTACTGCATCTCATAAGCTTGTATGGGAGAGGTAGAGGCTTTGTTTCCCCACCGGGGAAAGCTGAATGAGATTCCTTTGGAGGATTTCTTCAGCAGCATGTAAGAGAGCAATGGTTCACTGCAGCATGGATGGGAGGTGTTCTTTCCATCCAAGAGGTAAAGCTAGACACTTTACCACTCACTGGGCATTCCTCTGCCATGGAGCTCCAGCCTTGATCCAGAAATCATGAAAATCTGTCCCACTGCAGTGTGGAGAATGATTTGCAGAGCAATTTGTAACAGCCAAGATAATTCATTTGTGACCTCTCTATGTTCCCATAAAACTGTTTTTCCTTCAACATCAGGAGATGAGTCAGCAGTAGTGATAACAAGAGTTAGAGAAGGACTGGAAAAAATGAATGTCCGAAGTACTTTGGCAGTGAAAAATTAATCTTCAAAGTGATTTCTTCATGGAACATTTTTTTCCTCTCTCCAGGACACTGCATTGACTAACTATTAAAGGAAAAAGAGTGAGAGAGAAAAGGACTTGGATGATATTTCTCTGTGTCCGCCAATATCTAACATGTTTTTGGAAAAGTTGCGTAACGCAACCTGCCAAGAGAACCTTGTCTGAATAGAGGTTAGTAATATTTTCTAGTTGGTGGTATGTTTGTGGTTTTGCAGGACTGACCCACAGGGCCTCATTTTCAACTGTGCAACTCTCTGTATTGTTCATTAAGCGTATAAGGATCAGGAAAATTGTCCTCTGATCACAGCTTAACAGACCATGTGACTATGAAGAAATTGCTGTCAGGTCTATCATCCTTCCCCTTAGGACATTGTGGGTAATGGGAAACTCGACCAGAGATTTGTGGTTTATCAGGTAGTCTTTCTTCCTCTTTGTGGTTTTGGTTACCTGCTGACAACTCCCTCCTTCCCTCTCATTCCGGGCATGAGTAGGCAGAAAACTTACATTTCCTCTCCCATTCAGGGGAAATTTTCTCTCCAGTAATGAAACACACAGATAGGATATAGGGGAGCTTGCAATATGACATGTTACATTTGAAATCATAAAAAATATATATAAAACTTTTTCTGTTTTGCAGCATTTTAATGGTATTTCTTCAGATTTAAAAAATCTGCTCTGCAAGATAAAATAAATTTTTTTTCTTCCTGTTGTAAAATTAAATATTCTTAATTTAGCTAGTTATTCAAGTGTTCAAATTTTTAATATTTAGCTACTTTAATTTTCACAGCCTTTCAGTAATAGGCTAGAAGGAAAAGGCAAGGAAATAATGGTAAGAGAAAGGAAAAGAAGTGAATTAACCTATTTCCATTTCTTTTCATTGAATATGAAGGGATTTTTTCCTTTCTTTCTGTCCTTCAGTCATGAGAATGAGAGTCAAAATTAACTAGGCACCTCTCTACGTGTGAGGCATTTTTTGCCCAAGGACTGTGTGTCTTAAAAGATCTCTTCAGGCATCCAACTAGTACACCAACATTGAAAACTTGACTATGCTTGGAGCATATCATGGTGGTCGTGCAGTGAGGATCAAGGAAGCTTTTTGGAAGTCTCACAGCAGAAATGTAGCTGTCCAAGGGACGTTTTTTGGACAATCAGAGGGGTCTTTACACACTCAGATAGCTGCTGAGGTGTGGTGTGGAGACTTACAGGCATCTAAATCTTTTCGTGTGTTACACCTCTGTGGATTTAAGCAGGACTCTCCCAAGCATCCTTGCCTGTATCCCTCATGGATGGCTGTTATAGTTGGTGGGCTTGAAGTAGAGTAGTATCTCACAGCACAAGATTTCACCTGTGTAACTGCGGTTTTGGAAAAATGTTGCGATGCTACTGATGAGGCAAGGTGCGTGCTGCTGTCATTCAGGACAGTGCCAGAACGTTCACACAGGGGTGAACAGCAAATAGCTTGAGATGCAACCCTTGTTTTGGAACTCACTGTCTCTATTGGTGCACAGATGGCTGGTTTAAACAGTCTCAACAAAATGTTCGCTCCTGGGCCAAACGACCATAAGTTTATTGTATAGTGAGTCTACAGGATGTGTTTCATAAGGCATTCCCCAGGAACTTTTCTCTCAGCACTTGCTGCTTGAAACTGGTAGGTGAAGAAATGGCCTTGCTTGATGGTTTTCTCTGGCAGTGTCCTGTGAAAACTGTTTGAGAACTAGAATGCCCATCAGCTAAATCTTTGCCTTGATCTGTTTCTCCTGATAGTCATGGAGGCAATCTTCAAATTAGTGGGGATTTGAATCAAACTCAGTGTAAGAGTGTAACATTCCATCTCTCTGGGAGAAAATTGGGAGAAACATTCACTACAAAACCTAAGATTTTTCAAGTGAGTTTAGGCTGGGTATCAGATACAGGGAGGGGTTTACTATTGGGTAAAAAATATGTAAAATTTTACTTTTGACATACCTTTGACCTGAAATCTGACAAGCTTCAGCTATTTTGATTGAACTTACTTTGAGGCTACAAAGCCAAAAGTTAAAGAAAAACTCATGAACTGCAAAGTTGGCATAAAGAGAGCAAATTAACCCCAAGCTTGCCTCATCTTTGGTGCTGAATTGGGCTGGCTGCAGCCTAGCCTTTTGTTTTCCATGTGAACAACAGGCACATTACAAGAGCACTGCAGGCTAGTCCAAGCGTAAGCACATACTGTATTAGTCAAGCCTGTAAACTAATGAATTCTCAAAAGAAACATGGAGTGTGCAACAGGGAGTGTTTCTCTGGACTTTCCCAAAGATTTGCTCAAAGGCTTTATTTGGAATCCTGGCTGAAAGAAAGCTTTCCTGGATTTTCTAACCGGAGTTGCTCATTGCTTGCTATTGCCTCATCACTGCCAGGCCACCTCAGACTTACTGATGGACAACTTGGAAATAATCTCTTGCAATGTATTTGTTTTGTACCCTGTTTAATATATATATATAAAATATGTATGTAATATTGCATTAGGAATAACTTCAGAATGCCAACACCCAGCAGAATGTAGAAGTAATAGCAAGATTTAGATAATTATTTTGCCCAGCAGAAATTTTGTGGAAAAACACTATCACCTGTAGAAGAACCTCCGTTGCGTTTGCAGATGTGAATATTTTTGGAAGAAAAGAGAGTTTCTCCATAAAGATGTTACTGCAGTGGATCAGCCAAACATTATTTCCAGCTCTCTGAATAGTTTAAGTTTTGCGAGTTGCAGTTCCAGCAACCTGCAGGAAAGGAGTGTGTGAATTCTCTCACGTGAATGAACAATAAAAGCAGAAAAAAAAGTTTCTGAGTTGGTGAGTCCTACCTTTTCTTGTCAGCATGGAATTTTCTATCTGGAGAGAAAGAACATCTTATTCTTTCTCTCCTGCTGCTGCTGCTTGCTGCTTATATTGCCTGCCTAATTGGAAGCTGCAGTATAGATTTGCAAAGAAGTATGTTCTTTGAGCATACCTCAAGGGTGAGCTATCTAACCAAGGAAACAATTTCATTCTGTCTGTTGCAAGAAGAGCCTGTCTGAACATAATGTCTATACCACTGCTGAGCAGAGCAAAAGATGTCAGGAAGAGACTCTGACTGCTCTAGCTGCAATATGTTAATATTCATATTTTCCGTGTGCATATTTTTGTAGTCTTCTACAAAATTATTGGCCTTTATTTGGACAGGGTGAATAGGAGTTGAAGTATTCTGCTTTTGTCACTGTTTTGGAGGACATAAAATTCTAGACTGCATTTGTTGCTTGTTGCAATGCAGGCTATGATTTCCAAAGTTTTCCAACATACAGGTTGCATTTTGCACTAATAGTAGCAGTTTTCCAAGGCAGTTTTCAAGGAATCAGCTAACAGGAGATCATGAAGGGTGGTCTGATCAAAGATCTCCCACCTGGAGGTAGGTGACACCTGCAACATAAGTGGTTGTGTTGCATCAGTGCTCCCGATGCTCCCAGGAAGGTGGGTGTAAACTAGCAAGTTTGCTGCCAGAAAGGGTATAACAACTACACAGGTGTCCATTTACTATTGTAAATGAGGCATAAATCTGCTATGATCTCAATCCAGCAAATTTTAAAGTTAAAAATATCCCTCCTAAAGCCAGTAAAGTTATTCAAGTGTTTAAAATTAAGCAGATCAATATTTTCTATATAATGTTTTGGAAGGGTGTAAGCATAACCGAAGCAAACCCCAGATGCCCTGTTTTCATTGCTGACATTGTTTGGAAATTGAGAGTAATATTCATCATCAAAGGCAAAAAAATGGAGGATGACTCAGTCTCATCCTTCACTCAGAGGGGACGAGTCCAGAGGGAATTGGATTTCCCTGTTCGAGAAATTCACGCAAAGGGAAAGGAATTCACATTTGTCTGGAACAGTGAAATGCAATCCTGTTAAAAAATGTTTTTCTGTAGTTACTCAAAATTAGGCCTGAGGTTTTTAGGTCATACACGGCTGATTTCTGTCTCATTGGGAAAAGCTAAAGGAAAGGCTGGATATTACAGGGAACGTCTGCTTCTTGACAAAACACACAGTGATTCCAATTTTGCATGGGAACCTTCTCAAATTAGTGAATAATGCTCTTCAGATACCAGCAGGACCTCAACCACAACTTTTTTTTGTGTTTAAGCCAAGAACAAGTCCCTTGAAAAACTACACAGTGAATTCAGCGCAGATAAAAGAGCTCACTCATTAACGTCTTTCCAGAATGATTGTTGTAATACTGACAACTAATTTTCACTATGTGCTTGGTGCTTTCATTCTCATTACAAATGGTGAATATCTGGAAAAACAATATACAGAGTGAACTGATTTGTGAAGATCAGAAGATCTCGTCAGGTGCTGGTCTGAATAAACGCAAGTTGAAGGGTTCAAGTTCTGAGTTTAGTCTGAATGTCTAAGAAATGCCCTTCATTATTTTTTATTGACTAAATATCTCACCTTGCCAGGTAAAACCATTTTGCTGAGTAAATGCCGGAACAAAGCTTGATGGATGGCGACAAATTAACCATAAAGAACCTGATAAGTATCAAAGGGCTATTAATCTGCCATAGCTTAAGCATAACTTTTTAAACACAGAATGGGAAAATCTAGCTGTATGGCTCTTAATTAAGATCAGAGACCTTCTGATCATTATTAAATAAGTATTAAATGGTGCATAGCTCTGAAATACTCTCATGATACTAAAATGCTTTCCTTTCTAAGATATTCCAGCAGGGAATTTTTATGTCTCCGATGGGATTTATCAAGTCCCTACTCTGTTATGCAGAGATTTTTGATGATCAGAGGAAGTAGCACAGCTGTTAGTTCTCAGCACAGGAGTTTCTGTCACCAGAAGGGAAATGTAGTCGGGCTCAGCTGGAGTGAGAGACTTAGTATCAAAGAAATCATGAGAGGAGTATGTTTTGAGAGTTACAGTGCTTAGTTTTTCTTGAGTTATTCTAGAAATCATAGTCAGAAAGAAAACTTAAATCACATATCTGAACTGCACAGCTGCATGTGATATTTAGAAGTACAAGATGTAGAACACTCACACGTGAAACAAGTGGGTTGGAGAGTTGAGCACTGTGCGCATGTCAGTCATGTAAGCCCTCACTTTGGGCTCCTAATTTCAATACAAAAGTTAAATAACTCATTCATCATGAGCAGCATATAGAAAACGGGAATTAACACAAGAGTTAAGCATTGCAGTATTCAACATACCCTAAAGAAAACATGCTTCAGTTAAATATCATTTGAAATGTATTGGAATTTGACTCATGATTTCCCTTGGGGCAGTGTTAGTGCAGTAACAAAATACAAAAGGTTGAGTGCTTGATTTAAAGAGGTTGGGCCTTCATGGCTAGATTTACTGTTCAGCTAGACTCTTTAGGCTGGTCTTCCCAGCCGCAGCAGTTCCTTGGTTTGGAACGCTGAGGCTGGGAGCCTTGGAGTGCAGAGCAGTCCAACTGTGGCTGAACATAAGGTCACAACCAGGAACATATGAGAGGAATAAATCTTTATTGGGCAGGGCTGCAAAACATTAGGTAATGGGGTCAGTGGCAAAAAAAGAACTTCTGAATCACTCTCCAGAATGCTCATTGGAACAGGAGTTCAGGCCTCTAATAAGGCATAAAAGTCACATTTTTGATGTGACTGACAGGAAGAAAAAAAAACAAGCAAAATATCTCTTTTGCATGCATAAGTGTAGTGTCTTAATCTGTAGGAGTTCATGGCAAATTCTATAGTTCAAACTGGATGCCTTCTCAGTTCTTTTCCAGCTTCCCTCATCACATCTGTCTTCTGCTCCCTTCTCACCTTCTTTCTCACCTACAAAAAGAGCTAAGCAATAAAAAAAAAAAAAGGGAAAACGAAAACGCTGAAAGAGCTCTGAAAACTCTCTTTATAATGATTGAAATGGTTTCTTGTGATTCATCTCCATTTTTCTCTCAAGACGGTGGTGGGGGGAGGAGTGGATTTTGAAGTTTGGGGCCTTGCTGCCTAAAACCTGTGCATCTACTCAGGTCAGATAACTCAGGACCCCATGGGCAAGCTCTACTTCAAGACCCTTCAAAGGTGGTGAGACCTCAGGGGAAAAGGCAGGAGGTCTGAATAAGTAATCCTGCAAACTGGATCCAGAACACAGGTCCTCCCAGTTGACCCGCTGTAACGATCTGTATGGTGACTGCTGCCCCTTCCAGGGTACAGATGCATGTAGGAGGCCTTTGGATGGCTGTGGGATGGCCAGCCCCTTCCCAAACCTATTAATATCCATTCCCAGACCACCTTGTCCCAGACACCAATTCTAGACCCTCTACAATGTCTCTGAGTAACCTGCCAGATCAAAGAGGTCCACCTCCTCCCTACTTCAAACAAGGAACTTCAAATAAAATTTTTACTTTCTTGCTCTGGTCATGAACTCCTGACTCCTAAAATGCTCTGAATTAGATCATAAAATTTCAATGTGAAGATCGAATGGGCTAAGTGGGCTTTTTTCTCTCTATTTTTCAAACATTGCAATGAAAAAAGTGCAGTACAGTATAAACAAGTAACAAAAAGTGACAGTAAATCAGTTCAGGGTGTGCAAAACTCATGCATAAACTGTTACTAAAGAAAAACGTAGTTAAGAGAAGTATCTGGAAGAGAAGAAAGCAGATAATCAGCTACAGCTAAGAGACTCCTCCAGTCTAGTGGTCTGCTGAGTGATCTGCTGTCAGAGAGGTAGGATGCGATACAGGAATCATAGAATGCTGAAGGTTGGAAGGGACCTCTAGAGGTCATCTAGTCCAACCCCCCTGCACACGCAGGGTCACCTAGAGCACGTGGCACAGGACTGCGTCCAAGCGGGTTTGGAAGATCTCCAGAGAAGGAGACTCCACAACCTCTCTGGGCAGTCTGTTCCAGGGCTCTGTCACCCTCACTGTTAAGAATTTTTTCTTTACTAACAACTTTTTCTGCATTTATTATTACAGGAAGAATAAGTTGTGCTTATTCCCTTTCAAATTAGCTGGATGTTGCTGAAATTGAGCTGGTGTAGTTTGCCAGCCTCCGTGAAGTGGAATGTGCGCTTCAGATGATACAGAGATTTGCTCTTCCTCTTCTGTGCTTATGAGATGTCATCTAATGGATTCAGCTGAACCTGTAATGCTTCAAAAGGGTTTAAAAACTAGTGTTGTGAAAAAAAAAAGGATTATAAAACATAGAATCATATGTGAAGAGACAATTAAGACTGTCTGAATTTACATCACACAAGAACAAAGGAGCATGAACTTAAAAAGAATGTAGAGAGACTGAAGAAAATCTTTCCGATGAAACACACAAATTAGTTACAGGGAGACCTCTTATGTCAGCTCCACACTGCCAAGTCTATACTGCCTTTGACAACAAATGCTGTCCAATCTCGTCTTAATTGCTTTGGGCAGTAGAGCTTCTGCTGTTTTCCTCTGGGAAACAAATCTAGGTTCGAGAGGCCTAGAAAGTTTCCTATCACAAAACAAGCTGAAACCTCTGAAATGTTTTGCAGCTAAACATAATAAAGCCTTAAACAATTTGCAGTAATTTGAATCCCAGTTAAAGGGTAATCCATTAATTTTGCAAAGTTCAAGTGTCAGCATGGATGGTGTTTTGCACAATAGTTCGTGTTTTGTCTTTAAGCTCTGTCTTGCTTTAAGAAGTTGATCACGTCCCAATAGCCTTCCTGATTTACTCTCTGCAACTCAAAGCCGGGGGAAGGAGTAGCTGGAATCCACTTACCTGTACAAATAATGCTACTGTTTTCCTGAGTAAATGCTAGACCAACACGCTCTACAAAAAACTCTGCTGTCTTTCACTCCATCCTGCCATGCTTGAAACTACTTTCTGACTCAAAACCAGCCTCTTCAAGTTGTATATTGCCTTTCTGAAGACCCAATGTTTACAACACATGTGAGGAAAACTAGTTCTCATGTTAGATAGGTAGTTATATAGTCATATAGTACTTGTTTATAGGGAGAGAATAGAATCAATATCAGACTAGCGTGAAGGAAATAGAGGGAAGATTAATTGGGGATAAATAAATGTGTGTTCACATCTTATGCCATGCCATTATGTAACAGTGCTGAAAGAGAAGATCATTTATGTTTATACAAAAAGACAAACTTGCTTCCTCTGGCAAAGTCAAGTTGGTTGGGGTTAATCTGAATATCAGTGGATGGTTTGCATTAGTGAACACACCCAGAGCAGCTCAGCCCAGCTATTGTGCTTCTGCAGGTAGTGTTTTTTATCCCATTTGGCTCCACCTGGAATTTCATGCACATACCAGAAAAGTGATGAGTCTCTCTCCAATATTTGTTTCTCTCTAACATAAGTTTTGCTGGGCCAGAAATAGGAGCCCTTCATCGGCAGCTGCAGTCACTCGTAACCAAAGATATTACTCCTCCTGAAAATAATCTACATTTTTTTCTCTTTCTCCTTTTTCCTCTCCTTCCTTTTTCTCTTTCCTCTCTTTCTTTTTCTCTTTCTTCATGTTTGCACTCTTCAAACATTTTCAAGGAAGAAGGCGATCATGTCTTTTTTCATCATTTAATTCATGCTTGATTAGCATGGATTCAGGCAGGTTTACTTCTTTATACAGTAAGTGAGTCTCTTAGGCCCTTAATGCTTGTTGTTCTGATCTGAAATTTCCTCTCATTTGTCTATCTGCTGAGTCTCATCTTTGTGTATGAGATTTCTTCGGAGATCGTTAGGAAGAGCTAATGTTCTGAGTTAAAGGCCAAAGATAAGGAAAAGAGAAAAACAAAGCTGAGTGGAAAAGATGAGTGAAAGCAGCAAGCACCCATTAGGTGGATTTTACCTCTGCTCGTAGACAGAAATGGCCATCTCTTTTAGTGACCAATATTAGAGAAATGACATGGACTTTTTTTTTCTAGATTAAGGATGGTCAGGATGCTGTTTTATGCTATAGATGAGCCCATTTGAAGGCAGCTTTTGAGTGCCCCTTGAGGACTGTGGACAAGGCTTCCAAAACCATGTGAAACATTACACTTTAGTCATGGTGCTGTGCTTTTCAGGCCCTGGTCTGCTCACTACTTCTAAGGAATTTACAAAATGTAATTAACAAAAGTACAAGTAGGTTTCCAGTATGCTTCACTATGGATTTTACTCTGCTTAACTTTATTATATAGGAATTTGTAGCTATGGTATAGCATTTACCAGATCTACATACTGAAAAACATTAAAGAAACACTGCTATAGAAATCAAGGACGAAAGATGATTATTTTTTCCAAGAAAAAAAAAAGGTAGAATGTTGCAAACATTGGATAAGCTTTCCATATTACTAACTTAACAAATTAATTTAGTGTTGTGCAAAATATACAGTGGTGAAGACTGGGTGATGTGACTGACACTCCTGCATTCCTCTCTCATAGATGGTTGAGTTGTCAGATAAGTGACATTTTAAAGAGTAGCCATCACTGAAAAAAAATTAAAAGACAAGAAGTAAAATTAATACTGCAGGACCAGCAGCATCATCTGAATGACAGTCACTGGAAGTCAGCCTCTCAAAGACAGGATGATGAACTGTAATGATACCATTGGCACAATAAGATACGAGGTATGAACTTATGAATGAATGAACTATGAATGAACTTATGAATACAGTTTGAAAACTGAGACTTGCAAGATGTTTTACCATTTTAAATTATATATTATTACCATACAGCTACTGAATTTACAGATAGTCTAAACAGAAACTCCTACTTAATTTAATGTGGTTTGCACACTTTTATACACACAGCTTCAACTTTATATAGCCAATTATGGCAACAGGATTGATAAGAATATCTGCGTACGTATCTGAACTCAGAGCAGGCCTCGCCATTAAGTAAGATAAGAACCATCTAGATGATCTGGGGAGGACTGAGCAGGTTAAAAAATGTTCCTTCTTATGCAGCAGCTGGGTACTATAAGTTCATGCAAAATCAAAAATTGTTTTGATTTTGAAATAATGGAGAATGATGGAATGCATATCTTTAACCGGATGCTTAAGCCATTCTCCATCACTAGCAATTTGTCTATCATTGCTTACACTGTTAATTAATCACTAGGACAGATTCTGTATCTCTCCTGAGCAGTAATTTTCGTCTCTGGAACATTTTATTTTAGTTTGGCCAGTATTAAGCTCAGCTTTCTCTAGAATTAGCTGTGGTTCAAGGAGCAGTCACTCATGCATGTGTGATACATCTCTTTTCTGTGCAAGCTGACCTTGAATACCTTCACTGAAAATAGTCTTATACTGGCAAGCAGCAGCAAGTTCATGTCAAGTAGCAGCATATCAGTTAGTGGATTCACCCAGCCTCCTGTGCACATTGGCCGGGTGTGTAATGTTCTCCTCTGACATGCGATTTACGCATGAAAATCTCTTGGGATAGCGGTACTGAACTTGCTTTCAGGAAGAGGGAATGTGCAAAAGATATGTTGGCTTTCAAAACCCAGGCAACGCATTATTACTGCTGGAATGTGGGAGGCTAACTGCTTATTCTCAGACATGTGAAATTAGTTTGTGAAAGGCACTGTCGGCTTCCAGGGTAGCCCCATCATGCAGGCAGGGGGAAAAGCTGAGAGAGCAGGACCCTCGCTGGCACACCATGGTGCAAGCTAATGGAAGCAGGGGGGGATGCTATTAACCAAAGAGCCTGCTTGCTTTCTTGAGACTTCTCCTAATGTTTTTCTTCTGTAGATCTCTACAGATGCACAAAATACTGTGTGTGTCTCAGTCCCAACTTGATTAACCTACTAGAAAAAAAAATCTCCTTTTTCAACTAGTCATGAATCTTTAATCAGGCTGCTCCTGTACTATTTTCAGTGAAATAGCTAGATGTAAAAGTTGAAAGAGGGGTTCATGATCTAGCAATTTCTTCATCCACAATCCCCTTTTGGGAAACTAACACCACGCAGAACAGGAAAACACATCATCAGCACAGGAATAAGGAGGCTATTTAAATTTACTAGCTAACTCCCAGGTGTCAATCACCACAAAGAAAAAATTATTACGTAACAGGCAAACCAGAATCAGTATTGTTTGGATTCATATCTTTTGTTCACACCTTTCTTCCGTTTCTTGCACTAAAATGTTAAAACAAGCTAGGGGTGCAGAGCTAGTAGTAGTTGAATTGTAGGACATCCGGTTTGCAAGAAACTTAAAGACACAACCCTGTTTGCCATCTAAGCCAGTCTGTTTTTTCTCTCTAACTAAAAATATGCTTCCCCTCAATAGAAAGCAAAGTGCATAATCACTCATCTGCATAAATCAGAACAAAAAGCAGGCAGTGTCTTACAATTTCCCTACTACTTTGAGAGGAAACCACAGGCCTGCATTCCTATCACCAGGCAATGCCATGTGAGGATACATGAATGATCTCTCATGCTGCCTGCTCCAAAGTTGAAGTACAGACCAGTAGTGAGAGATGCTGACTTGTGTTGATTATAAGAGAAAACTCAGAGGTGGAAAATGATGTACGCAGACAGAGGTCTGTGTTGTAAGGTAGCAAAAGGAAGAAACTACCATGTGCCATGCTGTGAATTTTCTTTGGCACCTCCTTGATGATTTTCTAGGAGCTAGGATAATACTATTAATGCCCTGTTGGGGTCTGCGCTTTGAGGTTTAGTCATATCCTTAAGGTTCCCCACTGCATTCTGCTTGGCAGGTGTCTACTGTATGATTTCACTTGTTGGGCTAAAATCTCTAGCATAGTAGGTATAAAACTAACTAGAATTTGCTCCTCCGCATTTTTCTAATGAACAAAAGGTAAAAACCTGTTTTAGTTCTACCATAGCTGTTGGGAACTGGAAAAAAAAATAGGAGATATTAATGTCATGGGACCTTTTTTGATCTAATCTAAATGTACTACCAGCAAAAATATGTGTACCATTATGCCTGCAGACACTGGAATTTGCTTTGTTGAGTGTTGGCATCTACTAAGCTGAACTCTTATTCTCAGATTGGGAAAACTGGGAGTTCTGTGAAAGATGAATGTTTGGCCTGTGGAAAGAAAGTAATTCTGGTTCTGCACTAATCCTGCTGCTTGCCATTCAGTATCTATGTGAATGAATGATCTCCAAAAAAGTGTACAGAATCCCTGTAAGAACGAAGGTCTGTGAAATTTGTATCATCTGCTGGTAGATGTCAGCATTGATCCTGGTATGTTGGCCTCTATTAACAGTTAATTGCTTTTGGTCCAGTTGCAAATGCTACCTATGGAAATGGTGTCTGAATTACGCTGGGAAAAATGCTCCCTGCAATTATTAATCTGGACAGTCCTACATGTTTTCAGTCAGTCAGTTTACTAGACTGTCAAACACAGGATTATCCAGTTAAACAGTAATGTTCCCTTGAACTGGAAAGCTCTGTACTATTCTCATCTGCCAGAGTTTTAATTACAAGATAGTGTTCTCTGAAGGAAACTATAATTAGAAGTGGATGAATGGATTTTGATATGAAGGGAAAGTGTTTTTTTTTTTCCCCCCGCAGGAAATTGCATTCTTGAGAGAAAGGAAAAACCAGAAAGACCAAAATGGCCTCTTCAGAGCCATAGGGTGGAGAAGACTTTGCAAACCAAAGGTTAGAGCGAAAGCCCTTCTATTTATATGTGAAAAAACATAACAATAAAAATGACAAAAAAAGGATGATGTGCAAGTGAGGAAAGGACTGAAATTAAGTCCAAATGTGCTGCATAGTTGTGTCAGTTATGAATGAAATGAATTTTTGTGCAAAGCAGGCCAAACTAGAATAAAATAACTCTGATGGTGGAACAGTCCAGGTATGTAAGGCAGGGGATAAGACTGAGAGATTACAGCTTTCGCTTAGTTGGATTTTGGCTTGAAAGTCATAACATGCCAGAATCTTCAATGGCTGGTCTTGAAAGTTGTTCCTTAAGGAGAAAGATTCTCAGGTTAGCTTTTAGCATGAGGTCTACATCTTCTAAACTACAGGCACTTAAGGCGCTGTCAGGACACAGAGGTCTGAATGTGTACAAGTACTTCAAGATGGGGACTCACATTGTTATGAAATACACCTGCAAAGTGGAAAGAATCTCCCTTTGCACAGTACGCTTTGTTCTCTATCCTGTTAATTAATCTGTATTTTCTCTTGCAGTAATGTTTATTCTTGTTTTTCTGGAGCAGGTCTGGAAAAGAGAGTTAGGAGTTTTTATAAACATACAGCAGAACCTGTACATGATCCTGCTGATGACAAAATCAACCTTGAAAAAGGTTTCCTGCATGCTTACAAGGCCATGCAGTGACACCAGGAATCAGTGGAAGCTTTGGAAGTGTGGGGAACATGAGCTTGGACACCATTATCTCCATAGCAATAAAGATGATGATAATTCAAAATATTGCTCTTTCCTGTCATTTCTGAAGTAGCTTAAGGTAAAAATTTATGTCTACAGTGTGCAATATTTCCCTGGACATTTGGTATCTCATTAAATCTAGATTAAGTGAGAGGCATGAACTCAGTTCTTACGTTGACCTGTCCCCTGGTATAGGGAAGGTTTGATACTAGAATCCACATTTTTAGGTGCCAACCAGATGACTATTATGCATTATGGAGAATATGGAGCTTGAAAATGAGTTTGTTATGTAACTTCGGGGATTGAGGAGTTAATCACATTGGCTCTTATACTTGGTATTTCAACCTTAGGCATGTCTAGTACTCTGCAAAAACAAATAAAAGCAAACGTGAGAGAAGCAAATAGTTCATAGGCTGAAGAGTTTGCTGTTTAAGTTTCACAAGACTATTGGATAACTTCTGGGCATAACTATGAGCACTCATTGAAGGGGTAGGGGACAAGGAACTAAATGGAACAAACCATAAGCAGAAAAGTGTGAAGAAATTGATGAAGACAGATAACACAATCACACTGGAAATCAATGCAAATGTCTATGTGCATGTGCATCCTGGTGTTTTGTTTCTTTTCTTTTTCCATTCTTTAATAATATATAACTCTAGCATAAAGAAGAAATATTTGTT
>NW_010583617.1:447261-468131 GCF_000705375.1 Tinamus guttatus
CAGAGCTAATTTCAAAATTTATGGGGAGATTTGGGTGGGTGCTGGTGCGGCTGCTAGAGTTTCTTTCAGCTTCCAATTTCCAATCCTTTTTTTTTTTTTTTTATTGCTTATAGCTTTCACAAACAGATTGGTTTCAGCTGAAGCGCTCTCTCTTACTGAATGTTCACTTCACTAGGTCTCTTGAATTTAATCCGTGAAGCCACTTTAGGGGTTTTCAATTGCGGAAAAAAAGCCTTTCTTTTACAATCTGCTAAGACCACTTCAACTGTAGGAGTAGAGGAACATGTACCCATTGAGACTTGCAAGTAGATTGAATCTTACAAAGTCAACTTATTAAGGCTGTTGACTAATACCTGTACTACACTCTGCTATTTTCATCCAGTGGTATCTACTGCTGCTTAGATGCATATTAGGATGGGGTCATGCTAGGATCCAGTCTGGATATATTAGCCCATGAAATTCAACTGTGTATACATAATCAAGCAAACAGTTCTGGATTTTGTCTCTTTTCTGTTACAGAAAAATCAATGGCATAATGTGAACTGAAGTCTCTTTATTTCATAATTTACTTTAGCTCAAAGCTAAAAAAATGAATTTTCAATGAATTTCCCCAGCATTGGGCTAGCTTCCTCTCTGTTTTTCTTAGTATGCATGTTATAATAAAAACATACCCCACAATATGAAACAGATAGATAAAGGGTAAAGTTTATGTTGTATACTTTCATAATGTTCATTAATAACAATAAGCTTGTAAAAGTCTGTCAGTAAGTAAGGAAATCCAAGATACCGATGTGAGATTATCCATGTATTAAGTTTTGCTGCAAAATATCTATACCTTTGAAAGGGAACTAGGCATTTCATGTCAATTGGTCTGACTTGTGGTTTGCAGGAAATTAGAATAAGTAATGAAAAAAATCAAAGGTATGGCAATGAAAGAAAAGCAAAGTATAATGCAACCTATTTACAAAAGGAATTTTATGGCGAGCTAATCTGGTATCTTTATGAGATAACTGGACTTTGTGTCAAAAGATATTTAGGAGTTAGAGAAGATTTACCTCTAGTAATGCACAGAGCTTTATCACGGACAATATCAACATACTGTAAAGGAGTTTGGTTTGTCTGAAGGTTGAGAGCAGGACTGGTCTTTCTGTAAATAGCAGAGAGAGGAGAAGGGTGATTTAAGTACAGCTAATGGTCCAGGGGGTCCTTCCTCCTTTGAATTCTGATGTATTGGCTATATACCTCTATATGCTATATACTAGGCACCACTGTCCTGTGGCTTTGTGTGGGTGTGTGATCCAATAACTGAAGCTGTCAAAGTCAGTAGACTGACAATTACTTCAGCAAATGCTTGTGGTTGTAACAGCAGTGATGATACACTAAGCAGTTTCTGAACATCGATTAAGGGGTGAGGGGAAACATAAAAGAAATAGAAGTAATGGGGCTGGACGGCATCTTGTTTTATGGTAGTTCTATGGCTGGTGGCATCTGAAAAACACCTTGTGTTTATAGAATTTTTGTTCTAATGTTCTAACATTTAAACTTGGATAAATGAGAGAAGAGGCTGAGTTTTTTGCTTGCCTTTATTTACACTGGTCCCACTTGCCTTTATTTACACTATTTACACTAGCTTTCATCAGGAGCCTTTAAAAAAGCCTCCCTATTTATTCTTGTGTGTGGATCTTTTTTTTCCCCATTGGCACCTGTTCTCTTCACAAGTGAGAGGAAGCCACCTGAGTGAAAGCCTTGCTCACCCGCATGGGTTTGATGCCTCAGGGTCCTTAAACCTTTCTGGTTTCTGATTGCTTAGCTGACTGATTTATCTGGCTTGGCCAGTGCTGGTGTGTTCCTCTGAAGACCCCTGGGCACCAAGGCTCACCTGAGCTTCTCTAGAGCTCTGTCCACTGCAAAGATCTCTGTGTACTGAATATGCAGCGAGAGATTTTACTTCCTCAAAAATACTATACGTTTTGCTGTAGCAAATACAAATTGCTCATGAATGGTATTATGGATCTTTCCTTCAGCGTTTCACTGGCATATGTCCAAGAGCTTTATTTACAGTGTTTCTGGGATATGGTAAGTTGTATGCAGTTTAACATCCAGAAGCTTTTTATTCTGTGAAGACATCCTTAGCATGCAGTAAATATAAAGTGCTTTATACTACTCTAAAAGAGAAGTATGCTTCAGGAAAGAAATACGTTTTTTTTTACAATCAAACACTGCTTATATGAGAAATTAAACAGTGCCAGAAGACGGGACCCAGCACTGACTTCCCTGTCCACATGGTGAAGCTGCTATAGCAGTCCCTGGAATGGCTTTTGCCTGTGAAGTTGGCTCAGACTTCCTCCAAACAATTCTTGGGCATGGTATGAGAGTTGCACGGGCCAGGCACCATGCCCAATATGTAGTTTGGATGCAGGAACCCTTTTTTGGAAGATAATAGACTTCAGTAGTGCCAGATGGCCTCAGAGCCAGAGAGGATAAACATAGCCCAAGTGCCTCTGCCCTCTGCCAGTGCAGAAGATGTTTTGTGCTATAAAATGATATCTTAGCATTATGTGTACGTGAGCATCTCCATGTTAACAAGCTGTAATCTGAAGGACTACAGATTTTACAAAAGGCAACCTTAACTGGGACTCTGGCACCCAGAAAGACTGAGTTAACATTAAGTAATGTCTGTATTGCAAAAGAAATACAGTCATGGATTAAACCCTAGTCCTTGTCCAAATATCATGACTAGAATTAATACCCTAAGTAGAAATTGGCTTCAATCTCCTCTAGGTACCCTCTGACCTGTAGACATATCCATGTTTCCCAGCAGTTCAGAGTGCCAGAAATAATAGAGGGTCTATCTCTTGCAACCCACCAGACGGGTTTTGTTAGTGCACAAAATAAAAAGTTATGATGTATATTTTGAGATATTGCATGAAGGATGATATTAAAGGGCTGTGTACAGGGGAGGGTTTCAAAAGTGGCACAGCTTTTTTTTGGGAGCATCTCCTGCTGTGTCCGGGCACTGTGTCACACAGTGCTTGCTGGAGCTTTGTACAAAACAAAGTTGAAGAGACTTGAAAAGGAGATGCTGTGTTTGATTAGGTGTCCTGTGCGTGACTTCCACACTGCATGTCTTTTCTGGGCAGTGCAGCTATACACCAGTTTAATAATTTTTCTAGTTAACATTGTTTTATTAGCCCTTTTTTTTTTAATTACTAGTAATGCAGAATATGAAGCTTTCAGAGGGGCAGCTATGTAAGCGTCCGGAATTCTTATCTCTTGAGAGAAACCTGTTATAATTAGAAACTCATGAAATCTGTTACAGTTTTGCATATTCAGCAGCTGAGTTCAGTATTTAAGCTGTCACTAGAAATGGGCAAATTCTTTGCTGCTGCAGTTTTCAGTCTGGTGATTTTTGTTCATCATAATATGCTAATTTAATCCCACTGTAGTTCAGGATCTGATTGACTTAGTGGGGGAAGGCAGGTGGCTGGAAACAGTAGCATCTTCAGCCATCTGTTTTTATCTACTGCAGCAAGGCTGCTGAAACTGAGCTGGAAGGTCAACCGATATCTGCAGAAGAGAGCTGACCGAAGGAAAAAATATGGATCTTGGATATGTTAGAGATGTATTGTTAATATGAGATAAATTTTCAGTACTTGCTTATGGGATTTACCAGTTAGTTAGCAAAAAACTAGAACTGGTACCTCTTTTGATAATAAAAGTGGTGTTTTTCAAGCTTTTTCATTTGATTTGCCTGTGATATTCGACTAAATTTTGCTTCAAAGCGAGAGAAGAGAAAAACTATGAGCTCAAGGAAAAGAGAATCCTTTTTTTACCAAGCAAAAATATACTGGCCATCTTGTAGAGAGGTTGGATATTCAGTTCAGAGGTAGTTGCAGCAGTCCTGGAGCCACCAGAAATGAAAAAACTGCTGTCTTCAGCCATATTTATTTAACTGAAGAAGGTTTACAGTGTTTCAGGACAACTATTCAGTATAGGAAAAACTGTATAACTCTTCTGTGTCATATACAGCATTTGCCAAATTCCTGTCACTTCTGCTGCAGAACTATTAACAGTGCCCATGAGTGTCCTGGAAATGTCTGTTAAAAGTTTCTGTCACTGATCAGGAATAATAAAGAACATATTAGCTTGGATAGTCATCAGCAAATCCCCAAATGCAGCTGTTTTTAAAGCTACTGGACAAAAGAACTGACCTAATGACCAAAGTATTTTTAGTCTATCAAGGCTTCTTCCTGCATACCCCATTTTGCTGTCAAAGAGGAAAATGGCCTTTTTAGTCTTCTCCTCTCTTCCTTCCCTCCCCCAGTTATATTCATATTTCATTCATATTTTTTTCAAAAGAAAGTTGTGAGGCCTGTATAATGAATATTTAAGGTATGTCTGAGTGATGTATTATAGGCATGCAGAAGTGAATGTTCCCTCGTATGCTATGTGATGACAAGTTGTAGTAAGCACTGCTGTAAGAAGAAAAGGCACCAGCCTTCTCACTGAGCCTAGTATGGGTATCATTTTAGAGCATATTTTACTCTCTACTGTTTGCAATCCATGGTCACCAGAAATAACTGCTCTGTGTGGTCAGTTGAGATGTAATCATGTTATTTCTCAAGAACATGGAGAGGTAATTTCATGTGCAGAGTCTGCCCAGTCCTATGGACATGGGAAAGCTACATGCCAAAGTCATTATTTTACAGAGTTTCACATGCAATGAAGTCACCATTTTCTCATAATTCATAGGCAAGTAACAGCAATGATCTTGTACTTTATCTCTCTGGTTTATCTTATTTTCTGTTTTACTACTTTTTGTTTTTACAGTGGTAAGCATTAGCTCCGTATGTGGTGACAGATCATAGATTTCAATCATCCTGTGGCTTACCACTTCCTTCTTGTCCAACAAATTGAAGTCTTTAAAACAAGAGGCAGTTACTTAGGAAATCAAGTGGTTAAGCTTTGTGGACAGTCTCAGTTTTTCTGTTGGTGTATACTGCTGTACTCTTGTGAAAGAGCAGCCTAACTGTCACTGTAGCTCTTAATGATTAAACATTAGTAATGCTTTGGCCAAAGGAAAATACATTTTTTTAGAAATGTCATTGCCGTTCTAGTTCTAATTTGAATCTATTCCTCTTGATATTTGTACTTTTTCTTTTTGCTTCAGCTTATGTCGTTTTGTAATATTTAAGAAATTCAGATCTCTATTTTGTTAAAATGTTGGGTTTTTTAATTCTTTTTTTAAACCCTTCTCTTCCCTTCTTGGAATTCTAATAGAATGATAATCTTTTTTGTTTGCTTGTTTTTATTTTCCCTGAAAAAAGAGAGTGAGTTTGGATAGCAAGATTACAGCATGAGAGATGACAGAAGAAAATATATGGGTTTATAATATAAACCCACTTCAGTCACTGAGGTTACAAAGAGCAAGAAAGTTCATAACCAAGGCTCTACCTGATAACTCTGCAGGTTAAAGAGCATGAATGATGGACTTTCGGATTGCAGCTTTCCAAAAGTTTGTAAAGCTTTAAACTGGACTATATAAGATGTACTATATACAGGCACAGTAGGGTAGAAAAGCATATTTTGACAGCTGTGGTTAAGACTGTGCTTGACAGTTCTTTTAACCATTATTTTCCAGAGCTTTACCAGCCAATAATAGCCACTTCCTGTGAGTATCTGTGAGTACTGTGAACGCACTAGACATGGTAACCAGTGGGAAACAACAACAGCAGCTGGAGGAGTGCAAGTTCCCCCAACTTTTCTAATTAGGAGGAAAAATAAGGCAGGAAGGGTGGTTTAAAAAAAAATTACTCATAGAAAGCTCCTGATATTTTATACGTCCGTTTTAAGGTCATCATAAAGAAAATACCAAGCTGTCACACATTGAAGACATGCAAACAAGTGTTCATAACTACGAGAAGACACATTTCAGTCACTAGTTAGTCTGTGTTATATGCTGTTCCTGTTCCTTGTCTCATTCCTATTTTGTAGATAAAAATTAGCACCAACCTCCTTTTTTCTTTTTTGACTAGCAAACTGGGGAAGGGAATTTGTTCCCCAGAAATATGTGGGAAAACGTTGTTGATGGAGAGGGGAGCATGACAATACTGATCGGGAATTTCTGTACATAAGGGACTATGAAGTAATCCTAAGGTGGGGGCAGTCCTGGTCTTAGTGCAAGGTATGAGCAGTGATTAGACAAATGACTAAAATGACAAATGGAGGAGTGAGAAATTAAAGGGACCAAAATGGTGCTTTAGACAGATGTGTTTTCATAAGCTGACAGTCTCAGGTGGTTGTGAATTACTCTAACTTTCCTCAGACAGCTTTGCTGCACTGCCAGCAGCCCCTGAGTGCCCAGATGCCTGTGCTATCTCCTCCCTCTCTTGTAGTTTTTTCTGATCAGCACTCAAAAGGTGCTTGTACAAGGCTGATTGATTGATACAGTTCCCTCCTACTAGGACAACTGCTATCTCCAGCCGTTACATTACACTGGTTGCTATGTTATTTAAAATATTACCCGGAGTATCTATATCTCATATATATTGATCAATATCAGGGAAAGAAAAGAGCTGGGCCTGAATTATTTCCTTGTGTCTACTTCACTCTATTGAGGATTGATAAGGGCTTATTTGAAAGAGGTTCTTATCTTGTAAGACTTTGTACATAGCTGCAGAATATCTCAATGTTGTTTTCTCTCTCTCATTGCATATTGGAGAAGGTAGGAATACTGGGGAGAAGTGGACACAAGCTGCTGTCTGTCTTTTCCCCTCAGGCAAGAGCTGTGTTTCTACAATTAAAAATAAATACACAAAAACTGCACAGAGCTGGAGGAATGTTGCCATTTTGGCAATATTTCACTTCTGAACATGGAGGTGGTTTTCGTGGTGAGGAGCTACACACACCTTTCTCACATCCTGGGAAAAAGGATGCCAATACTTTGAATCCCTGGCTAGTCACTGGCCTCCCTCATTGAGCGGAAACTTGAGGAGGGTTTTTTCGATACAGCTGATGTCTTTTTTGTCACATCTGGGGAGAGCCATGTGCAAAGACTCGGCACAAGTATGGGCCTCCCATTGGGCAAGACAAAGTGTGTCCATTCTCTTTAACATCCTTGTTGCAGTCCTGCACAATCTGTGGCTAACCTCCAAACTTTAAAAATTATAGTGTTTTCACTGTAGGCTGTTGTGAGGCAAGCTGGCTCCCTGTGTCTGTCAGAGCTGTTGCAGACGGTTCTGCAACTTGGGCTGCTTTGCTTCAGAAGCGCTGAAGTGTGCTCGGTTTTTCCTCTCTACAAGTATGTCTGTGTAAACCCTTCAAGAACGGGATTGTGCCACCACTTCTTGTAGGTATGGAGAGAAACTGTGGGTCTGAAAATGGTCTTCTGGCAGTGGGTAGGCTGTGACAAGATGGCCTATGGGTGTGCAGGTATGACTGAAAGGCTGCAGACTGCCTTCCTCACCCTCTAACTGAACCTTGGCCTGTTGCAAGCATTCTCTGCCAAATGCCCTTCTGTGCATTGCGTGTTGGTGTCTTGTTAGGATAGCACATGGGAGTGCCCTCATGTCTTTATGGTGCTGTAGTGAGCACCTGGCAAATACTAACTGGGTGGGAAGGAATGGGTAACACACCTATTAGCAAAAGAACTTTCCCAATTTCTCAGCAAAACTCATCTGGAAGCATGTCTGTGCTTTTGTGGTTGGTGAAGCTGGAGCAGCCACTGCCTCCAGGCAGGAATTGAGGGGAAAGTTTTGGGAGCCGGTGAGTTGCTTTGCTGGGGCAGTGGAAAGACTTCCAAAGATAATGCCAAGACTCATTAGGCTGCAACAAGTCAGCGCTGTATTGTGATATGAACAACTTTTCCGGGATATTGAAATACATGTGGGTACTTGATAAAACCACAAAACCACAATGATTGCATTTATGCTGGCAGATTAAGCGGCATCAAGCATCATTCACTTGATCATGTCTGCTATTAAGTTATTACAAAGTTCCCTAGCAGAGGTTTGGCCCAGTTAAATTATTATTCCAAAATAATTTGTGGTCACAGACATAGTTAACATGTTTAATTTATTTTTATCTATCTATCTATCTATCTATCTATCTATCTATCTATCTATTAAAACTATTGGATCAATAAATACAGAGCACAATACCATTACAAAGTGTTGGGCACGGCTGGTTAATTGATTTGCATGTTATTTATCACATGTTATTTATATCTTATTTATACCCTGATTTTTTTCATTGAAGTGGATGCCTTTTTTTTTTAATCCAGATGACAAGTTATGAAACGGAACAGCTGTGTTATAAGGCTCTAAGGAGGCAAAGGACTACAGAGAGACTGGTCCAGGAATAGTTTTACACTTCAGCAGTGGATATACAGCATGGCCCCTTGCTGAACTTGGCATCTTTCTGAAATTGTGCCTGTTAACAGCATCATCTCTTATCAAAGTGAGGTGCTTATCTAGTGGCAGACATTTAGATTTGAGCAATTTGTGTTCTGTTTATCCATGTGTCTGCACAAGAGATATGACACAGTGGCTATAACGATCCCACAGTCCATAGGTGCATGTCACTTAGCTGCCAGTGTGAAGATTAGAATCTAGAAAAGACACTAATGAAAACCCAGTGTGAAGAACTGGCAGTGTGAATAGAATCTAGAAAAGACACTAATGAAAATAATGTTTTGTTATTGAAGCTGGGCTAACTGCTTGGGAACAATCCTCTGTATTTAATCCGGGAATGAGGACATTGGTCTAACAGGGCACTCAGTTGAAGCTTGTCTTGGGAGCAAAAAACCCGATCGTGCTGTGAATGACCGCCTAGCAAGATGTGAGAACTGCCATTCTAATGAGCAAAGCATGGCAGCAATGGGGAGGTACAGAAGAAGCAGTAGCTAGAACTAATGCCCATGGTTTCGGTGTACTCTGTACCTTATAAAGAATCATTTCTCAGTACTTTTCATGTTCTCTGTGAGAGCTCAGTTTGGTGGTCCAGCACTGCTGCCTTATTCTCATGCTGTTCGAAACTGGGTCATGTTCCATCAGAAATGGAAAATGAGAAAAGTAATTGTCAAATAGTGCAAGCAAGGGAAAGGCTGGTTAGTTGGGATTACGAGCACTCAGCTATTGAAGTGTTTGTGATGTGTTCCTGATAAACAGGCAATTCAGGGCCAGTGATCTACCTGACTTCTGTGGTAGTGTATCAGTGCGTTATTTTGCTATGTTTCTTAAAAGAAACGCTCTGCCAATTTTGATTTTTATGGAGGAATACTTAAGTCCCAAATGACAAAATGGCAGAAGTCAACTGGAAAACTGAACAAAGGGAAATGTAACCTGAGAAATGTGCCATTCTGTTTTGGAAGTCAAATCAAGGTATATCTTCTGCTTTTCCTTTTATCTTGTTTCTAATGTGATGTTGCCTTGGCAAAATGTTTGCAATTCCAATTAAGGTAATGCTGGAACCTGGCCTTGTACGATAGTTTTGACCTCGCTGGGAGCTAAGGACTCTTCACTAATCATAAAATCAAATCCTTAAGCAGAGAAAATTACCGTCTCTTTCTTATTAAGTATCTAGAAAGCAAAACCAAAGAGTTTTAAAAGTGAATCAGATATACAACATAATCAAAGCCATCATTTCATTTTAAAAATAATCCAGAAAATGTATTTCAAGATAATTATGCCTTTCCTGAAAAGGTTGGTTTTAATAAAATATAACATAATATAACATAATAACAAGGACACTTAAAAAATCAAATGGATCATCTTCATTTTTTTCTTAAATAGAGAATTTAATTTTATTGGCTTTTGTATTCTATTTTTGCACTCTAAATACACACAATCGAAGCAATCATTTACTAAATAACACTGCAAATTTCAACTCTGCCTTCTAAGAAGACTCCAGCTGAGGAAGCATCTAAGCCCAAAGTTTTGGGTCGGCTCATGATAGTGGTAATGGAAAGATGCGAAACTCCACACCAAAGTCTGATCATAATTATCATAATTATGTATATATTCATGCCTCTGAAAGAGATTGCTTGGGGCAAACTGCCTTTGGACTGCTTGGCCACAAGGTAATGTGTGTGACCCATGGGGGCTGAGAGTTAGTGTGTGGTGTTTGTTCCATGGCTGAAAGCATCTGAGATGGTGGCTGACCAGAACAGACAGCCACCTTGACTTCTTGACAGGCTGCTGCCCAAACCAAAGGTGCATGATGGCTGGCTGAGAGACTTGCCCTGCTGTGGTAGACCCAACGTTGTCATCCCCATCAAAAGCAGATGATCTAACAAAGGTGGTCTGCATGGAGGAAGAAGATTCTCCTGGAAAAACTCCAATATAAATATTAGGAAATTATTAAACATTAGGAAACATTTCTACATTGAAAGAGTTAACGTGTAGATGAGGCATGAGGGACCCGGTTTAGTAGGCATGGTGGTGATGGATTTATGGTTGAACTTGATCATCTTAGAGGTGCTTTCTAATCATGATGCTATGATTCTATGATTCTGTGACTCTCTATCGCATCTCCCTTTACTCCTATAGGCTGAGTGGCATATGTCATCTCTCAGTCTCAATGAACTGCAAAAATGGGAAGTAGCAAACACCAGATAGGGGATGAATAGTCATGAAAGGGAAAAGAGGTGGGGAAAAGGTGCATTTGGGATATCCATGAAGAAGAGAGAAAAGACTGATGGGGTTTGCAGGCTGGATTGAGGGCACATGGGTTGTTCGATGTCTGTCAAGGCCCATACTTTTAGCTGAGCAGTCAGCCCTGCTGTGAGAGCCGATTGGTGACTTATGTTCATGAGTTAATGGTGGCAATGGCTGATGTATGTTGTCATGCAGTAAATAGAAGATAATTCCATTTGGTTTTAATTGGTTTTCACTGAAGCAGTGTGAATTTTCATGAATGTATGTTTGCTGATGATTAAAGGTCTGTGTTTACATAGCCACTGCCTCCCAGCTTATTCAGGGCAAATTTTGTGATGATCGTTCACCTGAGCTCTAGTATATTGCATGAGATTGACCTGGAAAGGGTAGAAAGGTTCTCCTGGGTGTTCATGTGAGTAAGACTTCTTGTGGATGAGCTGCTCTGAACATACTGGTACCTATACTCTGCTTTGCATCTTCTTTCGTTCCAAGTTAATGCCCATTTTCTGGCTAGGACCATATTTATGCTCTGATCTTAGCATGGGACAGATGAACGCTTAGAACAGGTCAGTTGATAAGGACAAATGAAGGGTGAGATTGCTGGAGATAAAACTTCTTTCAGTGAATTAGTTAATCTGGAGAAGTTACTGAAGGTCAGACTCATCAAACAGTGGTTCAGCGTTTGATCATACGGGGGGAGATAACTTCATACATTAGCAAATGTTCACTGCCCTAAACAGGTTAAGCAAAAGTACAATCTTAATCAGAGGTCTGCAAAGAGTCTCTCTGCCGTTTGCTTTTGCTGACACTGAATAGAAAGATTTTAGCTACCTCCTGGCAAGCCGTCTTTGTCTAGTTCAGTACAGCAATGTGGCTTGCAATATGAAATGAGTTAAGAATCAATTTAAAATAAGTACAATAGATATAGTAATAAAAACATCAATAATAAAGCAAGTGGATATTCTTGACATCTTGATGATCGATGCTGGACAGTAAAATGCCTGTGGGTCTTGTAATTTTTTGAGAAGGAAATGATTTTATAGCAACATAGAATTTTTAAGTTTATGATTGTGGTGGAAATATAAAATAACTAAAGATTTTTTTAAGAAAACTATGCTTATGTCCTAGTTTCTATTTTGCCATAAGTGAAAAGAACAATTTCAATCAAAACCAATGTCGTTTCATATTGCATGGCAAACAAAAAATGAAGACAAACTTCAGAAAAAGAATATCTACTTTTTTCTCATAAATCTTCCAATTTCTAGACAATTTCTTTTCATTAATCTTGAATTTCTCACACAGCTTGTCCTCTAGCTAAAGACCGGCCACTTTGAATTTCAATTAAAATATATATATAGATATATATATTTGCAGTGATTGCCTTGCATGTGAAAGGCTGTTGCCAAAACTGATTTTAAAGCAGACACTGTTCTACATGTAGTCCCCACTGTAGGCTTCATAATAGTGAAAAACACCAAGTTTGATCTCTGCCATCAGTGTGAGGAGAGCTCTCTCTCCTATGTTAACCCATTGATATTTAAGACACAGCTACTATATATGGGGAACTGTAAATCTGGCAACTATCTTGCATCTCCGGAACAGAGACGTAATTTAGTTCCTAACCCTATGCTCTCTATTTGATGAATTGTATTACCTACATGGGCTGCCTTTCCAGTATGAATGGAGTTCTATTAGCCTGGGAACTGAGTCAGCTCTGAACCTGACAACTCTGACTTCTTAAACACTCCTTATAATCCTCTGCCTCCTTTCTTCAGGTTTGTAAAACTCTTTGAACTTTCGGATTTGGAATTACATAAAGCATTGATTTACCCAGCAGTTTTACTAAAGCTTTGCAGTTGTTAGACATCGTACTGAGACTTAGTGAAGTAGAAGGGCAAGCACTGGTGATTAATCAAGGCAACCTGGCTGTGCTGGTGTGATGGAAGTGAATGAGTTCCCAATGGGAGATTTAATTGAAAAACATTAAGTTTCAAAATGAACTGGATGAAGGCAGGGGATTAGAACATAATTCTTTCAATCTTGGCAATTTAAAGAGAGAGAAAAAGCATTCTGAGGGAGGAACTGCCTAATGCACTTATGGGACATCAAAAGCTAATTGCAGGCTATCAATTTAAAAGCGACTCCTTGGAGATTTAACACTGGGTATTTGGATGCAGGCCACAGGATAAAGATATCTTAACTGTGACTGGAGGTGCAGTGAAGCCAGCAACATTTATATGGCATCAATAACAGTACAACTTTGTTTCACTTTAAGTGACAGCTTGGCCTGAAACTGCATTCAGAGCACATTGTCAAACTGAAAAAAAATCTGATTGTAGCCATATCTTCAGCCAGTGATAGCTCTTCTCACTGCCACCCATATCACTAAATAAAGGAAATCCTTTTCCTCTGCTGTTAACCTGGTTGGTGTTGCTCTCCTGTTTTTGAAAACTGTGCAAACAGTATGAAGTTAAAGAACATTAGACAGTCATACACACGTTTTCAGGATCCTGCAGTTCTGTTGTTTCTTTGGATCTCTGTGGGGGTGCTAGAAGAAAAGACTGGCAATTTTCCAGTAAAACTGGAGAGTATTTGCTAGCAAATATGAAGAACTGTGTCAACAAGTGACAAGAGCACACTTGCATTCAGTTATTCTGAATACAGAAAATAAATTTGACACAGAATATAGAGAGTACATTCTGAATATAGAGAAATGTTTTAAACAGAAGTCCTCAATTTGACTTTTTTCTCGCTTTCCTTCATATTTGTTAGAAAGTTTGGTTGCGGGATGTGAATGCCAGCGAAGATGATCTGAAGCCCCTTTATCCTGCTGCCTGGAGTTGTGTCACCTCGTGTAGCTGTTGCTGCACACAGTGCTCTGCATAGCTGGAAACACGGTGCCTGGGAAACGATACCAAAAGAACAGACACTTCTGAGAGATGAAAATGAGCATTCAGCCTTGACCTTTTGATTTGCCTACCACGAAAAAAAAAAAAAAAGAAATGTCATTGTTTTGAGTATTTATAGAACACTGACTTCAGTCTCAAATAGCTTTTATGCTTTCAGTAAGAACTTCTGAGAGTGTCACCTGCTGCTGAGGTTGAAACCTCTAGACCAAAAGGGAAAAAAACAAACATCTTTGCACTAAACAAACTTTTGGCTTCTTATTTTGACTGTCAGACTGTCATGGGAGATTTTTAATATCTTCAATAGTAATGAACTATGATGTTTTTGTAAGAATACAACCTGATTTGGGTTTGATTATGATCTATATTTTATTTTTATTTTTTTTAAGAAAGTGCTTTTAAAGCTGTCCTGGGTTAAAAGAACTGAAAAATATGAATACCTAAAGGTCTAGGCCTGTGGCAAAGTTGGACAATTGCTAGCAATCTGGGGACAGGGAGATAAAGATCAAACATATTAAAGACCTGTGTTTTAACAATATTTTTTTACTGATCTTGGTCATGAAGGGGCACACTGTTAAAGGGGAAACATACATTTATAATGGTCATGAGTGGTCAGTAGAGCAGATTTAGTTTTACACAGTGTTGGCTGCTTAGGTTTATACAGTGTTGGAAGCAGGTTTTCTGCTGTGTTCTCTGTTCCTGTCAGGAACTTCATGCTATTAACCTCTGAACAGTGAGTTGATAGTCTGATGAAAACATCTCTCTCAGGGACAATAATTAACTTAAAGGCCACCATTAAGAATGTGTTTCTTTGCACTTAATACTGAACTTCCATTCTGCAGTTTTGTTTTTCAGCCATGCCATATAATGCAACTCTTAGCTAAAGATAGCTTTCTTTTTTACTATCCTGCATAACTTTATGTGTTTTACATACTCTTCACCATTTACCCCTTTCTGCAGTTCCTATGTGAATATATGGAGTAGCTTTGGCACAGAAACTTTTGTGGGACTCCTGAGGTGATCTCTGTATTCCCACTCTGCTCTCTGATTTTAATCAATTATCAATACACCAAAAAATATTATTCCCTCTATCTTGACTTATTAGGTTCTTCTTGGGATTTTATAGAGAGAGGCCTGGTCAAAATGTTTTTGTATATTCAAGATATTCTGTGAATCAGACTGGCATTGTCAACACACCTGCTTGAACCTTCACAGAATCCAAAAGCTTTGCAAACCTTGACTTTTTGCTGCCAAAACTGCTCCAGTATTTCCAATACATCACATGTTGAACAGATCTCATAGTTTCTATCAGTTTCATCTGCATGGAAGTCAGATGTTCTGCTGTATAGGCATTCATCTGCTGCTCTCCATTCCTCTGACACCAAGGCAGAATTAGTCAGTAGGTTACCACTACAGCAACAATTCAGTTGTTTCACATTTTAATTCCTGTAGTACTTGGAGTGAAACGCAAAGGATCCAAGTGGTTTCTTAGCTTTTATTTTATCAGTTTGTTCCTGAACATCTCTTACTAAGCCTTCAGCAAGAGGCAGTAGGAATAGGAGTTTCTCAGAGTCGTCCCTTATAAAGAAAGTGGCTGTGAACCTCTCTGAAGTCTTCCTAAGTGAACAAGAATAAGGGGAATTCTTCTGGGTTTTTTGTTATGATTTTATCTTCCATAGAATTTTTACACCCAATTCTACTATTCCTGCAGACTGTGCAAATTTTCTTTTAGATGACAGAAATCTTATTCACCAAGCTAGTTTTCAAAATTTGTTTTTGTCTGCCTTTTTTGGTTTTACATTTGATATATAAAAATTTATATAATTTTCCATTTTCCTTCCTCAGATATAAATTTTGCTTTTAAAAGAATGTCTTTCTAACTTTAAATGAATCCTTTATTTTGCTTTTAATGGGTCTGACTTTCATGGGTCCTTTTTGGCATATCTTGGATTATATGTGATAGAGAAAAAAATATTCTTATTTCTGTTCCTTTTAATTTGTTTTTAACGGCATTCTTCATTTTTATGTTGCTCTTTTTTTGAAATTAAATCAGTTTTATTCTTGTAAAGCATGCTTAATTTGAGCATGTCACAGTTACGGAGCAACTCATCCAAACTAAGCTTGCAAACCACTGCTGTCCACTCAAGACTAGGCCAAATTGTTTCTTCTCTTGTGGGTTAGACTAGGTAGTCTATCTATAGCTTTCATCTCTGTATCATTCCTCACAATGACATTTCTTCAGTCTACAAGGATATAATTGAATTCTTCCACTTTTATTAAGTGTTTTACTCTGGCAGCCTTCTCTGATATCTCTAAGCAGGTTAAAGTCACATTATCATCCTTCCTGGATAGCAAAACTAAATCTTTCCCGTTAAGGCTGGGCACTTGGAAGTGTGCAAATTCTTGTGTTCCTTCCGGTTGTATTTAGCTTTTTATCTTATTTTCCTCATTTTTGACCTTATTTTTCTCATTCGTTAGCCTTGTTTTACTCATTCACTATAGTCTCTTCCCTTTATCTTTTTCGTATTGCATGATTGCATCACTCTGAATGCCAAGACGTATCTTTGCTTTCCTATCTCATTTCTGCTAAAGAACTGCAAGTGCCCTGCTGCTCCATGACCCCAGCACAGGCAGTGCTCTTTCCATCAGAGCACAGCCCTTCAGTATTTGAGCAGGTCTGGTTACAGTGACAACTTCCATTGACTGCACAGTGACAACTTCCACTGACTGCACAGAGCAAGATAATGGGGCTAAGCCAGTCACAAGAAGCAGAGGGCAAAGCAGGCTCCAAGATTACCTACTGTGAAGCTCAGATGAACTGTAGGTTGGTCCTGGGGACCTGGGACCGATCTTACCTGGAGTTCCTGGGGCCAAGGGCACTATTATGCCCAAAATTATGGATGGTTATCACAAGTGAGGTGGTCAGGGGAATTAAGGTCTACAGGTTCACTGAAGAGCCTGACAATTTGTACCCTGGTAGTAAGGTGTTGCACTGCTTGGCTTCCTTCTATCTGTTATGTCTGTAACCTCCTTCAAAGCCAGAATTTCAGTTTCCTCATCTTTTTTTTTTTAATAGCTTTTTTAAACATCTTGTTTAGCATTTGTAGAATCACATAGGCGTTTTCTCTTGGTCTCATTGCCTATCTACTTAAGTAGGACTTTATTATCTAAGCAATGTTTCACACTTGTTCTGAGGCAAAGACAGAGGTGTGAAATGAGGAATGGCTAATTACATAAAACAAATGACTTGGTGGGGGAGGAATCACAGAAGCCTCCAAGATCATAGCTGTATTGGAGAGGATGGATAGAATTTCACTATTCACTGTTTCTTTCTAAACAAGAATCTGAGAGCACTGAACGTTCAAAGGAAAGAAAAAAAAAAAAAAAAGACCTGATGGTTACAGAAGAGGTAACAGACTTGCAAAACTCCTTTCTGAAGGATGTTGTTCCTAAGCTTGACTTTCCAAAATTTACTTACCAGATAAACTCATGTAAGAGAAATCCACAGAATGTTATGAAATATATGCGAAGCACATCTAATTCAGGCAGTCCCAGATCTGCAAAAAAAGGCTGACTCTGGAGTTTTGGAGGGAGAAAAAAACCCTTTTTTAATATATTCTTTGTGATCTTACTGTTCCCTAGACATGCTATTGGCCATCTACTTATAGATAAATATTATATAGGTTCACAATGAATAACAAGAAGCAAAAGCAATAAAATTTCAGTAATACTAGTAGGATTTCAAACATCATTGTAGTTAGAAAAAAAGAGCCTAATTCTGACCCTGTAGTTAAATTCAGAGGCTATGCCTAAACTAATAAAGTTAATGGGATAAAGGCTTAAGCTGTGGACCCTGATTACCTACCATTTAATTGCTTGCATGATCTCTCTCATGGTTATGGCTCACACCAGTTAAAGCTCTTCAAAGATTCCACTGGACTGAAGACTGTTCCCAACTGGATATGGATGTCACCATCCTGTTTTGTAGGGAAGGAGAGTTTGAATACATGACAAGAGCTCTGCTGTAAATGTGTGGACTTCATGATCAAAGAAGGGTTTGTGTTCTGTTTTGTTTACTGACACAGACTTTTTGTCCAAGTAGTGACTCAGACTAAGCCTATACAAGCAGATAAAATAATCCTGACATTATTTTCTGGTCTGGTAGAGCACGCTTTGCACCAAATTGCTAAACTGTTTCTCCTCCTTTCACTTCCTCAAGCTGGGTGGCAGGATCCAAATCGTTTTTTGGGAAAGGTCCCCTGCCTGTGCTAGTCCCAAACAATACCTAGATGTTGTCTGAAAGAGGGCCAGATTGTGCCAAGGTTTGTGCTGACAGTTTAACTGTATGGGCAACGGGTCAGTGCATTTGTCTGCAGCCTGGACCTGTTCCTTTTGCTAGGACAAACAGTCTGAGACTACTCCCCGGTGTGTCAACTGCAGCAAAGAAGTTGCAAGAGAAGAATAGCTGCTTTGTCTCCATTGTAATGAGCAGGGATTTAGCCGTCTCAGTGTCCCAGATTTATACCTCTACATAAAGGGCACCTGACACAGCCATGGAGATGTCAGGGCACTGCAAGGCCAGCCCCTTCTTGCAGCCAAGGGCTGCTGAATGACCAGGGCTGGTGGCAGGACAGGGGGCTCATTTTCTTAACCATTGTGTCAGCCTTTTAAGGGCAGTCTGTGAGTCACTGTAACAAATCCAAAATCTGCAGGGTGACACAATTGCTGATTGCAGTGGCCTTCTACCTTGCATTTCACTTTTTTTCTACCTTTGCTGACCTTTTGAAGCAAATGGCAGTATTTGCTCAGTCAGTTGCATGGCTAAAAAAGTAATATGCATTATTATTATGTAGCTCAACTACAGTAAGCTCTGGATTTCTGCTGCCTTTTTTTTGTGTGGGCTGGTTGGCATTTATTTGCTTTTCTGATAACCCAGAAACCTTCAACTTTGGCCTCCTTTATTCACTATTGATTCCCAGAGGTGTTGGCCAATGTACGATACCCAGTATCGCATCCAATCCTTAACATCCTTTGATTCAATACTTACTGAACCTGCCAGTGGACAGGAATTTAATTTTTATTGCAGATCTCTGTCCTTTGTTATAAGTGCAGAATCAACAAATCTCTCATGAAAGTTACTTCTGGTGCTTAATTTTGCTATGAGTGCACTTAAGAGATCAATAAATCATCACGAGAAGAAATGAATTCAAAACAGGAAACTGGTGGGACTCTGAGGTTTACCAAGTGCACAGAGTACTTTATATGTCCATTCTGAATTCATAAATTCTTTGGATATTGTTTCAAAAAGTGAAACACATTTTTTTATCCTTGCTCACTGCCAGGGAGTAAGATCTGCTCCAGCATTTTTAAGAAAACAAACAGTATAAACAAGGCAGCGCACATACTGCTCACAGCATTTTCCACCCACTTTTGTAGGCACAACTCTACAGATAAAGATTTAGTGTCAACCTAACTGGAAAATGTGATATTTTCTATTGTTAATCTAATTCCTTATTTTCATTCTGTTGTCTAGTCCAAGCACAAGATTTACATAATGCCTAAAACAGGAGGACATTGTTCAGAATAAACTGCTTATTTAATACTTGGGTAATGTTCACTTCCTTTCATCTTCTTTCTCATTGCTGATGTATTTTGTTGGATTGTTTTTGTAAGATGCAATGAGAAATAGTGACAGGCACTTGCTAGCTCTTATTTAAAGGAAGATTGCTGGTCAGAGTGTCTGGGAATGAATGTCTACTGTCCAAGCATTTTGGGCTTTGTGCCTTGAAATAACGATGGACTAGTGAGTATCCCATAAAGGCTATGAGCAGGAATAGATTGGATGCAGCCTTCACAAAAAAAAATTGTATTACTAGGCTATGTTAATATAATTAATATGCTGATGTTATGTTAATATAGGTAATATGCTAATATAATTTACGATAATATAATTTTAAAGCAGCCTATTGAAAATCCTGTGTTCACATAGCATTCCATTTGCTAGCAGCTGTCAATGATTTATGTTGTCTCTTCCTTTTTACAAGCAGCTTTGATTTTTCCCTAGCTGCCTAAGAAATTGTGCTACTGTCAGAGCTGGTAGCATTCCCACAACATTGCAACAGGATCTATTAAATATTTTCTTCTGAGCCTGTGATGAATTGTGAGTACCATACAAGGAGCAACGCCTAGGTTCCTAGAGGAGGAGGACACCATAGGCTGATATTGCTGGTCTTTTGCTTATGTGGCTAAAGGCATCCTTATAACTGCAGAACAAGACAATACCTTTTGGCACACACAGTTCTCTAAACCGCTCTGACAGAGTGGTTGTCCATCTTGCCCTTGAAAACAACAATTAGACTGTTCTGTCACATGGTTAATGTTTAAATGCTGTTAATTGGACTGAACTGTGGAGTCACTGCCCTTCAGTAACTCTTTAAGCTCAGTCTGTGGCGAAAAAGAGCCTTGTCTTGATGATATTCCAAGCAGCATTTTGTCAGCACGGGACTGGCTTCATTGTGCAGGTTATTCTGTGGCTATGAGATATGAAGGGCAGAAAAAAATTCTTGGTCTCCTTGAGGGAATTATTTTAAAAGGATAAACCGTCAGATCTGCCACTTGATGATGTGATAATGACTGCAGTACCCCCCCATAATCCCCAAAGAAGGCAGGGTTAATTTCTGACAAAATAATAAGACTTTGGATCCATGTCTCTCTGTGAGCTGACAGTGAGCCCTACCCTTGTGACCTTTTCAAATGAAGCAGAAATTCATAGTAACCTCTTCTGTCTTTGGGATGGAGAATACATCTGTCAAAATTCACTGATTTATTTTACAAAGTGTTTTAGAATGGAAAAACTGTCATTTGAACCTCAGATAATATGTTTTTATCTGTAATACTAAAAGCTTAAAAGAAAAAATATCCCAAATCGAATTCGACAGGTCTGAATTCTTGCTTCAGGTGTGCAAATTGGCTAAGTAAATTTTCTTATTCCTTCTACTGATAAAGAACAGTAAATGCTTCCAAATGAAGACACATTTTTCTTCTCAGGAGCCTTAGAGAAGGAAGATCAGACTTCATACCTCAAAGCTTGATGTCTGATGTCACTGGTACAATGATTTCTTAAAAGTTAAGGCTATGAAGAAGATAGATAATATCTATCAAGCATTTGTCAGCTTTGTGAATAATTTATCCATTTGAAAACATTTGTTCAATCAGTTTCATTTGTGAAGAATATACTGTGTCACATCCTTTACCAACCAGTTAATGGAATAACTTTTGCAAAACTAAATATTTTTGTTCATTGCATTTT
>NW_010583617.1:472158-511506 GCF_000705375.1 Tinamus guttatus
TTTCTTTCTTTCTTTCTTTCTTTCTTTCTTTCTTTCTTTCTTTCTTTCCCCTTTCTGTCTTTCTTTCTTCCTCTCTTTATCTCTCTCTCTCTCTCCTTCTCTCTCTCTTTCTCTCTTTCTATCTTACTTCAATTTTTGCCTTTTGGTCCTTTCATAGGAAAAGCAGAAAAGAACTATTAAAAACATTAGAAAATATAAGCGCCTGTTTTTCTTTCCTCTCCCTCATAGGTCTCTTATCAATATCACATTGTTTCTTAAACACACATTGTTTTTTCCACCTCATCTTGCCCAGACTGTTGATCAAGAACTGTTCCCCCCGCCATCTTAAATGCTGTCCCTTCCCTCTGGAACAGTTTGTTTTGGGCTTCTCTATACCTTGAACATCAGTGGGTTGTAAAATGAGGCAGATTATAGTGATTTAAAAGTTTCTGTGAGGCAAGAGTGATCTTTTCGACAATATCTGCTGAAGCTTCCCCATCCTTGTCAGCTGGAGAAAATCAAAAGTAGTAGTTTTGCTTGCACTGAAATTAACTACATGTGGTTTTAAAGTTTGCAGGCTCCCTATCCAAGACTGCAAACTGCAGATTAAAGCTTTTTTTTTTTCTTTTTTTTTCTTTTTTTCTTTTTTAGGTGTTTCTTATTGCATCCATCATCTGCTACTCAGAAATCTGCTCATACAAGCAGTTGCCTTTTCCTTTCAACATTCATTTCCTTATGCTAATTGCTTGGAGACTAGAATCAAACCAGATGTATTGGTAAAGCATTACTATTTGATCTACTACATCTTTTCTGCCAAGTGTTTAACTACAGTAAATCGAGATAGCTTGGCTGTTCCTGATGAAGTTATTCTACTTTGCACTAACTTAACTGTCTGACCTTGATTATATTTTCAATTTTGTTCCTCATTCCTTCCCCTCTCCATTCCCAACCTGTCCTGGTTCACAAAAAAAAGGAAGTCATGGCCATGGCTGCCTTTCTTGAGCATTCTCATTTAAGGACAGTCCTTACAATACATGTGCTTTCAGCAGTATTTGACACGTATTTTATTGACTCTTACTGATGGCAAACATTATTGCCAAAATACAAGTTCCTTATATCAGAGACTGCACTTCATCAGTCTGTGTCTAGCCATAAAACTAACGTATGTGTAGAAGAACACTATTATTTAATATTTTAATTCTTCATAATCAAATTCTAATTTCAATATTCTTACCCGATAAATAGCCAGAGAGTTAGTTACTCCTTGTTCTCAGATGAATTCACTTCTATAATTATATAAGAATCAAGAATGGGGAAGAAGTCATGCTCTACCATGCAGTCTAGGCAAGACTTTTTGACTTGACTGGATGTTCAGTCTTTTGCTGTGTTCTTATGATATCTGTTTGGCTTTCCAATTTCAAAAGAAGGTCAGATGTAGTTTTTAAAATTGGCATTACTGACTTGCTGGAAATCCAAGGAAAGAGAATTTCGTACTGTTGCTATAGGTACATTGTTGCTGACTTACTTCGGAAGCAGCAATTCTAACAGTGATGGACAGTTTTTCATAGGAAGGTCAAGATGTTATTTGATTTAAATTACAACTAAAGTTTAGGTCAGATAGATATTATGTTTGATAGTAGGAATTACTTTCTATTAACTTTAGGCAGGTGAACTGTCATACTTGAGCATCTCAGAACATCAGATTGGTGAATGTCCCAGAGGAATGCTCCAGGCCTCATTATGTGTCTGTGCTTGGGCTGGATTGGAGTAAAGAGGTAAGATCTGTGTTTTCTTTGATAGATGCTTTGGCACAAAGATATGAAAGGCTCTGTCATGTAGAAAGTTCAAGCTCTCACCTTGCTACTAAGAACTCAGCATCCTTTCTTATAGAAAGGTCCTCCAGCCCAGGCCTCATTTCCGAGAGGTGCAAAGAACTCAAGGGTCTCAAAGCATCAGGTTTTGGTAGTATGGTCATGGCTCCACTGAAACCAAGAGTTAAAGGTGATTTAGCTGTTTCTTTGTAATCCAGTTCTGGCTGACATTTGAATCAGTCCTGGTTTTATTGTCCCCTAGAAGTTCAGCTTTGACACGTAACCTTCCAAATCTAAAGCAGTTTGCTTTCACTCTGTGTCTAGTTTTATTAGCCCAGCTGTCAGAAGGACAGTCAGGTCTAGAGGATGAAGAACTGAGGTATTTCTGTAAGCCTTCACCTTTTATGGAAAGTGTTTGGTTTTGCAAAGTGCTGGTCCTTACAGATTTGTATGAAAAATGACTCGGTGAAATGCTGTCTTCCCTATTCATCCTCTCCGTTCTCTTTATCTGTCTAGGAGGAATGCAGGCATATTTTATAATTTCTTCTTTTTGCTCGTGTAGAGCCTCCAGGCCAAGAGGAAATGAGTGACCTTTTTGTTTCTGTGATCCTTTCCAACAAAACTCACTCCTCTTTTTCCAAACACAGAGATAAGATGTCCTCTCACCTTCTTATATCCTTGTTTATGTTGGAATAACCTTTTTCACCTAAATCTACAAAAGAGTCACCAAGCACTTTGTTCAACTTTGTTATTCTTCCCATGTTTCAAAAACACAATCTCTGACAGCCTCCTCTTACTCCCTGTTGCTTAAGTACAACTGGGTACCTACAGCTAGACATGGCGTGACTCTTTGTATAGAGTAGCACAAGACTGCAGTTGTCAACTGCAGTTGTCTTCCTAGATTCATGGCAATGAACAAGATGTCATTCTTTTAGTCCAGCAAGTTGATAGAGATGCAGTAAATGTACACATTTTTTCCTGCGTACTTGATGCAGAGAATTAATATATATTGTTAAAACCAGACATGACAGCGACAAGGGGATAATCTACTATTACTGCAATCAGACAAGTGAAGCTTAAGTAAGTGTTGGCACAACTGATACTTAAGAAAGATCTGTTCTGTTTCAGCCCATAAATAATTCCTGTATTAAATATCTCTACATATTCGTCCAGTGGACTACAGAGAATAAAATAAAATCATATCTAGTGCAAGCTCAGTGAGCTCAAAAAGTGTTACTAGGAGTGAATTTGACATATTACATAATTTATTATGTAATTTACAGAACTGGGACTATCTCACGGGCACACTAAAATAATATTCTTATCTTCATTTTAAAGTAATTAAATTCCTACTAAAATGATACAGCAGCTGAAAATAACCAGCATAAAATAACAAGCATCAAAAATAAATACAAGGGTAGCTAAGTCTTCTCTGTGATTTAGTCCTACTGAGCTTGGGTTTAACACAAGGATGTAGAACATACAGCTCATTCTCATCTGTTACCCCTACTGAACAAGGACATTTCAGAGTGAGTCATGGGAGCATGCGAGCAGCAACACTGGATTTCCTCTGCTTTGCATGTCTATATTTATCTTAGTTTCCTCTACCTGTCCTTTCTGCTTCACCCGCTTTGACAAGGAAATGCTTATTAATAACTGGAATATCCTTATATGTTGCAAGTTCATCTTGAGTTAATTCAAAATATCTCCATGTACTCATTTCTATTTGCTTGCTAAGTGTTTTTTTTTTTTTTTGTAAAAGCACAAAGAAAATAACCATAAGGGGAAAAAAACCAAAAACATATTGGAATTACTGTTTGAAAAGACTGACAAGAGGTTTTGGTGCATGCTTACTTTAAGTGGGTTGAACACTGTTTAAGCACAAGTGCCTGACACCATGCAGTGGATCTATCATGACATAATCAACAATACTTAAAATATCCTAGGAGTAGGCCTGTGAGTGAAGAGAGGCATATATGTACCATCCTAAGGTGATAAGCAGTTAGCGATGTTCATATTTTCTTCAGGCTGATTGATCCTGAAGTACATCAATATATTTCTTAACCTGTAGCTATCTCCTCGTAGTTCTTATGTCTCCTTCCACCTCCTGTAATTGGTGTTGAAGGTATAACACTTAGTCACTTATCCTGATGGCACTCAGGAAATTCAGAGATATCTGCAGTCAATCTTTAGGAATTTGCTGTGCAGTCTTACCTATGTTTATCTCAAAGTCTACTATAGTATTTGATTTGCTAATATCTGGGTCTTTGTAGGTGGAAGAGGAATATGTTGTCTCGTGATCTACTATGTTTTGCTTAAACTGATTTTTCATTTCAATTTCATAGCTGCTTTGAATGCATAATCCACTTGGGTTCCTTGTCCAATCACTTTCATTCTTTTTGTTCTGATGTCTGGAGAGATTTGGGATACTCAGTGGAGGAGAAGGAAGGTGCTGCAGGAGGACACATACATATTGTGGAAAAGTTCCATTTCTGAATTCTACATAGCATCTATTGAGTTCTTCCTCCTTCTTTGTCTCTGGTGAGTAAAAAGATTGTTTGTTGCCACCTCTCTTCAGCAAATACATAGAGGACTGAAGTGCCTATCTTGGTTCAGAAAACACCCCTGCTCTACTAGCTAGAAAGTCACTCTTCATTTTGGACTGCTTGTGCAGTCTTGTGCTACTAACAGTCTTACCTTCGTTTCTTCAGGTTGCCACATCTATACAACCTCCCTCTTTTTCTCTTCCCCAATCATGTGTACTTAGATTTTTTTAATGTATATTATCCAATTCTCTCAACTTGTCTGTGCTAATTCTTTTATTTTATCCTTTTCAAAGTCCTAGAATCTGGTATGTGCACAGAATGCTGCCACTCTCCTTGCTGCTTTCTGAAAAGGAGGAGGAATATGTGAAAATATGTCAAGGAGCCTCCAGTTTAATTTGGTGGTGGTCTCTCACTGTCACTCTTGATGACAAACACCCTCCAGTTGCCTCCCAGGCATTCTGGGACCAGTTTTCTACAAATGCCCTGTCCTCCTCTATTGCCTTCTGAAATAGCACCCCAAACAACTGTCACCTGCGAATACTTTTAAAATCTCTTCTGATAAAGTTCCTCTGATCAAAGTAGTGTGGCTGCTGTTTGCATCGAGGTGCATTTTGTTCTCCTATAGCAGTACCTTTTTTTTTTTTTCCTAAGCATACTGCATTTCTAAGCATACAGCAGTGGGGTGTATTGAAAGTAGTGAGGTAGGGCTATTCTGAGTCATGGTGGTGTCAACCGTTGCCTTTCGCAGAAATACTTCGTTTCTGAATCATTCTGGCCAGGGAATCTCTTTGCAATTAGCCAAGACATAAAAAGTCCCAATGTTTCAGCAGGCAGGACCATCCTGAAGAGAAGGCCTTAATGGGAAAATCTGACTTCTTTATACCTTTGGGGACCAAGTAAACTGTTCACTTTTTTGTCACTTATCAGTGAAAATTAGACATAGCATGGGAGAGTGTCTGGACCATGTATAGAAATAGTTTTCCAAGCACTTTGGGACAACTTCAGCACTATGATTTCTGCAACTTTTGTATCCCTGTGGTCCCTGAGTAATCTAGGAGCATTTTTATCACTCACAATAATTATTTTGATGTAATAGAATAGGAAAGCATGCTTCCAAACTGCACTTGCTACACATGCAAATCAGTGTGTGGGATTGAAAGCAGAAATGGCAGCAGATTGAAGTTGGACTCATCAAGTCAGTCAGGCTAATCCATTCTAAAGCAGCAGGGTTCAAGCCATAGGGGCATCTACTGCTGGTGCAGGCTATCATGGTAAGGCTAATACAAAATAGGTTTGGGGAAAAAGACATATGAGACATAGTGTCCTATGAGAAATTAATGTGAGACATTGTGCTCACATGGCATTAATTTCTACTGCAGATACATTGTTTATCTCATCCAAGTTTTAATAAATTTATATATAAAACATTCCACATTGAGTACAAGTTAATTTTAAAAAGCACTAAGTATCAGCTTAATATGGATAAGTTCCATTGTTTGAAAGCAGCAGAAGTTAACTTGCTCGCCAAAACTCAAGCAAGTTCTAAATACTTTCTTGCATTTCTAATATACTGACTTGACGTGTTTCAAGTTTGGTATCCCTAAATCCCTAAATCTAAAAGCATATAGCACAGTAAAGCAGGATATAACACTAGAAATAGTCTTAGGGTAGATTCAGTCCTAAGAGTAATGTATCACGGTATAGGATTTCTTGATGAATTTCTATGAACTTCATGCATCCAGTGCAAGCGACTGCTTCCAAGCTAGGAAGATGTTAAACTCCAGGTTTACTACACTTCACTGTATTTCTTTAAGTAAGTAAAAACGACCTCTCCAGACTGAAATAATAGGATATCGGGAGCATCTATGTAACTTAATAGGAAAGTTTTTAGGAGACAAATATATATGATTCTGAACTTTTCTGGAATAGATCTAATTTATTTCAGTCATGAGGAGAAGGCAAACCTACAAATATCAGAGTTCTTAGAAGAAAAAAAATCTTGCATATAAATGGTTATTTTTTTCCTAGAAAAGTATAAAATGGTGAAATCAGTATATCATTTAAGAAAAAAAAATCTTAGGAATAAAATTCAATATCAAAATGAAAGACTGCAGAATGGTTCTGAATTTTCTGTTACTATAGAAAAGTGTCTAATTCCTGAAACGCCCTTGGATAAAATACCCTATACTTTTAAAGTTAAGTACACTCACTGGAGTGGGACTAGAGAAAGTGTGCATATGAGTGTTTTTCTTTGAACCATGCCCTCAACTGTGCTGAAAACACAATATATGTTTCCTGTACAATGACTGTTTCATTACATATTTATGGGTAAATCAGTACTCAAAGCCCTTTGGCAAAAGGTAGTGATCTTGTAGATGAAGAAAACGCCCTGTAATTTGCTATTGGCATCACAACTCTTGGGATTTTAATCTTATTCAAAAAATATATATATTTAAACAGAGAATCTTCTTAAAAAATGGTACAACCACATGTAGGCAAACACTGACTAGACAATTTACCGCATCCTATGCAATTCACAACTCTAAAAAGAATCTCTCTTGCTCATTTTTTTTTTTTTTACTGGTATGCTTTTCCAAAAGCACTTTAGTTCCTGTTTTAGCAGAAATATGTTTGTTTGGACATGAATCTAGACATACTGATTTATTTGAAGGGAACAGGTACATTCCACATCTCCTGCCAAAAAATCTACTGATTCCCTAGTTAGTGTTGCTGCTGGAAACAGCAGGCTAGACAAAATGGCTCTGAGTTGTACAGGGGAATTTGGCTTTTCAGATGGGAGAATAGTTTTCATATTAAGTTAAAAATAGGGACATCCATTGAAGGAAGCACTTAGGTGTCTTTCTCTGGAAGCATTGTCCCTGAAGGTCAATGATTTCAGTATGAATGCAGTGTATGTTCCCGCAGAGAGACACATACACCACATCTTGGAGTCTTCATGCATTTTATCAAATGGCTGTTTAATATAAAATAAAATAAATATACTCTTGAAACAGAGATTGAAAATCAGGTTTTTCCTATTTCCCAGAGAGTGCCCTGAGTGGTTTGGCTGGAAAGTGACATTCCTGGTCCACCAAATCTTGAATTTCTTCCTGAAGCTGGAACAGCTCCAGAAGAGAGAACCGAACATTTTCTTTGTATATCATTTCTTTCAAGAAAGAACATTTTCTTCAACCCCAAATGCTCTGGCCTGTTAGAATCCTCTCACAGACAGTGAGGGCAGAGATCTTGAGCTACTTTGGTTTAACACACCTAGAGTTGCCACTTCTTGCATGAATGTGCTAATTATGAAGCTGTTGGTTTTAAAATGAAAGAGAGAGGAAAAAGAAGGAGATAAAAGCACATACGTGTGCTGTCATGCTTTAAAAGAAAGATATGATGGTGCTTCCACTTGAAGAAAGAAAAAAAAAGAAGACTTAATGGCAGATTTTAGACTGTACATCTTATCATTTTATTCTACTATCTGTCTTTAATTAAAGCTCGCAGGGTTAAGCTTTTGAGAGACTCAAGACTGAGAAGGAGTTAAGACTTCATCACTCAGGTTCTGGTGGCCTCCATTCAGCACTCAGCTGCTTTCGGGGCTCATTCCCCCCACATACAAACATGGAGGACTTGGGTGAAGAGCGTGGGACTGAAAGGGGTGTTCTCAGTCCTCTCAGTGAAGAACGTGTTTTGGTAGAGCAGATGTATCCCATGGATCAAGACCTGACTAGGTGGCTGGTGTTACATACAAGCTTATGCTTTTATAGACATAAGACCCTTTTGCAGAAATGAGGACTGCTGGGGGAAAATGGGATACATCTGACAAAGAGGAACATGACCATCTTTGTTAACAGGGTTGCTAACCAGCAAGGCGGGTTTTGAACTGGGAGATCCTAAGTAACGGAACGCACAATGGAGCATGGGGCATGGCAATCTGGGAAGCTCTCGTATTCCTCTTGAGAAAGCAGGGCAACTTCGGAAAAAGGAGGAACTGGAAGTCTGTGCACAGTCACAGATCTGAGGCCACTCTGGGACTACAGAGACAAGGTGAGATAGTTCTCACGATTGCAGAGCTGCAGTGGGTGGATATAGGCTGGTTAGGAGGGATAGGCAAAGAGGACAGGGCAAGGGTCACCCTCTGTGAAACAGAGCAGCTCAAATGTGTGGAGCTCTGCAGTGGAGGAAGGCAAGGGCTGGCCAAAAGCCTGTATGTTGGGACTAGAGGGAAGGCCAACACAGGGAGTATTATGATGGGAGTTTCTACAGACTATCCAATCAAGAAGATGAGACAAATAAAGCTGTTTTCATTCAATTGAAGGACACCTCATGCAAGAAACCACAGGCCACAGTGATTCATAGGTGACTCCAGTATTTGCTGGAAGGGCAGGAGAGTTGGATGCAAGCATTCTGGCATTTGGGACAATTTCTGATGTAGATGTTGGATGGACCAATAAGGGGAGGAGCTCTGCTGGACCCACTGCTTATGAACATGGTGCAACTGGTTGGGAATGGGAAAGTCTGTGATAGTCTTGGCAGAAGACTCCATGAGCTAGTGATGGTTCATATCCTGTGGGAAGTGAGGAAAGCAAACAGCAGAGTCCACACTGTGCGCTTCATGTATACAGATTTGGATTTCTTCACAGAACTTTGCAGAATAACAGGCAAGATCCTGTGGGAAGCTGTCCGGAAGAGTAAAGCAGCCCAAGAAACATCACTGTTCACCAAGGACAATCACTTCGAAGCACAAGAATGATCCATCCTACTCCATGAAAAAGTGAGCAGGCAGGAGACCAGATTGTCTGAGTGAGGAATTCTTGGCTGGGTTCAAATGCAAAAAGAAAACATAGAGGAAGTGGAAAACAAAGACGGGCTAAAAAGGGGGAATATAGAAGCATCAGTCACACGTGGGGAGATGAAGCTTTTCTGCAGCTGAAAATAGATAGGCATGGAAGGGGTAGCAAGAAAGACTTCAGGAACACTGTCATCAAAAAAGAATACCCTGAAAATCCCTGTTAAATGGGGGAAGGCAATTTAGTGACAAAAGACTTGAAAAGGGCTGTAGTATTCAATGCTATCTTTACTTCAGTCTTTACTGATAAAGTCTGCCTTCATGCCTGCAAAATCTCTGTGTAGGAAAAATTATGACAGAAGTAGAGGATAATCAAGTTATTTTCTGACTATATACAATCCATAGGAATGGAAAAAAAGCATTTGAGCATGGTGAGGGAGCTAAATATCTTTGAAAGGTGATAGCCTTAGTAGATAGTAGATTAAACAAACAAACAAACAAACATCATGCCCTTCTTCAAAAAGCAAGAAAGAGAATCAGGGCAACTACACACCTCACCTCAGTCTGGAGAGACTGTGAAGTAGCTTCTGCCAGAAGCCCTATCCTGACACATAAAGGATGAGATGGTAACTGGAGACACTCGGCATGGATTCATCAAAAGTCTGCCTGGACAGCCTAGCAGTCTTCTATGATTAGAGGGGGAAAGTAAAGTGAATGTCATTTACCTCGACTTTAGCAAGGTTTACCTACACAGTCTCCCAGGGTATCTTTGCAGTCCAGTCAGGGATATATGGACTACGGAGTGGGTGAAAATTGTTTGGACCAGTGTGCTCAAAGACTAGGAAGTGACTAGGAAGTAGAAATCCAGCTGACAGCTGAACACTAGTGACTTTTCTGATTGAGATTCTTCTTGGAGCTGATATTGTTTAACATCCTTATAAATGACCTAGGCAATGGGACAAACTTGAAGCTCAGAAAGTTTGTAGATGACACCAAACTGAGGGTAGTGGTTTAGAGACTGCAGGACAAAGCTGCCATTATCTCACACAGCAGGACTTCGGCAGTCTAGAAGTGTGACCAGATGACATCCTGAGGTTTCCACCAACAAAAACTATTCTAAAACTCCATTCCATTGCTGGAACTAGATTCCTAAAATGGATATACTGTGATATGAGGGCAGGAACCATCTCACCTATCTGAGATTGGATGATATTTATTTGTTTCTGGAGGATGTTGCATCTGGTTTAGAGGCAACCTAATACTATATTGAGGCTAGTAGGGAAAATTACAATGAAAAAACATAATATTCCTGTATGGGTTCTGTTAGCTTACTCGATAAACATCTCAAAGTCTATATCCTGTATCCTGTAGAGACAGGATACAAAAAGAATCTTAATTCTGCATTCCCACAGATATTATTAGAAGAAACAGCCTAAGAGAAAAGTCAGTCTTGCAACATTTCTGAACATAACAGCCACAAGTCTCTTAAATCAACTAGTGAGTTTTTTTTTCTTTCAATCCTTTATTGAAGTAGCCATACTAAATTATTTCCAGCAGACATGTAATTCAAGAATGATCCGACCACTCTGATATATGTTTTATTTGAAATGCAATGAATAGATCATACTTAGGTGCTCATAAATTCGGTTAGTTTGAAAGAATGACATAAAACAGCAAAAGATGCCTAATAAAGACTATGATGTCTTGCAAATGAGTAGCTGACTATTTTATGTCAGGATATCACAATGTAGAAACTATTGACTATTCATTTAAATTATGAGTAGCTGACTGCTTAATGTCAGGATATTGCACTGTAGAAAGTATTCATTTAAATTAATGCCTATGGCCAAGTGAGTATTGTTAAACTTTAGCAAATAATCTTTATTGCTTCTCAAATAGTCTAATTCTGGAAGATCATAATGCCTTAGAGATTAAAGGAAAATGAGATAGTAATTATATAATGGTAAGCACCATTGAATTAACTTCTGATATAAATTCAATAAAGACTAACACTAAGCTGAAAGAAATGTGGCTGCAAAGAAAAAATGGTAATTCTCAGCGTTTCCTTTGATTAAATGGAAAATACATGAAAGGCTGAAATAACAACTTGCCTTTAAGAGTGGGTGGGGGAGGGGAGGGAGAGATTCACTACCATTCTTTTAGTAGTATAACTAAGGGGCTTAGTATTCTTTAGATCTTGAATCTTTCCTTCATCTTCAATGACATCGCTCCTTCCTTCCTCATTAAGACCATGTATTTATTAAAATAAATATATGTTTATACTGGAGAACAGTTTTTTTTTTTTCCAAGTTAAAACCACTTTCATTTTCAAATGCAAAGAACTAATTAATTTCTCGGTGGTCATTGTCAAATTCTATTCTGCCACCAGACGTATGTATGCCACTTCTACCAAGAAGGCCAAGTGTATCTTGAATTTTGTCTGTTGTCTAGGATGTGGGGAACTGGCCACTGGCAGCTTCTCAGAAGCCTGTAAGGGCAGGATTTGCTCATCATTTCTGAGCTTGGAAATGATGGAGTTTGGACATCTCATTCATTAATTCTATGAGTGATGATTCAAGACTCACCAAAACTTCTTCTCACATTTACTGAATTGTGCATTGTGTCCTTTTTTAATGACTGCCAGATTGCAGGGAGACGTCTGCATGAAGTGTTCTAGACACTACTTTTTCCATGCTTTAACAAGTGAAAAAAGCGCATTTTTGTCCATTGACATAAAAGAAATTGGTACAAGAAAAGCAAATATTTAGGATTAGCAAATTGTTGAAGTGCACAGAAGAATGTAAGATAAAGAGCTATATTGTTTTTAGCTTTATTAGTTCAAAAGCTTTTCATTTAAAAGCTTAGCAGACTCCAGCCTGAGTTGCCACGGCTCAGGTTCTCCTCTGTCATTGAGCTGGATCTGCAGAGGGCATAACAAGGTATTGCTATAAAAGATATGTTTACTTGGGCAAGGAAATGCAGAGAAAAGCAGCTGTTTATGCACATAGATAGCTGAAATAATTGTAGCTATGACATTGTATGGCAAATAGGGATTAGAGAAATAGATTTATTTGTCTCCATTGATACTAGTTAAATACGGCAGGTGCTCCCCAACTTACAAGAGTTGAATGAGAAATTTTCAATGCTTCTTTTAAAAGGATTTGAATTCCCTCGTCCTCCCCCAGATCTGGCTCATAGTCCATGTTTCTTTAATAAAACTATATAGGCTGACTGACTAGCATGCAGCCTTAAGAGAGGCAGAGCTGTACTCGTTTGCAGTAAGCTATATTTTGTCAGTACATTTTGTAACTTGTGGCGCATGTAATATCTCACTCTTCTTTCTGCATCTTTATTTTTTTTTTGACATAATCTGACATAATAATCTGTCTTTCCAGGAAGTCTAGCCACATCTGTCATGAGGTGCTTCTTAATGGCTCTTTCTTGTCATGTGTGACAGATTTCTGCTCAAAGAAGGATGCTCTAAGAGCAAATAACATCCAAAATAATTGAGTAACAATTTATTAGATTTATTAGATTTAGTACTACTCAGAATAATTTTCAGGAAAAAGAATGATTTATATCTATTTGAAAGTTTCCTGAATTCATTAACTATTTAATGTAGCTCTATACTTGCATGCATGTTAAATATCTGGAAATTGGCAGGCCAGTTATGGGGATAAATAAGTAGAAGAACTTATGCTATATATTTCCCTTGGTAAATAATTTGCAATTTTTCATAAAGAGATATTTATAGACCTGAGTATTTATGCATATGATTGGGTTCAATTTGGTACTGTCTGCACCTCTTAAGCATGAAGAAAAGTGGATGCAATTGCATTTACTTGTAAATAAACTCGATCTGAATTAAGTTGTCAAAATACAGTGCCATGCAGTGCCATAACTCCACACATGCTGTGGTGCAGACAGCTGTCCACAGATGCACAGAAATGATTTACAATTTACAAAATGGTGGCTCTTCAGCTGCAGTTAAAGAAACTACCATTTGTATTTCTACATGAAATTCACTGACTCTGGCCACCAATAAATCAGTTTGCATTTCCATCTTCTTCCAAATAACCTTCAATGAGGTCACCCAGAAAAAAGATCAACAACAATGTTTCATGCAAGCTCTGTTGCTGCAGTGGGAATTACAGTATGAGGCATCTTCGAAAGATAATTTGAACATGGTATTTCTTTTTTATTTTCTAATAAATGCTGCCTTGGAAGAAGACTTCTCAGCAGAAGCCAGAAATGAATAGTAAATTATATTTTTTCCTTTATGTGGTGTACATGCTGGTTATGTGTTTGTGGCGGGGGGGGGAAGATTTGGGATTTTTAAAAGAACATTTGCAATATCATACTGAAAAGTCTGAGAGGAGGCCATTAAACAAATTGTGAATCTTATATGTGAAGAAAGTATTATGTTCAAGGCATCAGTGCTCGCTATGATTAGAGTGCTCTTTGTGGGAGATTTGTTAAAATTTCTTCCTGCTGCCAAGCTTAAGGTTTTAATGCTCTGAGAATCTGAGTCACGGAAGTGGGGACTTAATGCTCAGAGCTTGTTGACTTGCCAAAAGGTAGGTGTGGGAGGTAGTATGTGAGCAAGCAAGAGATGGGAATGAAAGTTAATCTCAACATTGTGTGATAGTCTTTTGTTTGGTACAAATAATTCTGCAGCCTCAGGTTCTTGATCTATTTATTTTACTCTTCACAAAAACGGGAATTTTTAGAGATATGTCCTCTTTTCTTTTTTCAGATTGTTCAAGTGTTTGGTATAAAAAAAGACTAGAAAAGTAAGGATGAACCCAGTAGTGACCATTTTATGGTTAAGCATGATATTGGTCCATTATAAAAGCCAAGGGTAATGAATAATTTCAACAGCACAAAGTCTCAGTAAACTCAGATCTCATGTTAGAATAATAGTGACTTGCAAGTTTACAAGGATTTTTGTTTTGTTTTGTTTTTTCATTCGCTAACCACTACAGATTTCCCATCTGAATTCCTGATGGATCTCTGTATAACTAATTTAAGCTTTCTAAAAAAAGCAAAAGGCTTGCTATTCTGAGCCGTATTTTAGGGATCCTGACTGTACAACATCTGAGTCCTGCAGGAGCAGAGATTAATAGAAATTGCATGGGCAGTAGGAAAAACTACTTTTATGTGAAACCTTTAAACAAATCAATTCACTCTTTCTCAGATAAAACATAAAGGGGCCTAACGCACAGGAACTCAAGTGCTTGTTGGAGGGATAAATCATAAGCCTGGTAATGGGTATAGGTTTGGATAGTAAATACAAAGCTACTGAAACTCAAAATATGGCTGTAGGATCATGCACAGAGCACTGGACCATTAAGTCATGTAGGATAAGAGTAATGCCTGCAATGTATCCCTCTTTGATATGTTAACGTACAAAATTCTGTTCAAAGCAGTTTACACAGATAGGGACTCATCAGCTGTGAGGAGATTGTTTCATCAATCTCACCTCGTCTGTAACTGAGCACGTCTATGCTGCAAGTGAGTTCAGGGGGAATATGTGCAGGTTAGCCTGAATTGCTTTCAGTGGTAGGTTTCCACTGCCCTAATATATGCTGCCTCTGCTCTAGCACCAGTGATATCTTTTTGGTTGGGAATGGAAGTGGAGAGCGTGATCTGATCCATGATAGCTCCCTCTCTTCTTGGATCTTCTGGGGTTCAGGCTCAGGCCCAGGGTGACAGTACAATCCCAGCTCTCTGCCCAGCTTGCAGTTGCCTTCTTCTCTGTACCACCTTTGTCCCCACCTCTCTCCCAAAAGCTTCTCACTCTCAACCACCTCCTCTTGCCATAACCTGGACATGCAACACCCTGGCCCCACCTCCCTCATTCCAGAGGTTTGAATGGAGAAAATAACACATGCAAGAGGAAATTACCTCTTAGGAAGTCACAGTCAACACCTGCATATTTTGTGGCCCACCAGACCAGCAAGATATCCCTATATCACCCCTACCAGCCCCCGTCTCTCTTGGCTTCCTTTGGGTACTATCTTTTCAATTTTTCTTTGTTCCATGATGAGAGATGGCAACGCTAGGAAAAAAAATAGTGGGTAGCTCATGGGCTACCGAGGTGAATACGTTTCCAGGTGCTGAGGGTACAGAACTGGATTCGCTACTTATCAAATCCTCTCTGACATAAGTCACAGATGTTTTTTCTGCCACCAATATTATCCAGAGCCCTCCAACTGGTGGGTGCGAAGAGCTTGTTTGCAAGAGTAGATTTGGCAGAATAAGCTGGTGTACTTCTCCGCTAACTTTAATCTTCTAGAGCCTGTTTGTGCTGGTGGGCAGCCTTCCCAGCTATTTTGCAAAGAGAGAGGAGCTTCCAAAAAAGCCCCTCAAAACCCAACTGTTGCGATAATCCTTTTAATACCCCTGAATTGGCATGCCTACTTGCAGTTGTAAAAGAATGTCTGCAATCCAGACATTTTTTCCTGTTAAGTTACAAGTTTCAAGATAGACTGATGTAGGGTTGAATAGCAATAAATGTTGTGGGGTATTTCAGATAAGAGGAAGGACGGTTGATGTTCACAGATGTTCTGAATATTATTTATGAATTGTGAAGAACTGAATAAAAATAGAGGACAAAACCCCTCATTATTTAAATAGAAAAATATGTCTACCTAAACATCTGTTTCTAAACTGTTGTAAATGAGTTACAGTGAATTTGGAGGAATCTGTTGTTTAGTGGGGCAACATAGTAATTCTGTCATTTTCTCTAGAGACTGAAGAGCTGAGGATGTGTTCCTTCAGCCTCCCTTCTGGGGTTGATCTACTCCCCCTTATGCCAAGGTCAAATCCCATGGGTCTTCTCCCACTCCTGGAGATGTCACAACCCTTGACATGCTCCATTGCCCCTTTCTGAGTCACATATGGCTGCAGCTGCTCAGCATATACATGCATAAATTCACTCAATTTCAGTGGGGAATTTTTAGGCTAAAGCCTGCATATTATTGTTTTTGAAGAAACAAGAAGAGATAAAGAAGGGAAATGGGATGGAGGGAAAAGACCTAAAACTTCTCTTAAATAGCATTATAAGGTACAGGTTTATTTCAAGGTTCTTCAGACAACAAAAGGGCTGTTTAATTCCACTGCACCTTTTATATTTTAATCTAAATAAACCTTGCCCTAAAGCAGAACAGGAAATGACTCTTCCTTTTGATTATTTCTGAGGTAAATCTTTCAATATGTTCCCTAAGTTCTTTAATTCTTATTTTAACTTTCCAAGGCCAATATTTCTGCCTCTCAGGCATCTGCTCTTCTTCAGGCTTTTTAATTTGTCTATTGTGAGACAGTGTCCCAGCAGGGAGGGCATCCATCAGCACTGGGACAAGGGCATTCAAAGGAAGTTTTTTTCCAGTGAAAAGAATGTGAACTCACACAGTGGATTTCACAGTTAATCATTGAAATTAGATAAATATGAACAACAGAAGAGATGATAAAGGTATTTATGTGCTTGCCTATTTTATAAGTTGCAGACCTTACACATACTTGTACATACTTATACACACTTGTATGTATATATTAAAGGCCTATTTCTTCTTTCATGGGAGCAGAGGGAATTCTTCCATAGATTTTGCTTTGTACAGCAGGGACACTTAAAACTTAAAAACATTAAGGCCTTGGCTGATGTGCTTAACCATCTGATAAGCCTATTGAGTTCGTGGGGCTTCTTCACATGCTTAGAGCTTGGCATGTGTGAAAATACTTGACTGTAGTGGGGTCACAGGCCTCAAGTCAACTCTTATAAGGTCAGTGGAAAGATTCCTTTTGATTTTAAAAGGAGTTGGATGGCTTTGCAACACATCGTTTTCATGCTAATGCGGCGCGAGCCAGCCGTCCTGCAGGAACATGTGGTGCATGTTAAAATTTTCAGAGATTGAGAGAACAGTAGCGGCCTTTCGCCAATAACACTTATCCAGATTGATTAAAAAACAGAAATAAGAAGGCATTCATGGGTCAGCAAAACGCAGTGAGCGTGAAAGCATTCCTGAGAGCGCAGTGGAGAGTTAGATCTGGTGCTGAAGCTGTGGCGCTGGTGGGAGGGCACTGAGGGAGCCCAGGAGGCCAGTTAAAGATAAGCTCATTATTTGGACGTCTCAGGGAGGCAGCTGTGTTGTTACGCCCCACATACACCTGGGAGTGTGGGGAGAACCACTGCTGTGCGGAGCTGACGCCAGTCGGGAGGAAGAGCCGCATCCATCCGTCTCGGAGACGGGGACTTGGCACCCGTCACGGCCAACATTCTGGGGAGGAAAGCGCACGCTGCTGCGGCGCAACTACAGCTCTGAAACCATCTCCACTTGGACGTGTTGACATGAACCTTGCTGGAAATGCCTTGTTTACAAGAGTTTTTAATCACCTCAAGAATATTGCAGTCTGCACTGCCATTATTCAAGTACTGAGGGATGCTGGCTGTGGCGGTGCAATGGGGACATGTCACCTGGGTGGTTTGTACAGAGGAGCACCCGCTGAACTGGATGCCGTGTAGGAAAGGGATGCAATGCTGTTCCAGTTTGCACTCAATTGCTCCTTGGATATTATTTCTAAGCATTTCTCCACCAAAAAAAAAAAAAAGAGAAAAAAAAAGGAGGAAACCTGCAGAGGACAATACAGAAATGCAGTTATAATGGGATGGCTTAATAGAAATGATAAAAATCACAGGAAAATGATGGTTGTATAGGGAGTCATAAGTACCTGTGGCATCTGCAGGAAATGGATTGCAAGGATTCCCTGAAGAGTAACTGAAGAAGATAAAAGGACATAATTAGGCACTGAAGTGGATTGAATATATTCAAATTTTCAAGGAGAGAAATGAAGAAAATCAAAAACATTGTTTTGACCAGTTCTATAGGGAATCAAAGAAGTAAGAAAGGAGGATATTTACACTGGCTGAAGTAGACGAAGTTCCCAAGAGACAATAAGGCTTAAATAGAAATGAGTATCATCAGACCCCTTGCAGTGTGTTGCATTCAAACCTAGACTCAGCAAAACTGAAAAATAAAACATAGAGGCGAACAAACAACACAGAAAATAAAAGTGCTTGTTATCTGTATTTCGTACTGGAATCATCTAGTTTTCTGAGTGGGTTTGTTTTAGAGAAATTTTAGATACCTGTCCTTTCAAATGTTCTGTATAGTATATTCCACTATTTTTGTCTCCTCAGACTGAAAGGTCTAAAGTGGTACTTTGCTTTCTCCTGTGACCATTTCCATCTCTTTATTCTCAGTTCTTAGGAATAAAAATTGGTGTCTTTTCCTCTGATTAATAATTACCGCTTTCTATTATTCTTTCATTTGTAAAATAGCAGTGGTGTTTCATCTTGCCTCTTCCATAAACTCTCTTGTACTCCAGCTGTTTTTTGGTGCTTTGGGACAGCCTAGCTCAGACTCATGGAACTCACTTTCTTCAACAATCTTCCTAACATCTTGCTTCAAATGATATAATAGCATATAATTTGATTCATTTTAAGTTCAAGGCTCAAATAAGGCTTCACAAGAGAGGAGCATAGGAAGGCCCAGAGATGACGGATACTGCTCTCACTTTCCTCCAGGCAGTTTTTTAGTGTAGAATGAATTACCCAAAATGTAACCCTCTCAAGAACCATGGTAAGACTTGACACCAAGAACAGCCTGCTCTGTGCCTGTGTGTGCCCCCCAAAAAAATCCATCTGGCATTGACATAGATCAATGGCACCAAAGGGAAGTGTCCCTCTCTTGTCTCCATTTCGTGCTCTTCCCACCCTGCTTCCTCCTACAGCTTGGGAGTATCTATGGTTCCATTTCCTACTTATTTTGGGTTTCAGTTGAGTTGACTGGGATGATAGGAGGTAGGTGGTAGGCTAACGATCTCGAGTGGTGATGTTGTGCAATGTTTGCTCAATAGCCTTCACAGAAACACGCTGTCTATTTTGTTACTCAATTAGAAATGATAGGTTGTTTAAACTTTAGAAATTGGGTTGATAAGTAGGAAGATAAAAGTAGTAATATTACCTGCTAGAGAGGGTAATATAAAACTACCTGGACTAAAGAACAGCTAGAGCCATGTTACATAATCGTGCTGGCTGCGGGAGGAGGAGTACAATGCTTTTTATTACTCAGATGCAATGAGGCAAGGAAGTCCAGTTTCACTTCAATAGGGCCTGGGTTGTAAATCCCAGGCCTGCTCACTTGCCTGTGTTTGGCAAGGAAAGGTTTGTTAATGGATGTTGTATCCATGCTAACCATTCTCAAGTGTCTGCTGTTCCAATCCTACTTTAAGTTATTAATATTTAAGAGATTAATATTTAAGCTTTCTGAACATATGCTCTTTTGGCAACGGGAAAATATTATATAGCTTAACTGTATGTGAATGAGATTTATTCTTCTACCAGGGGATATTACTGAACTAGCTGTGGGGTTATCTGTTTTGCTTTTTGTAATGATGCCATCACTAATAGTCCAGCTACCTTGGGAAGAACAACAAGATAAACCCCAAAGTTTTTCCTGAAGTCTCTGAAATCCCTCGGTGACGTTTATGCAATAATATCTCATTCTCTCAAGGATGTACCATGAAGTGTGCTGCTGCTACAGCGGGGTCAGAAGCTTTGGAGCAAGGCTGAAGCTTTTCAGTGAGATTCAAGCTCTTGTAGCATTGCTCTACAAGGCTGACTGAGGCTCACTGCAGTCCAGGACTGCGTCCCACACCCACTCAGGCTGTATCCTCACATCTTGTCAGAATTTCAGCAGGAGAAATAGAGAAAAAAAAACATTTTAGGTTTTGATTAGTTCTGTTAGGAATGGCAGAAGTAAGAGAAGGCGGTTGTTTATGCTGACTGATACAGAGCCAACAACATCTTAGCAAAAATCCCCCCATCCTGCCCTCAGAAGAGCAGTACTGCTATGTGTTGGCTAGTAAAATAGTACAGACAGCCAATCCCACCCTTTTCCAGGGGAAGAGCAGCAGAGACCTACAGGAGTTGCACTGCAGTCTGCTGAAGGTGCATCGTTATGATTCTTCTGCAGTTGAGTTATTTGGGCCTTTTTCATTTCCCTGTTGCACATCCAACTTCATCTAGGACTAGGAGATGGGCTGCCCAGGTGAGGGAGAGCAATACCTTGGAGTTGGCAGCAAGGCCAGTCTGGTCCGGGAGGAAGGGAGAGAGCAGAAAACAGGGAGGGGAAAAATTCCATTTCCAGATAAACATGTTGAAAGGTTGAAAACAGGGAGAAGCCTGCTTTGCTGTTCAAAGTTTACTTGTTGATAGGGACTCAGTTCTTGGCTGCTTCTGGTTCTTGGATGCATTTGTTTAGAATTTGAGGATCTCTACACTCTGATTTTGAAAATTGTCACGTCAAGTGCAGAAAATGGTAAACTATCGGGATGCTCGCAGGAGACAACATCTGTTACCAATATATTATATGTGCTTTCATCCAAATCTGTCATCAGAAGTTCTCATGATTGCTTTGGTGTTGTCAACAAGCGTGCACACACAAATGTCTGCTTGCTTATCTATCTCTATATACCACTTTTTCTGTTTGTCACTGACACTCGGTAGGATTCATGGCAATGCTGTGACTTTTCTTCTAATAAACTGCTAAAACTAAATCTCTGTTTACAAGAAGGAACTTCATGTCGAAGACTTGCCTGCTTCTGCATTGCTGAAATTCCTTATCTTGTGCTCAAGGGTTATTTTCCTTTATAAGAAGGCCTACAATTCAGTCAGAAAAGTTTGCCTATCACAGTTACAGTTAGCCATATAAAACAACCAAATGGCAATTAATACATTTCCCACTTTTTCTTCTTTCTCTTTTGTTTTTACTTTGTGATCTCACTGTACCTTGTACAGTTGCTTTACTGTTTTTCCTGGACAGTTGGTTTCTTGTTTGAGCGCTTCTTTCACATAGCAACAGGAAAAAAAAAATCTTTCGTAAGAGAGAGGCGGGAATATGACTATTAAGCCACAGACAATAGCAATAACTGCTTAGGGTCACATGTTGTGCGAGTTTATTCAGCTCTTCTTTAACCTATATTGCAGTAGCATTTTGCATTTGTCTGACTTCAATAAAATTTGATTTCATTTGCTATTTTTGGAGAAAAATAATATGTAAGGTGCTTCCTGTGAAAGGTTATTACATTTTCAGACTTAGATTTTTGGAAAATAAAGAAACTGAACTTTAGGATGTACAAGATCAGACAGTAGTTTGGGCCAGGATTTCACTGGATATTAAAATGACTATTAAAACTCTATATGAGAAACAATCTTTTTTGGACATAATAGGTTTGGCTGATTAGCTTTCATTTAACAAACATTAGTGTGAGAGCATCATTAAGTTTTAACCAGGATTTTTAGAATTATGTTGAACTTCTATAGAAATCTTTGAAAGTTTCTTTTATATAGATTCCATAAGGATAGGAACATGATCTTTATTTCTCTTTTTCTCCTTCTGTCCCAAGACCATCCTCTCTAATTACTGACAAACAACATGCCATATGCATTCAGAACCAAAGATAAAAGTGTTATCCCTCAACATTAGTATAGCATGTGAGATCAGCGTTAACAGTTCTCTCCCTGCTTCTAGTTATAAAATTTGGGCAAGAGGTTTTTAATTGTGCTGGGCTCTAGTTCTGAATAACGTTTTCAGCTACATTCTTGGTCATCATAAATGCATGTTGTTTCATTTAAATCAGTGAAGGTCTCTGACCTGGAGGTGACAGTTACTACTTTCTGATGGCATATAAGATGTCCTCAGGGAGACCTCCTTGCCTCTGAATGCCCTTCCAGAGGGGCAGGGCTCTCCTTTGCAAACTGTATTAAGTCTGCCAGCCCTGTATAGGTGTCTTAGAGGATACCTGAGCGAGCACTGCAGACCTATGTCCCGCTGATAAACCAGTCCTGTCTCCTGAGTTTATAGAGTCTCCTTAATTTATAGAGTTAAATGCACTTTTGAAATTGGAGAGATGGATTAGAAGTTTTAAAATACTTCCAGAGGAGCTTTGGGGAAAGTTCCTGTACTGAAATTTTAATTAAAATCACCTGTCTTTCCAACTCATATCTATGCCACTTCTATCTTATTTCTTTTATTTTGTTTTAAGAACACTTAGTGGGTAAGTACTGGCAAAAAGCCTGACCTATAATCACCAAGTAATGCCATCAAGGCTGATGTATTAACTGTCTTGGTTAACCTGTAAGGTTAATAGGGAGATGCTCTTAGCTAACTATGTCATATCCTCACTAATCCATAATGCTGGGACACAGCAGAGGTTTGGGAATATTCTTCAGTACAGTGCAGGGAACATACTAAAGATTTTTTTGCCTACAGTGGAGCAAGAAGTATTAATAAACGTTTATTTTTTATCCTCTTCTCTTCTTATAGCATATTTTCTTGATGCCTTCTCCTGCTGTCTATGTAAGTTTTAATGTTGAAATTACCAATATAAGAGGAATACTTATATTCCTCTCAGTTCTTAATGTTCTAAAGATGACTTGAACCAGATAGTAAAAAAAAAAAAAAGATATTTAAAAATACAGAAACCTCCTCTGACAAATGGGAGTTCCTCCATCCCCTGGGAAGATTAGGATAAAACCTGAAAAATAAGATTTCATATCTTTTCCTCACTTTTTTTTTAAAAAAAAAATTTAGCATTAACTGCTGCGGTACTGGATGTCTTTGTTTTTTTGAGAACATGATTTTTCTTCCAGGTGATCTAGATTTTGGCCCTGCTAACATCCTGGAGGAACAAATTCCAAGATCAAATTGCAAAACAAGATTCATACCTGTCACTTCCTGATACAGGTGAATACCTCTTTGTTCTTGTCTCATATGGGAGAAAACAGAAACTTAACTTCTTGCAAACTTTTCTAAGGCAAATAGCTCCAATGTCTGTAGTTCTTGTTTCAAGTATTTTTATTTCAGTGATCATTTTCGGTCACCTTTCTTCAAACATCCTCTGTACGCAGATCTCCGTGCAAATACTGTGCATCCCACTACTGTAAGCTGTTATTTATTTATTTATTTCCTTTGACTGACTTGCACTCCATTCTATTTTGTCACTCACTAAGGTGCCCCTTGAGACACCTATACAGGGCTGACTGGTTTATAGATTTTCACAAGACGTTAGTTTGTACTTGGTCTCAATCAGGGCCCTGGAAGTAGAGTAAAAACAACCTGCTCAGTGATTTTTGCAAAACTGTAAGCTAACAATTGCCTAAAATATATTTTTTTCTGGGTCTTTTTCAATGATTTGGTAAGATTTTTGACTATAGTCAGTATTTGTTTGTCTAGTTATTTATGAATGCCAGTATAACTCTGAAATGTGCATCAATAGGATATTTCAGTATTTGCAGAAGAAGGATTAATGGAAGGTGCATCAGTAGAATTCTGCCTTTACTTACAACTTTTGAAATCCAGTGGTCTTCACTTTTTTTTTAAGCACATTTTTTTTAAGCATTAAAAATATTGTAGCCTTTCATTGCTCTTTCATTGCCATCTTTACTAACCTGATGAATAAGGATATCTTTGCAAACCAAACCGCAATTTGTACAGAGTCTTTATCCCCACCCATACCTCAGCATTGCCAACCTCCCGTATTCCTTCTGCGTTTCAAACAACTTGGTGCCTTGCTTTTCCAGGAGGAAGTTCCGACAGTCGGGGCTTACAGTTGGACTCGATGATCTTGAAGGTCTTTTCCAGACATAATGATCGTATGATTCTATGATTCAAAGACTCATGAAGGCTGTTGGCCTCAGGCTGTGCTGGGCTGGTGATGAAGCTAAGCAAGAAGCAAATACACTGTTTAGAAGAGAACCCCTCTACTTTCAAGCCGTTTTCTGCCGTCATTGTAAATAGCTTTTCATCTTGTTAATTAACAGCTCAAGCTCAAAACCAGACCAGTTTTCTGCTCTTACTATTCTTATAAAATGTTAGCCTATTGATTAAAACTTCTTTTCTCTAATTCCCTTCATTAATTTCTTTATAGACAACTTATGCCCTTTCTTTTTCATGCAAGTATTGTAGGTGAGCTGAGATCACTCCTAGCACTCTCTTACTTTCTCACACTGCAGACTGCAATCCTTATCCTGCTAATCAAACTCTTGCAAAGTTGTAATTCCTATGACCTTCTCCCTCAGATTTGTTTTTCCATTTCTCAGAGGTCTCTGTACCTATCCCCAGTTATTCATGGGATCTTAATGAAGCCTTGGACCATGTACTAGCTGTAAATATCCATTTGAATGTATTCTGGGGCTCTATTTGGCCTTTTTTTATCTGTCACACCTGCCTTGTGTTAATAGCTCAAAGCTATCATGAGATCAAACAGGATACCCTTTATCACTTGCACTTGCATAACTTGTACTTTGCTTCATCCTGATTACTTTCCTTAAAGAAAACAAAAGAAAAAAGAAAAAGGAAAAAAAACCCCTTCTGTAGGGATTCTGTTCAGATCCTTTCTTGACAATACAGCCAAAATTTGTGTAGTTTACAAATTGCATTACTACATTTGTTGACCCAGAGCACCAATAAAAACAATGTGGAAGACTAATCTCCAAATATGTTATTTCTGAGTATGTCACACAGTTGTCTGTGTACTCTGGTATTAGGCAAGAAGAATGCATTCTGAAATGCCCAGTCAAAAGATGTTAAGTAAATTCCACTCTGCATTTGAATTACTTTAAATGATGATGCCATCCTAGTGCCACTGATGTCTGAATTGAGAGAAAGTGACTGTTCTGGAATCCATCAAAGTCAGTAAGCAGGATATTCAATATTCATAATTTTCTGCTTTTCATTCAGCATCTGAATGAGCCCCACTATAAAGGCTCCTGCCATTACTCCAAGCACTGAGAAATGCTGAGGGAATATCCCCAAAGCTGTAGAATATCAATGAAATATAGTTAAAATACGGGTAGCGTTAGTCGCTCTGTCAAGATAGGCTTATCAGCCTGCCTAAGCCCCATGAGTGCAGAGGATGCACTCCAAAGTTGGCTGCAGTACCAACAGAAAATACATTGACTTAAAATAAAATTGGTTAAAATTGGTAAAGCGTGATTTAAGTAAATGAGTAAATTGCTATGGGTAGGATGCCATGGTGCCAGCTCTTTGGAAGATGAAAGTACAAAGATTTGGAGGGACAGAAAATTATTTGCAGAAAACTTGAGGTCCTAGAAGACATGGGAAAGGGTTCACCTCACCAGCTAGATATGAGAGTCTGGACAGAGTTACTTTCCATGTTGGAGAAAAAGAGAAGAAGATTAACAGAAGAAACCTTTTGGAAAAATAAGGGAACAGCACCCGGATTTAGAGGAGTTTGTGAGTTTAGGAGGGATTAGAGAAAAATTTGATTTTGAAAAATAATAATAAAAAATGAACAGTAGTTATATTTTAGTACTCTCAGCCTCAAAGAACATAAACATGTTTTGGTATGCAGAAATCCTAGATGTGCTGATCAAGTGGGGACTACAGCAGTGGGAGGTGGAGCCTCACGCAGGGGCTGGGTGAGTCATGGTCCAGCTCCTGCAAACTGTGCATTTTCATCTGTAGATGTCAAGCTTTGTAAAGCTGGAGCAGTGCCTTTGTTGTTACTGTACACTTGGCTGCCCAGAGAGGTTGTGGAGTCTCCTTCTCTGGAGATCTTCAAAACCCGCCTGGATGCCGCCCTGTGCCACGTGCTCTAGGTGACTCTGCTGGAGCAGGAGGGTTGGACTAGATGACTTCTAGAGGTCCCTTCCAACCTCAGCTATTCTGTGTGATTCTGTGTGTGTGTTCCATGTGGAGAAAGTGTGGGAGCATTTGAAGAAGAGAATTTGAATAATGAGAAGACTTGCTTCTCACTTCAAACATTTTTTTCTTCTTTTCCTCACAAAATAACAATTAAAAAATGCATCTTGCTATACACAGAGATCCACATGGTAAAAGGTGGAAAATAGTTGGATTCCTTTCTGTCTAAAAGAGAAGTTAGAAAATTACTGGCTTTCTAACAGTTAGGCTCCATAACTGGTTCCCTAATTGACATTCTTTTTTTTATATCAAGATTCATATCACTTGCATGCACAAGTATCAGGTGAGGAAAGTGATCACTCATCTAACTGAATTCATTTCATTCATCATTTCCACAGAAGAGGTCCACTAAGCTGATGGATGTCCAAAGACACTCACCGCTGCCATACGCAGCCGATCTCTTTTCATTGCAGTACCGTGGTCATCAAACTCATCCATATTTCCCCTCATGCTCATTTCCTCCGGCAGCGCTCCCAGTGTCACGGGATGGGAGCAGCAGGCCTGGCTTGCCGTGCCCGAGAGCCTGGCCGCAGCGTGTCGCAAGCGGGGACAACGGGCAGAGCCGCTCTTGACTTTTCATGCTCAGCATTATAGTCATGTGCTTCCTGCAGCCTCAGCAGCACCAACTAAGACTGGAAAGTACAGCATTTCTTTTCTCTATATATATGTCATAGTTTGGGTATGTTTTAAAATAGCTTGCTTCTTGATCACCGTCTTGCAGTGAGGAGCTGATATGTCAGGGTACAAGAAGCTGTTGTCCTGTGGTGACCTCTTCCTATCGCTGATCTGAGCTTAATAGCACATACTGTGTGACATCAGCAGCCCTGTGAGTCATATGCCAAGATACCATAGGTGTGTTCCTATTTTCTGCAAATCAGACAAATCCTACGCAGAAGACTCGGCTTGTTTTTCCTATCTTGTTATGGAAACTGCGTGCCTAGGCTCTACTAGCATTAAGCAACTGTAAATGAAGCCTTTCTGCTTCTTATCAGAAGATAAACTGCCTGTTTAAGAAAGGTGTTCCCAAGCCCTGGAAAGCATCTAAAAGGGCACAAGCTGCTGATTGTAGCAGTCTGCGGAGATATTCTGTTTGTAAAATGTTTTAATATTATCACAGTGAACACCTGTGCACCTGTTTTGGGCTGGAGCCCAACCACTCATTCCAAAGCATCTGACACGTTTGAAGCTTGGAGAAGCTCGGCAGTGTCATATACAGTAAAGAAGATGTAGAAAGATACAAGCTGCATAAGCTCAGGGTAAAAACAGGCTCTCCCCTTTTGCCAAAGTAAAAGTATAGATGGAAAAGTGTATATTTAGGCAGTCTGCAATTTTCATTCTTTGAATTCAGCAAGTATTTTGGCTGAAGGCATTTAACAAAACATTGGTTTTCTTCATATTCTTTTTTTTTTCAAATCACTTCTTGTATATATCACTCCAGAAAGTATGTAGGATTATGACTTTCTTCTGCTTGCCTCTTTGATCTCGCTGATAACTTTTCCATCTAGTGCTTATTTCAGTTCCTCATCTGCAGAATACAGAAATGGAGGAGAAACTAGAGTGTCTTCTAAGGCAGTCTGGAAGACTTCCATCCTAGCAATATTTCAGAGGGAAAAAACGGGGGGGACAAATGCAAATGTTAAGTGTTATGACAATTGGCTGCATCTCAAAAAGTTTGGTGGTTTAATTGAGAAAAGAATCGCTTGCTTATCTGAAAATCTGGACTAAGAATCTTACAAAAACAGGCTCACTCAAGAGATTTCTGGAATTTTCTATTTCACATCAACAAACAAAAAAATGAATAAAAAATTCCAAACCCTCAAGCTTTCATATGGCTTTTCAGTATTTCTGCTTTTCTTCTCAGCTGGAACAGAGAATGGCAGAACCATGAACAAATGAAAAATAACGAGAACATTATAGTAAGAACAGGCTGAATCTCAAAGAAGTGACTTCAACTTTAGGGGAAAAAAGTCAGCTAAGGGGGTAGCAGTTGAATTCTAGTGATGCCTGAGGTCCTGGGTCTCTGCTACATTTCTCGCTCCACAGTGATTTTAAGCTGTGAAACATTGAAATCTGGAGAAGCAGTAGATGCTCTCGTTGTATTTATGTTTCTGTAGCAGTATCGCTAGAGAGCTGTTTGGTTTCTTTCTTTCTTTCTTTTTTTCTTTTTTTTTTTCCTGCAGGAGAGCTGCTAAACCACTCTGCATCATCAAGAAAATCGGTAGAAGGGATTGGGCTGGTATGCTTTGGGAAAATTTAGTCATATTCAAAATTTATGTATCATTATGTTAGTTGTAGGTGTCATTCAGGTACTTCATCAATATTTTTAATTGCCAAGCATATAGCAAGATTTTCGAACGATGCTTTAAATGTTCAGTTGTCTCAGCTGATTCACTGTTGCCTTAGGAGGTAGCTTTTCTTTCCCTGATTTACTTGACTATAATCATAAAATTTCAGAAAGTTACTCTTTTAACACTGAGTTTTCTGCCTCTGGATCCTATAATCCCTGCTCAGACAGGGGTGAGCCTGAGGAACTGCAGCACAAGGGACGCAACAAGGATATTTACAGGAGAGGGTGTATGGGGAACCCAATCCTAGATCTCAAGGATGGAGGGATGCATCGGGACAAGGGCGTCCTGCTGAGGCTTTCCAGGCTCCTAACTTAGGCAGTTGTGTGTTCCCAATAGCTCAGTTCTCATACAGTAATTGCTGGCAGTGCTTATGTGTGGTAAGTGCAGAATGATGGATGGGACAGATTAATCAGGAATGTGAGTTAGGAGCATGTGGCCTTTTGGAGCTGCCTTATTTAGTCGAGACTCTCCTTATCTACCTCTTCTGTTTCCATACTGAAAGCAATTTGGTTTTGACTAAAAGCCAAGTGAAATCAGCGGAAACCTTTCTGTAGATTTCAGTGCATGTGATGCTCTATAGGATAATGAAGGAGAGGAATTTAAACTACTGTTCAATATTTAGCTGAGAGAGCTTAAGTGTCTGAAATCCTGACACTGGGTTTGTAAGTCTGTTAAGGGATAAAAAGCAATTCCTCCTTCTACCTTAAATGATGGTATTATACCTTATGATGGCATGGAGTACAAGAAAGGAGAAAAGATAATTATATCTCACGTGTGAAACATCATCAGGATAAACATCACATACCATAAATATAGGCAATAAAGCATATCACTGGCAGAAACTCTCCATTTCTGGAACCAAAGAATCACATCTTTATACAATATAACTGTGAAATTACTTTGTTTTTAGAAATGGTCATAAATGGTCTAATCCCGGCAAATTAGTTTTATCTGTTCTTTTCCTGAGCTCCAAGTGTTCAATGGCCTTTACATTTATTCAGAAATACCTGACAGTAAGTAATGTATCAAATGCTGTTACTGATGTGACAGAGCATCCTGTAGATTATTAGCTTGTAAAACGAGGCCAATACGCTAACCTCTAACCGCTTAGATCAGGGTGCTTTTAGCCCTTTCCCACACATTCCTACACTGAGAACACATTTAATTTACTGTTATAATTTTTCCACATAAAAAACACTTTTTAAAATCATAATTTAAAATTCCTTGTGAGAAAGCAGTCATAGAGAAAATATTTATTTAGCATGGTCACAACTATTATTTAAGATGAGCACACTGCATTTTTTAATAAAGTTGTTTTCTAAATCATTTTCCTGCTTTTTTTTCACTCCAATCTAGTTTCACTCAAAAACTGTTAATATACTGTGAGTGGAGAAATCCTAAATAATTTCAATGCATTTTTTTTGTTAAAGGCTGCCCTTCAGATGGTCTGTCTTGTGCCGTCATGGTGAGAGTACACTTAAGCAGATTCATTTGTAAAGTTATCTGATGAAGCAGCTGTGTAATAAATAGGATTTGGAAGAGGCCTCACAGTCCTCACAGGTGATCAGCGCATCTTTGTGCTAAATGCAATATGCACATATATCAAAAAGGCATTACCAGCCCTGAATAGATTAACTACAGGTTACAAACACTCATATAAGACATAATTTTACTGCAGCATATACTGCCACTGCAACAATAGCATAACTGGCTGTCATGGTGTTAATGTGAAGTTATATAAATGTTTTTAAGACTCAGAAACATAGAACGGGACCTGATTCGGGCGCCCAAGTGACTGCATTCGCCAGAGTGAATATGCTGAGCTGGACAGCGAGCGGTTGGGTTTGTCCAAGGGTTACATTGATGAGCCAATTGCATTTCCTCTCTGCAGAACCAAAAATATGAACCAGTTTGTTTCCCTGCAGAATTTCATTGCTGCATTTTCCGAATTGAGGCACTCATGCTGGACCTTGACTGAATCTCATGACCATGAGATTCACTTGCTAGCATACTACCTGCTTCTATCAACTTAAAAGAGGATCATAATGAATTGTATTAATCTTCCAAGAATCCATGAGAGAAGTGATACTTGTCCATATGTACAGATACTGGTAGTAAAGAATAGCTAGAAAAGTGCACAAGTCCCTGCCCATAACTTACTTATCTAGCAAGGTGAAATTGTCTCATTCTGCATTTGTGACACAGTACTGTCAAAATCTTCTTCTCCTAACCGGACTTTTTGTATTTCAATTGTACAGTAGGTATTACATACATATGCAACATTGTGTATATATTAATATATAGTACGTATTTTGAAGTCTAAAGCAATAACGTTACTCCGATCTTGCTGTATGGACTGGTAGGAATCAGCACTTTTGTTTACTTAGGTTACACTAAGCTGTTAATGCTCATTTTAGAGAAAATATTATCAGACAATTTCCTGGATGTATCTAGTTCATGTGTAGTGGAATTTTAGTTTTGTAAGCTGTTTGTTTTGTTTGTAAGCAGTTCCCACTAAATCAGATCCAAAACAAATCTAGTCTTTCCCAAGAAATGATTCTCTGAGTAACAATATATTTTGCATCTAGAGATTAGGCTAAAGTCTGATTTCAGGACTTGACAGATTTTTACTGCTAATGAAATTTAGCATTTTCCATTTTTTAAAAAAGCTGTAAAAATCATAATATTGGACTCAAGCTAGGATATAATACAATAACATAAATGTCATCAAGTGGCCTTACAGCAAATTTATAGATAGACTTTATGAAGCAGTAAAGGAAAAAACCCGTATTTTTAAATTGGTGCTTGAACTGAAAATTCAGACAGCTTTTAGAGCAGTCAAGGAGAGGAAGATAACACGATAAAACTATTATTTTCCTCCTCCTTAATAAACCTTGCCCCACAGCACGGCAGCATCAGTACGCATGGGAGTCTATTTTAAGCTGTGAGTAAAGCAGCAGAGCATATACACTGCAGCGGAATGCCCTGTTCCCAGGCCTTGATAAAACTATTATTTTCCTCTTCCTTAATAAACCTTGCCCCATAGCACGGCAGCATGGGAGTCTATTTTAAGCTATGAGTAAAGCAGCAGAGCATATACAGTGCAGCGGAATGCCCTGTTCCCAGGCCTCATTCTCCTTATATAGCTACTGAGCTGCACAGTTCTCCTGTGGCTCCCACTTTTACAGTTTAACTTGCATTTTCTTGGCAGGATTGCCTTGGCTGAGAACTGTCCTCACAGTAAACAACCAGGCAGTCACTCCAGCTGTACCCACCTCCCCATAAGATTTTGTAAAAACTGAGCACTGATCTAACTCAATGATTTTTAAAATCACATGCAATGGACCTTCTGACACCTTTTTTTTTTTTTGAGATTTTGGTGTTGGTACCAAGTATGTCCAGTTTTCTTTTCATTTCTTGTTATTTTTGGAAATAACTTTCAGACTTGAAGGCCTGCCATGCATAGGAGATGTATTTTGGCTCTTCTGCAGCTTGCATTCTGTGGATGGTTAGATCAAACTAAGTAGTTGCCAGATGACTAATCAACATGTTACAAAATAGCAGGTCTCACTGGAGAATTAGCAATGTCTTTATAGTCTACACTCAATGAAGTGTCTGGAATTTTCTTAGCTAACAGAATAGATTGGTTTAAGATTTTCCAGTGCTACTTGAATATGGTCTAGAAGAGTGTCCACTTAAAAAAAAAAAAAAAAGCAAAAACCACAACAACACCCTCTGCACTTTAGTCTTATATTTTTACTGTAGGATTAGACGCCTTTCCCTGTATTAGGGGGTTGTGTGTGAGAGTGAAGCAGTGAGTGATGGACTTACTCATCTTTGCACACTGGAAATTCAATGTGTTCTGCTATAACAAATACCACAGTCAGGTGACTGTGATTCAAATAAGCTGCTATAAATTGTAGAAGGATTTAAAAATGCTGAGGGAGAGGGTGACAAATTGCCTATATTTCTTAAATTAGCAGATCTATATCTCCACTCTCTATTTCTGGCCCTCTCAAGAGTTTTGTAGGAAGGGTGAATCCTCCATGGTGCTGCAGATATTCATGGGTATTCCTAAATCACTCAAAATCTAGAAATGTAGAGAAAAACTTGTATTTTCAGTTCAAAACACTGGCAGCAATGGTGTTCTGCTCCTACTTTAATCTAATGGGTTTACTAGAAGGAGGAAATTTAATTTGACCCAGTCACAAATATTTTTTAACTTTGCTTGTGACTGCAAAGTTAAAAATATTTTCCCTTTGGACATCTTTTCCCTATGTGAGCATACATGCATATGTACATATACACCCTCAAATTCAATCATTTCATCTCTCTACTAACCCAAATAGATTAAAATAAGAGAACAATATTGGGGTCTAGATGTTGACACAATCAGACATGGTATAAGACACGGTGTTTTACAAGTGTTTTAAGTGAGGGCCAATCAAGAACTGTCAGAGTCTGCCAAGAAATAAGGTAGAGCTTCTATTATGGTGAATCTTTAAAAAGTTATGCTCCATTTCAAATCCAAGTTATTGGGTCAGATGCTGGAGTTACTGGAGGAAAGTCTTGTGCCTCTTTGCAAACTCCCAGAAGGCTGGATTTTGGCATATTAGTGCTTTTTGACCTTTAAGAGCTAAGAACAATATCTAGGTAATTCACTAATACTCACATGCAGAATTAAGAGGTTTGGGGTGTTAGTACCTCCACAAGTCATCCAGGCCTCCATAGGCTTCTGAGCCCTGGAGAAGTCTATAGTTTTCTTTCCTGAGCAGAGCCAAAAGTTACGTAAAACAGTGTACCTTGAAATCAAAGTGCGGTTGTGGCTGCAGGCTACAGTGCAGAGGCCACGTACTGAATTTAACAACACAGTAGAGTTCTCCTGAGAAGTGCTGTTAGGAGTGCTACACCCTTGCCTTAGTCCAGCCCAATGCTGAAAGATGATGTTTGCCTTTACTGTCCTCTGCGGGGACTTCAGCTCTGCTCCACCACACTTTGCAGGGTTAAAAATTAACAGTGTCCATGTAGCCCAGCCACGAGGCTCTCCTCGTGCAGATACCGGAGATAAATAACACGGACGGGTTTCGATTTCCGACTCAGCCGCAGGCAAGAGCCTTGCCTGCCCTGGGGCGCTGTCAGGAGTCTCTAATAAGGGAAAGAAGGCAAGGCAAGGAAGTACTGAAAATCTCTCCACTGTTAGGAACGCAAGGCAGGTAGAGGCAGACACGTTTGCCCACAAAAGCAGGAAACAGTGGCATGGTTTGAGCTGCTCTTGTTTTTGCATTTGGATCAGTTCCAGTCATGGGCTTGGCCAGGAATTGTGTCTGATTTTGACACATTTTTTTGAACTTCTCAAGTTTAAAAGTAGTATTTCTCACTGGGATATCTGTGATCCTGTCACCAAGGTGATAGCCATGAAATATTACTTTCTGAAAACATAGCTCAGCAGTAATTACATCTATGTAAAGACTACAGCTGCATTAATAAATTATTTTAAATAAAACTGTATTGCACTCAGAGAGCTTCTAGCTACTCCAAAATCAGGGCATTTCGCATCTTTGCATGTACACTTTTTCTCTGTATTTTTCTTTCTTTTTTTTTTTTTTTGGTCTCAGATGACTGTAGGGGAAAAGGGCAGCATTTCAAAATTTGCCTGTTAATAACTGGTATTATCATTTGGAGCAACAGTGCTTGCTAGAAATTTCTTCCTAGTCGGATCATGTGTTTATATAATATCAGTGTTCATCTGAGAAAAGTGTTGTTGAATGACTGCTAGTGCAAATTGAACTGTTTGTACTAGGACTGTATGAATAATGTATTTGGTGTTAAACCGAAGCTCTGAAATACAGGAGACTTTAGCAGATTGGTATGTGAAACTTAGTCAGAGACAGTATTTGCAATGGTCTTTTAACTCCTGCTGAGTACAAACTGGACTGTGGTTTGAATGCAAATGTTAGGAAAACTCCAGATATCACTGCATGATGGTAAGGTTATTAATTTATAACTTAGAAAAGAGTTAAGAATACTCTAAAACAAGAGAAACTCTAGAAAGCAGCAGGCTCAGGTACCCTGGCTTTCGGTTCTGAACACCTATTTCACATAACCATTTCTGATCTGCTGCAGGAGCCACCGAGGCAGGGACTGTCACACTGTGCTGCTGCAGTGGAAGCTGCTGCAGTGCTTTGCCATGGTACTATTTCATCTGTGTTAGTGGATGTGAAATTGGACCAGCAGTTCATTTCTTTAATTCAGTAAATGGAACTAAACTGTCTTTTGCCACAAAAGTGAGCACTACTACTGATGTGCTATTCCATAGAGCTAACTAGGCATGCTAGGGAGAATGGCCAAAGGTCACTGTCTGGCTATTATCTGAAACGATGTCATATTTATTAAATATTGTCTAGAATCTATTTGTTTGGTTGTTTTTGTGTTGGTATGAGGAGCCTAACTCTCATATAAGACTAATATTTGCAGGTAGGTTGATTTGCAGAGCAATGAAGAAGTGATTTATAGTAAATGAGAGTTGGGCTCACCATAGCACATATGTCCCTTAGACTCCTATTTGTACAAAACACCAAATACTTATGGGTGACACTTTCCCTTGTAACCAGTGTCATGTGTAAGTAAGTACTTATTCAGTTCCTCAGTATTTGGTTCTCATGACACTCAATACAGGCCTGGCATTGTGCATCCCTCCTAAAAGAAAAAAAAAAATAATCCCCAAAACCTCTATATAAGGTGAAAATAGCTTATTCTGTATCATTTTAAAAGCATACAACTTTTTTAACTGTTTTGAGGTTCAGACTGTAAAATCTCATTTTGGTCTTGGGAGTCATGAGGCTGTTGAAAGACAGAGAATAAGGGCTACAAAGAATTGTATAAAACACAAAGACGACTAGATGGTAATGATGCTACTTCCTTTTATTTTACTAATTTGTTTCATGTATCAGCCTAATCTACAAACAAAGGAAGATCATTATCTTGCCCTTCTTAAATCATTTCTTTGCTCTCTTCCAGTTCATAGTTATCATTATTTGATATCAACAGGAAATTAGAACAAGAAAACTGAGGGATATCATGTAGATAGAATTTGGATGTACTGTGGGCAGCATATCATTTAGTAGTAAACAGAGCAAGATGAGAAGACCTTAAATTCTTTTCAAAAGAATTCATTTTTGGTGACAGGGAAACAGTTTTGTACTGTGTGTGTTCATACTCAATTTCCTATTCAGTGATGCTAGCCTGAAAATATTTTATTGCCTCAGTGAAGCCTTTATTTTACATATCTTGGTTTCTAATGCTTGAGTTTAGCTTTGGCTGGTTGTTTCTTTCATTTTTCAGCACTAACATCATTTATGAAGGGACATGTTCACCATGCTGTGGAGCTGTGGGCTGGATTCCACCCACAGCAGAGCCCTCCTGAAGAGGATTCCGCATCCCGCACACCTCGTGGGCCGTGCACGTGACGGTATGCTTATTTACAACTGAAGTTTTATAGAAGGAAATAGCCTGTGATACTTATCCTCTGCACGGAGAAGACGGGGAGTGAAAAATGAGCAGCTTAAGGGAAACTCAGATGCCAACCCTGGAACTGGAACAAGACCAGGCAGGGCTTGTTTGACCAGAACCTGGGTTTAAGATATGGCTTCCTATGACAAGAAGGAATATCCCAGGCTGTAAAGACTCTATGGCCCCAAGTAGTTAGATTTTATGTTTGGTGGAAGTTTGGGGTTCCATAAGCTGCACTGCCCTGAGCATCCAAACCTGTGCCCCAACATGAGGGGTGCTGCATGCACCCTAGGGATGGGGACGGGGATGTCCAGCTGTCCCTCCTGGCTGCACACTGGGATATGCTGCCCGCCAAGTGCTTGCAGTAGAGCTGCCCAACACAACAAATGATTTGGAAGGAGCCTCTGCAGCTCTGCCACGGCAATAAACCTAAAATCAACCTCAATATGTGGGTAAAATTTAAATAAACAAGCAGAAAAGCCATTTCCTTGGTTCCTATTTGAATCCTGCTTCCTGAAGGTGACAGAAGAGATGAGAGAGCCAGCAACACACAGAAAGGAGTCCCAGGGAGGAACACAAATCTCCTGTAAAAGGACCTTCACATGCAGCAAGTTGCTGTTCAGTTCCTGTGTGAACAATTAATCTTAAAACAAATATTTGGCCAAGGGGGATTGAACTCCAGGAGGTTTCATAGCTAACTAAGGTTGAATTGAAATACACGCTGCCTGCCTTCTTCAGGCCAGTATTTCTTTTCACCCACTCCATAAAAATAACTAAGAAAAAGTATCTGTTACAATGACCCAGGTTTTGCCATTGGAACCTCCCTAAATTACAAGCTTTCCCTCAGAGCCCATTTACAATAGGGCATATAATGCATGGCTGTGCTACACCCTACTACTCTTTGATTCACTATAACTTGTTATTACTACTGTAAGCTGTAGTGGCGTGTTCAAAGGCTTTTCTATAAATAAATATCTTCCTCGCTGGGCAGATGACAGTCCCTAGCAGCAGCTCCCGTGTTATCGGCTCCCTGGTTTTAAGCCCAGCATCTAGGAATGGTTTGGAGTTGAATGTCTGGCAGCTGCAAGGTCTTGTGAAGCTTGGTTAGGATTGGTTTGGAAATCAATAGTGCTGTTACACTGCAGGTTCCCATCTGGATCCCATGTTTCAGGGGGGGTGTTTCTCGGCTTTCTGTTATCTATACATCCTCAGTTGTATTTATCTTTAAGGGAGAGGGGAAGAGAGGGGAGCCTGGTTTTCACCCTCAGGACACAAATGTTGTATGCCATGTTTGGGCTATCATTGATTACCCTATTGAAACTAATGGGAAAGCTCGCACTGGCCACAGAAGGCCAAGGCACTACCTTAATTGCTGGCGGATTCTGCAATGCCTTGAATACACTCTGAGTTATGCTGCTCTTGTGTGTACCTAACACTTGCAGGAGGGTAAAAAGCCTGGCCAGGGAGTATACAAGACACCTCGAAATGTTGCTCTGCCCTGCTCTGTCCTTCCCTACATATGGTCCCCACCTGGAACAAAACCTCAGAGATCCCTGAAGAGCCCCTTGTAGCAGAAGATGAAGCCACAGTTCACTTTTCCTGGCTGAAAACATGCCGCCTCTGAGCATTCTGGGCCTGATTGGAAAAGAAAATATAATTTGTGTTTCCTGCACTAATGAAGAAAAGTAAAACCATGCACCTTAACTGAACAGAGTGGGGCACTCCTGTTAGGCTGTGGGATATTTATGGAAGAGGCTGCCTTGTGCTGCATGTAGTAACGACTGAAACAGGCTTGAGATTGCTGCAGCCTTCCTGGCCCTACTGCAATACAAATAATAAACGGATATAAAAGTATAAACAATATGTGGCACTTTTGGCAATTGGAGCTTTCCATTTTCAAGGCACTACCAAAAAACAAAACAAAAAATTCTTCCTTTGGGTGCTAACTAGCAATAATCTCTCACCTCAGAGATCCAAAAAATATAAGCTGGCTTTTCAAAAAGTTATGGATGTATAAGTACAGAGAAATAAAAATAATAATTAAAAACATAAAAAAAAGGTAGCACTTTTTTTTTGCTTTCACATCCTAGATTTTAGGATTTATATTTTCAAGATTTTGTTTGTAATGATGGGGAGGGGAAAGGGAAAGCCCCCAGATTTTCTTATAATCACATAGCCCTCAAAGCTGAGTTTTTATCAAGGAATGATGTATTGCAATAAAAGAATGAGAAAGAGAAGCCATGCTATAGTTAGGAAAAGAATACGGTACTGCCAGCCACTTGAGAGCAAAGCTCATGAAGCATATCCTAAGAAATAATGGGATTGCTTTAAAATTTCATGAGAATCAAAATAGATGTTTTCTTTTTATTTGCCTCAAGGTTTCTGTACTCACTTCAGGCTCTCAAGATTATTTCCAAATCCACAAAAGCTGACAATTTACTTTGTTTTAATGAAAGACAATTTCAATAGCAGGTGCTCCTAGAAAAAAAACACTCAACATCACGGGAGTTAGTGGCGCTGAGATTAGCATGATTCGGTGTCCTCAGGCTGCTCACCCGGGGCCTCTTTTCCCAAGAATCACGCTGCCTTTCAAGTTGTTATGAAAGAACATGGAAAAGAACCTGCTCTTTCTTAAAAACAAGTCATTACTTCAAAGGATGCTAAGAAAAAGCTTCTATATCACGAGCCTTTAGTGGGCTAGACAGAAACTATGTTTGTCAAATTGACATTGTAGTTCAATGACAGAAACAAAAACACAGTGGGTTTTTTAATTGAACTTTGAGCACAGGTCTGTGTATTTCATTTTTGGATTTTAACAGACTGGGGTTTTTTAAATGCCAAGTAGGAGCTTATAGCTAGTGACATCAAGTTCCAACATAGTAACCTCAGTGCTTCATTCTGGTTATATTGCTCCAGTGATGCTGCATAAACTACTACAGGGAAGGCAGCTTCCAAGGAACAGGAGGTTTTAGCTGGCCCTAAATTACTGGAAATGCTCTGCCTATATGCCATAATAAAAGGGTATGTATGTGGGAGATGTTTCTGAAATTGCAATCTACTGCAATTACAGTAGATACAGCTACAGCAGGAGACCAGTTTATATGAGTGGCCATTCAAAGTACAAAGCCAGACAGTCCATGGGGAATTGGAAACCTTTTTTTCTCTAAGGACTAGTTTTCCCATGCATCCTGGCCCTCTCCCTTCTCCTCTTTTTGATCTGGTGAACCTGTCCCGACTTATGGATGAAATTTAAAACTAAGGACTTGACCACTTGTGGTCATGGAAAATCACAAGGCATTTGTAGCACCAGGGACACATTTTACTGTGAATAACCATGGCTGGGGGCCTGCACTGGGGACCCCTTCAGCTCAGAGCTGTACAGCATGGCTCTGTCCCAGGCTCTCCACTGGCCCCATGACCCAGGATGGAGCGGAGGGAACTCCAGGCCATGAAACAAAATATGCTTGGAATGATGCAGGAAGGCCATGGTGTCACCTCGTTATTCACAGTGGAGCCCCCTTGAGGATGGATTACAGAAATTTGGACACCTGCCCTTGTAGACTAGGTGGATACCCGCCCTTG
>NW_010583617.1:511553-540238 GCF_000705375.1 Tinamus guttatus
TCCTTCAAGAACCTTTAGCTCCAAGAAAATTGATTAGATCCTGTGTTCCATAAATGGCACAGTGTTTTGTGTTTAAGTTACCAGCAAGTATTTTTTTCAGTATTCATGCTACATGAAGGCCTGTGTATGTTTGAACATAGGCCTTCATGACAGTGTTTTTGAAATGTCATAGGTAGTGACTGTTTTTTTTTTTGTTTGTTTTGTTTTAAAAATGAGGTGTGACATTTATTTCTTTTCTGCTTATTTTAGCCAACTCTGTTTTACAGTTGAAAAACATTTCATGGTGGACTTTGGGGCCAAACACTTCTCAGTGGTAGCCAGTGATAGGACAACGTGTAATGGGCACAAATTGAAACACAGGAAGTTCCATCTCCATGTGCCAAAGAATTTCTTTCCTGTGAGGGTGGCAAAGCCCTGAAACAGGCTGCCCAGAGAGGTTGTGGAGTCTCCTTCTCTGGAGATCTTCAAAACCCACCTGGATGCCACCCTGTGCCCCGTGCTCTGGGTGTCCCTGCTTGTGTAGGGGGGTTGGACTAGATGATCTCTAGAGGTCCCTTCCACCCTCAGCCCTTCTGTGATTTTGTGACTTTCTATATCAGCAAGCCTCTGGGAAGATGGATTTTCCAACACAGACAGCTTCTAAGACTACCTATTATATATATAGACTTCATGTAGCAGTCAGACCATTTTTAACTTTGAATATTTCTAATAATATACTGGGATGCTATACATAAAAAATCATTTTCAAATTAATTGAGAGGAGCTGATTTATTTGCCTGTGAAAGTATATAGTTATAGGAGAGAACTTGTGTGAGAAAAAATTAGCTAGGTTTAAGTTATGAATGAGAGAGAAAAAAAATTCAAAGCAATGTGTGATTTGACAGATATCTACATATAATTCAGAAATACTTGACAGCATCTTGTTCAAATTTCCAGTAGTGTCTCTGGACTGGGGTCAGATTTAAAGAATTTGAGTCCTTAAAGTAAATTGTTTTTCCAGAAAGTTATGAGTATGTGAAAAAGGAGATTATTATAACAATCACTGTCAATAAGAGAAAGCTAAAGTATATTGGTCCCCTAGGCAGGGAAAAACTATATTGTACATGATTTTGCCACTGGGTTTCACAGGTGCAAAGAGGCAATGTAATTTTGTGTATTTTTTCTTCCTTCCTCAGAGCTGCAAATATTCTTTTCTTATTTTCTCTCTCTCTTTTTTTTTTATTACAGATTAGATTTTATTATTTGAATTTCCTGCTTATGTGGTGACGTGCAAGCCAGGAGTTTCTTGGCTGTTACTGAACCATTTGAATTCTTGCTGGAGTAGAACAGAATGAATAGCTGCTACACTGTGGGGAAATAGAAATTATTCGCTCTTTGACACTATGATGTTTGAAGTATAGCAGACTTTTGCTACTTTGAATTACATAATATTTTATTGTAAAATATAAAATCACTAGGCAACCTTAGCCAAGTAATTCCCTTCACTTTGCAACTGAGTTTTCTTTGCCTGTCCTGGATAAAAATGAGCTTCAGAAAGATCAAAGAAAAACTTGAAAACTCAGGGAAAAAAAAAGGTATTGCTTCCCTTTTATTTTCTCCCTGTTTGTTTTGGTGCCAGAAGTCTTTGGAAATGGTCTTTTTTATTGCTAAGACTAAATTTTGCTAAATGAATTACCATTCATATTATCTCTGTTTTATTTGCACAAGTAGAACATGTAAGATGGGAAATTCTAAAGTGTAGCGAGAGTAGGAGATTAAAAAAACAGAAGAGCATCAACGGAAGAAGTTAAAGAGGGGCTGAGGTAGGTACCTCACACCTTCTGGCCATTCAGCAGTGTTTGGTCAGCAGGACGGAGACCTTCCCGGTGGTCCTGCTGGGGTGAGCACTCAGGCATCTGTGGTATCTCTCAAGTCCTCTCGTGCTCCAAAACTTGTTTGTGAAATAGGTAAGAACAGGCCTGGCATGGCATGTTAATCTGAAGCCAGTCAGCCTTCCTTCAAGGAAGGTATGTTTCTGAAAAGGTGGAAAGAGAAACACAGTGATATATCGAAGTCACAACAGCAAGCAGAGCAGTTCTATGTAAACAGGTCCCAGTTACTGTGATCTGAAACGAATACTGATTGCATTGGGGTTTGTAGATATTCCAAAAAACAGAGCAGAAAAATAAATCCTAAACATTTTGGAGGGAGAACCTTTTCAAGTATAGAAAGGAGAAAAGAATGAAAAAGACTTTTGCAAAGCTGAAGGTCACACTGAGCCAAGAATAATGCAGCCAGGCCCCTTCTCAGCCCTTGCACCAAACCTTCAAGCTTTCACCTAGGCACTGCAGCAATCCTCACAGTACTCCAACCTACATATTCTGAGGATTTTGAAGAGTGAGTTCCACTGACTTCAGTATCATATATTTGATACATAAAACTGGAGTGGGACAAATGGTGAATCAGGCCCCTCAAATTACATCCAGACCTTTGGAGAGAGCAGGACAGGGACTGAGTGGTGCATGTATTTCCATCCATTTCTCTGAAAGGGATGGTGAAGCAGCTGAACTTTCTTCTAAGTGGCTGGCTTCCAGGTTCCTTTCAATGTGTTTCAGTGGGACTGTGAGTTACACAAGCTTGTAGCACTTCAGTGAGGTCCTCATCCTTCAGTTTGTTGCTAGCCAGAAAGTAATAAATTAGACATGGCTAAGTGTGGGAGTAGATGACAAGAGACAGGAGGAATCCTTTTGGATCCTGTGAAAGCTCTGAAGTATGCTGGTCACCATTAAGGACTGCAAAAAGAGCTTAATACTTTCTAAGTCCTAAAAGTCTGCAATATGACCAGCATAAACTATATGCTTCTTCAGTGCAGTAATTAGGAAAGGCAGGTGAAAATCAGAGAACCATACAGAAACTACAGGGTGAACTAGTCAAGTCTCCTGCTCAAGGCAGGAGATGGTCCAAGGTCTTGTCCCCACAGCCTCTCTTAGGCAGCGCGTTACATTGCTTGACCAACCTTGTGGTAAAGAATCTGTTCTATATCAACACTGTTTTATAAGTGCAGAATGTATTTTCTGACTAAAGCTTTATAAAATGCCTTCTTTTGGGTGGTGACATTTTCTTAGAAAATATTTGACAGCTTATTTAAATACTTTTAATCCAGTGGACATCTCTTGGGAATGGATGTTAAATGGCCTTACTTTTCCATTTTCTTCTAAGCATCAGTTTTTTGATCGTACTGTACCTTGAATGATGTAATGCTCTCTTTTAAGGAGAGAAAATGGTCTATGATGCTAGAGGATGTGTCCATAGCCATAAATGTAACACTCTAAAAATTTTAATGAGAATTTCTAGCATCGTAGGGAATTCAGTTGTTTTGCTTGTTGACCTATACATAAGTACGTGTTTGTGTGTGTTTGTGAAAATACATACCTGTCTGTGGAAACACACATTTGTGCATATGTATTACCTATTACATAAAATATTTCTTCTCTGACAAATCACAACTTGCAGCTGGCTGTGTGGAGAAGCTATTTCCTGCCAAAGACTCTTACCATTATTTCCTATAAACTATCTTGTCCTCTGAGTGTAGTGGCTTGTGTCCTGACAAACCTATTGCTTTGGACCATCCAGTCCAATATAATTTCCTTGGGGCAGTAAGCAAGTTCTTGGCAGACCCTGAGGCTCCACAGCCTGTGGCCAGTGACATTGCCTTGGAGTAGGAGTGTCTGAGTGGTGGGTTATGAAGCAATGTCTGCGTAGCAGGCGCTTCATAGATCAAGAGGAGATGTTGTGCTCAGGTTGGCGTGCGTACTACCATGCCTTTAGGAGATGATGCTTCTGATACAAATCACTTCCACAGGAAAGTCATCTGCCACAGGACATGATCTCTATAGAAAAGCCACAAGATAATTGGAGGTGTGGCTGTGCAAATAAATGCAGAGAATAAAGAACACAAAGAATAAATACATGTCGAGCTAAGAGGGGTGTGATGACACAGGGATTATGAATAGAAGCACTGGAATGAAAACAGAATGGCATTAGGCTGGAAAGACTCCCGATACTTGGCCAATGGCATGGAAGCAGCTCCTGCTTTGCTCTGCCACAGCTCCTCCTTTTCCTGTGCACTTTGTGGCTGAAGGTGCCAGCAGCATGTTTATGGGTTTGTTTATTGTGGCCTGAAGAAGTGGGAGGAAAAAAAATTTTTTTTTCTTTTTTTTTTTTTTTTGGAATGTTAGTTTTTAACATGATCATTTTGCCCAGGTGGTTCACCGTGGCAACTGTGTGTGGGTTGTGCTATAGCAGGTGTAGTAAAGCAGCAAGAAGTTGCCAGGAAGAAGGTGGCCAGGAACAGGTCTATGTACGGCATGCTGCAGCCACACAAGTGCATGTGCATCTATAGCCCCATGCTCTGCAGCTGATGCCTGATGAAAAAAACTGCCTTGAGTAAATTAGAAGAGCGTGATGCAGAAGCAGTTCAGGGCTGGAAGGATGCAGAAGACCCCACAGTTACTGCTTCCATACTTTCTTAATTCAATTAAATTGAATAATGATTGCTTAAATTCTGAACAACATTGTCTGCTCAGAGCTTAAAAGAAATTTATAGTCCACTGAAAATATTAATTTAGATTAATTTTCTTTATTGTTCCCATCTAGGCAAGTCCTCTGATAAAGTTAAGAAAACCTCAACCCTTTCTCTGAATGCAATTGTGACTTTATTTCATTTGACCTGCTGCCCTACAACATTATTGTAGTCTGGTGAAGGTAAGATGAAGTTTAATTCATTTATTTTCATGAATTAATTGGATTTATGGTACTGGATAATTTTAAGTTATATTGAAACTCCAAAGAAGTTCCTCATCTCTGCCTCAAAATATATAAACAGTAACTTTGTGTAAAAAAAGTCAGTGATGACATGAAATAGCATTGCTGCTTCTCAGAAAACCTGCTGAGGTTTAATTACCATGGTACAAAATCAAAGTCTAAAGGCAAAATTCTGTGTTTCCAATAGGAATTAAAGCTGAGTAACCAAGTGCACCAGGTGGTCCCTAAGGAGAATTTGGACTATTGTTTCTTAGATTTATGTAGCATTTTATGCCTATACCAAATGCTGGCTGCTGGTAATTTCTGCTGCTATTGTCGCTTAAGGTCATGTATAAATGTAAAACATTTCTCACTGTGTGCTTGACAGCAGTAACCTAAATAAGTACTTTAATTTACATAAACATTGTCTTAACAATTCGAAAACTATAGTAAATGGCCTCAAATTCCAGAGGCCATCTACACATTGCAAGACTTATATTGTTTTTTGAAAAAAGATTGATGTACTGTATTATTTAATTGGTCACAGTCCAAGAGAAGAGGGTGGATTGATGAAAGAGATGCTCAACACATGCAGAGTTTGTGTTGCCATGTTTTTTTTCTAATTGTGCTAGTAGATGAATTTCCATTTGTTTTGCAAATAGTTATGTACCCTTACACAATAAAAGATAATCTAACTGGGCAGGAGCAGTGACTGGAGACTGGAAACTGACTTTTAAAAGCAAATCCGAAGCCAAGAAACTGCCTTGCTAAGATTGCCACAAAGTGCAAAAAAGAAATGAAATTGCTTTCTGCCTACTTAAGAACACAAATATTATTATTTTATTAAACAAAGAGCCCTCTCAGAGCTCTGTAAGTTCATATATGTTTAGTTGCAATCCTCTCTACTTGGTTGTACATATTCTTTAGACCCTAAATGTGCTCCTATAAGTCCTCTTGGGCCTGGCAAGCTCTTCACCTGAACAACTACATTCGCCAATACTGTAGCTGTCTAGGATTGATCAACTGCCTTTGGTAGTTCACGCTTGATTTAAATCAAATGTTGTATTATAAGCCTCCCATATGACCAAGTGACTTGTTACCATATGAACCCCTTACAAATTCTGTATGGTAGATCTGCGAACACTTGCATATATGTAGCCATCTGTCCATGCAGGTGTTTCATATGACTTTGTACTTAATAACTGATTATACTAACATCATAGTTCATAATGATGTTGGTGCTCAGCTTGGGACACTCAAAAGAGAGCTTCATCTCCATATGGAATGTGGCAATTCCAGGTATCAACTGCAAAATCTCCTGTTTCCCAATTATGATTTCACTGATTTTAAATTGCTCCATGTTAATTAGTCTGAATAGACTTGCATCCAACCACAAGCATGTTCCTGCCACAGCTGCTGGACATTTTCAGATCTCTCAATTTCAATTTGTCTGTTTTACCCACCTACTAAGACATTCAGACTTAGTATCTTGTACCAGTGTGTACTAGTATTTAGTAGGCAGTAGTATAATCGGGACTTCCCTGACTATTCTGTGACTACTGCAGGATTTTCAGGAGATTGATGATGGTCTATAATCCTATGTCTATAATAAATTGCTAGGAAAAAAAAAGATGAAAAGCCCCAATGCTATTTATACCTGGGTTTGTCACCCTCTACAGCTAATGATGGCAGAGTTCCCAATTACAAAGTTAAGCTGCTAATTTAACTTAGTGATGACAACTCTGTCAAGTAAGCTTTGTGAGGTATAATCTGTCTTTCACAGAGTAATTTCAATTAAATTCAATTTCCTGTATCATTACATTGTAAAGAAAAATAAATCTACTTATGCACAAATTGCTTTGAAGACTGAGCGCAGAGACGGTGGACTACTTTCATTTGATTGCTAAAACTCTGCAGATAGAGAAGGCTGTTAATCATGCTTAAAAACATTTTGTTTTTGTTGTTTTTCATTTGATGTGGTTCGCCTTCCAGGTATCTGACATACTGTATAAAGTAAACAAAATAAATATTTAAGCAGAACTGGCCTAGGTGGGGCAAGTAATCTATTAAATGTGGAAAAGGAACAAAGAAAGAATATGTTCATTCAGAGATAGGGAAAGGGATTTGACTGATCTTTCTAGGAAGGTCTTGCACAGAGTTTTTGCAAGTTTAATAGGCTTTCTGATTCTGCATATAGATCTAAGTACCCGTCTCTAGCAGAGCTAAGAACAATATTTTATGCCAGTCATCTGTTTATGAATGTCAGCAGCCGTGCTCAAAGGGCCCTCTGTCAGTGTTCCTGTGCCAGCTGAGACGCCAGATACCCGTTTCTTTGGCTTCTCTACAAGCAAACTGGGAAATGGAAAGTGAAACTACCTGCAGCTACCCACCCCTTGCCAGCTGCTGCTTCGTGCTTCCTTTTCTTTACTTACTTTACTACTAGATCTTTATTGAGTGGCACTAAATATGACATGTGCACAAGACAGGTGGCTGTTTCGGCTACCAGCTGTATTTCCTCCAGCCTGTTTCTGCAGCATGCTTTATGCCACTGCCTAACCTGACCAAAGGCCACAGGGCTGGTTTAGGGGACAGCATGCTGAAGTGTAGAAATTCCCTTCGGAAGGGTAAAATGCTATACAGCTTGGGGCTGTTTTGTTGTGCTCTTTCAGAGGTGAATTGGTACCTTGTATTCCCAGCATTTATTATGGATTCTTTTTGAACAAAAATCCAGGAAGGCCTCTTGGGTCTGCTAACATACCACACACAGAGCTGGAGCAGTCTATGGTCTGCTGAAACCAGTTCCTTTTGATCATGGACTGTACAGCTCCTCACTGTGATACTGAGATAGGGATGCAGGTCTGACACAAGGTACCAGGCCGCTGAATCAGGCTACATTATGTGGATTTGCTGGGCTTTTTAGAACTGAGACCTGGTGCCCCAAGTTGGGGGCTGGAACCCTCTTCTTCTGAGCAGAAATGCTGCCATGGGACTTCTTCCTTTTGGAAACTGGAGCACCCGTTTCCTGGTGAGGATCCCCTTCCCGAGATCATACTCAGCCTGCAATACTGATGGCGAGGAATTTCCTTATGAAAACTGTACTCTGAGAAGATCCTGAATTCCTTCTGGGTAGAATCTCCCAGGGATCAGCATGAGTTTTGACTGAATGAGGTTTCTAGGATTAAGCCACAAATAAATGATGATTGTAGCCTTGCAGGCATATGGAACTTGTCTGACCATTTTAAAAATAAGTTTTAAGACAAAAGCTGAGAAAGAATAGGATAATAAATTATTGTTGTGGTATAGAAAAACATCAAGTGGTGAAATTTCTGTTGCAAAAGTGCTCTTCTATGCTAGTTTTCCACAATAGATCAGTCTGAAACTTGTCTATGACTGGAGAATGTGCCACTTAAGCAAATGAGCTTCTAGTCTTTATGAATGTTTGTAAAACTTGGCAAGTAGCAGAGCCCAAAGCCTTAATTAATGTCACTTGCGATATTATGAGGCAAATAATAGTGCAGAAAGTTGCAAAAGTGAAGAAGAAAGGCAATAGAAAGCATTAAAACAGTTGTGTCAGTTCCTATGGATTTTAATGAGACTCACAGGCAATACTTTGAAAAAGGGGGGAAAAGGGAAAACAGTTTTGCACTCTTTTTGTTTTGTTTGCAAAGCCTCAAACTAATTGTCCAATGTAAACAGTTTCATTTGATAGTGGAGGAAGTGAAGTCTATTAAATTGTTCAACAGCCTCAGTGCTGAATTTACTGCCATATTTATTTTAAAACAGATCTACATGTTTCATATAAAATACTTTCATATTTGTGATTTTTCTTTTCCAAACCATCCAAGACTCAGCTGTTTTGTAACACATGTAAAATTTAGCTGAGCTTTGTTGAAAAGTTTACAATCCTTTCTGCTCTTCTCTAAATAAAGTTGAGCATCTGGGTGAAAACTGGATGACTTAGCCTCGGTCTGTATCCAAAACCTCACCCCCCAAAAAAAAAAGAACAGAGCTATGAACCCTTAGAATACAAATTTGATGAGATTTTCACAGCATACAGTACATTTTTTTTTTTGACTGTTCTTTCACTGAACAAAATGCAGTATTTGCTAATCAAGGTTTCACTCAGATCAAAAACATTCACAGTTAGTTTTGGGAGAAGAGGCAGTAATGTCCACATCTCCAAAACAGATGCTATTGCCCACCGTATGACTTGTATTATCTGTTAATTTCCCAATTTGAAAAATGATCATAGCCAGGTATCACTGAAAGCTCTTTGACCAAGGGGAAATTTGGTCAGGCCCGTTCTCTTTGAGGACATTAATGAAATTGTCAAACTGACAAGGGGAACCTATATGAGAAAAATATTTAGAGGGCTATTCCTTAACTTAGCAATGACATTTCATATTCTGGAATGCTTCATTTTTTTATTAATCTTTCCTGGTCATTCTACACTCCTAGACTAAACAGGCTATTCCTGGAAAAGATAAGTCCCTAAAATGACAGTGTTTTTTACCCTTGCCATATATTGCTTGGCTTTTTTGGAGTGGTGAGATAGAGTAAGTCTTGGAATCCCGCTAAGCAAAAGTAGTCATCCTCTTTTTTCGCCCCTGGACATCTGGTTACACTGTGGCTACAGCTGGAGATTTGGCACCTGGAGGAAATTCCCAGCCTGCAATTTTTAGTGTTTATTTAAATATTTTAAAGCAATCTTTTCTTGATTAAAAACAGTAGAAACTTTAGAGAAAAATTCAGATTTTGCCTCAAGAGTAAGCATGAAATGTTAGAAAAGAAAGGAAAAAAAAATCTGTATCTGACAGATAAGTATGTTTAACAAGAGCAATGTAAGAATGAATCAGAGCTGTATTCAGATGTCAGGATTCCCCTACCAAGTGATCTCTTCAAGCACTGATGTTAAACAGCAGAGCACAGCATTCTTTCTGACTTGGTGTCCAAAAAGAGTGTTGTTACTCTCTACGGTACAAGTATGGCTGCATACTCTGCTGCACTCTGCTGCCGGCAAGTTTTCTGTAAATCTCTGAAGTGCTAGAGTACTAGCATGCAAAAGCAAATATTAGTGTTTTAGATAGATGGATCTAGGTATTTAATAAGTTTTTGCTGTGCAAATAAGTTTGCTACATGGGATTTTGAGTATTTTGGGCGGTAATTTTTATTTTCTTTATAAACCAGTGTAGCAGAAATCAACTAATCTAGTAGTATATTAGATAAAAGTAAACTAGCACAAAGGCTATATCATAAACTAAAATTGATGTCCGAGTTTCATCTGGACAGTCCGTGTAATCTGCCTTTCAGGGTGTTTGTCACATCTTGAAGGCAGAACACAACCCGGCTGTCTAAAGATGTGGCCAGACCTCAAGCACAGCTCAGACGCCAATTGCCAAATTCCCTCCACTCCCAAAGTCCCTGTGGTTCTTCCAGCCTGTTCCAGCCTCAAGGAGGAACTCCCAGGCGCAGAGGGGACAAATCTCAGCCTTAGGTTTACTTGAAGCCAGGCTCCTTACAGAGAGCCTAGGACTACAGTCACATTCCCTGACATTTTACTAAGATCACTAATAGATACCTGTCATCTTGCAGAACTGGTCATCATTATTAATGCTAAAATATATAGTGTCACAAACATATATTTGGCTAAACTCTGAGGGCAGAGGAGATTAAACCTCCAGCATCCTCCAAATGCCTATCTTGGCCACAACTCCATAGTGTAGACCTGGCCTCCTCATAGACATAAAGATGAGCAATACAGGTGTCAATCCAAACCCCCTTCTTATAATAACCAGTGGTATACCACTGGTTAGTACTGCTGCTCTTGCTGCTGACTGTCAGCTGAGTGGGCATGGACATGAGACAGTGAACAAGGGGATTAAAATATGGAGAGTGACAAAAATACAGCAGTTGTTGTGTTGAATGATTCAATGGCCATGGTTCCTCAAGTAAGACAAGGCTGTATCAGAACAAAAATAGGCAAAAGAGAAGAAGCAGGTGCAGCTTGGCAGTAATCTCTTCTTAAAGAAGTACCTGAGGCCCTGTTCTTGAAAAAACTTGAAACTTGAAAAAACCCCTCTGCCACCTTCCACAGTCATGGAATGGATGAAGAACTTGTTTGCCCGCCTAAGATTTGACAGAGTTACAAGTCCTGGAGTACTTGTCTCTCCAAGCCTGACTTTTGTGGGGAGGGATAATCTATACCATGAAGCTAAATATGTGACATGAAACAATGTGCCATTATAATTTGCTGAGACCACCTGAAGCATGCTTTCATTGTCCTGAAGTGTATTTCCTGACAAGCCATTCATTGCTCTTCTAAAATATTTTAGTAAAGTATGAAATGCTTATGAGGGAAAAAGCAACAACGAAACTCAAGCAAAAATGGGCAGTTTGGTTCATTATTGTGCTGGCACTCTTTAATATACACAGTTTGACATTTTAACAGGCGGCCTTAAAGCTCCAGTTCTACTGAAAAGCTTTTAAAACATTTGAGATTTTTTTTGGTTAAAGACAGCAGATTGCCTTCTACTTCAAAGCTCTTAAAAAAAAAGGAAAAAAAAAAAAGAAAAAAAAAGAACAGTATAATGCAGATACGTGGTTCTACAACCTTCATTATGACTGTCTCTGTTTTGGCTTAGAGTTTGATTTATGTGTTATCTTTTCCCATCTGTAAATGTGTGGTTTCCCTTACACACATATGCCCATTAGAGAAAATAGAAGGATAAAGTATGGCTTAGTGCAACAGGATGTCAAGGCACAGTAAACATTTAAAAAAAAAAAAAAAAGTCCTCACCAGAATAAAATAAGGTTTTTTTTGTCTTTGGTAACAATAAAGGATTCTGACATATGGCCTCTATCCATGGGAACAAACATACTTAGCCTGAAAATCCCATAGAGCTCTGTGTGACCAATTTCAAGGCAGACGAAAAAAAATTCTTCCAGAAAATAAGCAAATGAGCTGTTCGCAGGGCAACAAATGCCTACAGTACTAACATGAATTGTGAAATCACTGGCTGTGACTGATCAGAGTTCATTAAAAATAAATCTTGGCCCAGCAGTCTTAATAAACGGAATGAACTGTAAAGGCCGCAATGGCTTGCTTTTTCTCATGCAGGAAATGGTTTAATTTTGCATTTTTTCCCTCAGCCAAAAGACTTCTGCTGAGCAAACCTATCTCATACCAGAATCCAATGTAAAGTTGAAGGTTTAGCCTTTCTGGGGGCATGGAGATGGAAGGCAGCAGCTTTGTCAAACCTTCAGAGCCTTACAAATTTAACTTTTTCTAAAATTTATTCTGGCATTTAAGACATGGTGGAAAAAATCAAAGCCACATTTTCTGTTCTGCCTGTGGAGAAAATGTTCAGCATGCAGCCATAAAAGAAGGCACCGCTGCCTCCCGTAGAGGACGGCTCTGCCGGACGGCCGAAGTGCTGCTCACGTGGAGCTCCTTGTCACCTTGCTTGGCAAACAGCACCACACGGACCAGCAGCAAAGCGGTTCTTGAAACGCAGGTACTGAAAGGGCAGCATATAAGCACCTCAGCAGGACAGGGAAGGATTGGATTAGTGGTCTGGTCCAGAAATATGGTCTGCATTTGACTGTGCTCAAACACATGTGGAGGCTAAGAAAATCTGATTGAAAAGGCATGAGATTTACCAGCTCTGGGCTGCCCACAGACAAAAGCAGCCACATGCTAAGACTGGCTCAAAAAGTCTGCTGCTGCAATGCTCCTACCACCACATGGGGATGAATGACCTCTGTCTGTGCTCAGATAGTTAGTGCACCAGCACTGAGTGGACTCAAAATATAAATTCAGTTGAAGCTTGCTCTTTCTGGTTCAGGGGAAAAAAAAAAAAAGGAACAAGTGATGTATGTGCACACTGCATGGGTAAAAGGGTCACGTGCTTTCTCTATGTTTTTCCTGTTATTTTCATTTTCTTCCTCATCGTAAAACAGCAACAGCAAATGGGCAAACTCGGTCCCAGAACACAGTAACATGTCTTCATATTATTTATAGCACACATGGTGCAAAACAAATACGTCATCTACTAATGCTAGCATTTATCTGGGATAGAGAGCAGTGAGAGTGGGTGGACCTCATCAGTGTGACAGAACACTAGTTACAGAAAAACTGTCAAGAAATAAATAAAAGAGATGGAGAATTAATATAGTCAAGATGATTCTTTTCCCTCCCTCTCTTCCCATTCCTTCCCTCTCCCTCCTTCCTAACTTCCTTCCCTCCTTCTGCATTGCTGTCCCTCATAGTGCCACACCTATTCGTACTTCTGAGGAGAGGTATTCCCTGTTGGAGCTTATCTTACCCTTAGAAATGTTTCTTGTGTTCATGATAACAAATATTTACTGGAAAGAACTTCATCGGTGGCAAGATCTCCATTAAATTATATATGTACACAACAAGGTGAATACCAGGGTGGCAATTATTATCTCCTCTAAGCCAAGATCAGGGTAGTTCCAGTCAGTCCATCTCAAGCAGTTTCTGATTTTGACTCTCCACTGAATTCAGGGCTAGTCCTACACAAAGAATCAAAAGTGGAGCTATCCTGGTCTAAAGCTCCATGGAGGAGGTGGAAAGTGCCCCGTTGACTTCAGTGTGCTTTGGATCATGTTTGCAGGTGGGGAGGAGCAGACACAGAGTATTCTGTGAACTTGCCGCAGCCACTTCAATCCTGGGGAAGAATGCGTTTTAAACTGTAGCACTTGCTATGCAAGTGCAAACTCCCTGTGCATGTGCAAGAAAGGGTAGAGGTCACTTGTACCCTAAAGAAAGCCTTTTGCTAGAATAAATGGTTTTAATAAAGCAACAATGTGCAATGTTTACTTTTCTTTTGCTGCGGCAGAACACAGAGCACCTCCATGAAAGGTCTTAGAGGTTATATAAACTATTCTTAGTCAAATACTTCACAGTCAGAACTCAGAGTTGCTTCTGCATGGAAGATCAGGTCAACATTTTGTACCTGGCTGTAGTACCCTGTACTGCTTATTTCTCTGTGCCTTGTATGCCTAATTAAAAGAGACAGATAAACAAAAAAATAATATGAGGCTGACACTCATTAGCAAATGTGTTGAGGATCCATATGTTTGTGTCATCTTCCTACTCCACACTGGAATATCTCACATATAAGCTGTTAGGCAAGAAATGATCCTGTATCCCTCCAGTGAATACACAGAGGGATACACCACGCAGCTACTTTTGAAATTTCTCCTTTGAAAACTGATTTTGTGTACTATTTTCATTCATTTCTCTCATTGGTGACAATATGGTGACTACTAAACAAGCTTCCCTCTTGGTAGAAATGCTAGTTGCAGCCTACTGCAGCAGTTTTGGTTTTTGAAGCCTGCCAAGGCCAAGATTTTTTGCCTGCACTTCCTGCAGTCATTACTGCCTTCCTCCCTAAAATGCCCCCCTCGTTTTGGTTTGAAAAAAAAAGTTTGTTTACCCACTTTATAGGTCTTAGCAGAAGCACAGTTTATCCAGGTTTATCGAATCAGAGGGAGTGTGTGTGTGGGGAGGAGCGCCCAGCGCTGCTGTGTTTTTCCACACAACCTGTTACGGTAACAAAATCTCCCCCGCAAGGTTTGTTGACAGATGTCCAAGGCTTGGAAAAAAATTTACTTTTGGCTGATGGCTGTCCCACCGCTTTTGAAACAAGTGTTTGTTCCAGGCTTCTGAATTCGCAAGGGCAAAGAAAGAGAAGTAGGAAAACAGAGGAACTGGGTAAAGAGAGGGAACAACAAAACAGGAAAAAAATCATGGCTCTGACAGAGCGTAGTATCTCTTGGGAAGCAAAATTAAAAAAAAATAGAGTTAGAGGGAAAAGAGCTGGAGCAGCAACCTTCAAACTTCTGCGTGTGGCTATGAAGATAAACCACCATGGAAGTCCAGATTTCCCACTCCTGGATGTTGAGTGTTGACTGTGGTGATGGGTTGAGCTGTGGGTGAAATCCGTCTCGGGGAACTGAGGAGCCACCTGGGACCCTGGAGCAGGGCAAGGAACTCCTGTCATCCATGAGAGCCTGTTCGACCACTCAGTGAAGTGTCCAAGGAGCCCGGGTGATGCCTCTGGGAGGACTCCCTTTAGGCGATGCAGGCTTATCAGGCCTAGCTGATGGCTAATAGCATGACCCAGACTCATCACTTCCCCCTACAACCCTACTCGGATGCATCGAATTCCCAAGCTGTTGGTTCCTGCCGTTGTCATTGGGATTTAGGCAAGCAAGTTGTTAAATACGAGGTGCTCTGTCAATTGGGCACATCACTGTTCTGCAGCGCGAGTCCGTGGTGAAGCTGGCTTGGCTTCTGTCACGGTCTGCATTTTCTCTGAGGCTACTAAATCTTACCGGGCAAAAGTCCTAGCACCTGGGGCATGTTAGGGAGCGGTGAGACCTCTTGCCATTGCCAGGTCTTTTTTATTAGAGTGGCAGAGGGAAATGTGCAGGAGCTGGAAATCCTGGAAACGTACTCTGACATTTTGTTGGAGCAAATTTCTCTGCTCCAGGGTAGACTACAGACAGAAGAAGATCTCTTTCTTTCTTCTCTTTCCCCTTTTCCAAGCAGGCAGGGGTGCCTAGGCTCAATTTCAGCTTTCAGGTAGGCCCATCCTTCCCTGAGGAAGGCCCAATCTACTAGATTATTTCCAGTGTTTTAAGCCTGACTTAAAGGTTGGTAGGACAGATGTTCAAAATAATGGGTATTAGGCAGTATTTGGAAACCGTGTATTTTTCTGAAAGATTGTTGAGGGGAAGAGAGAAGGGTGCAAGGGAGGGGTGGAAACAGCCTTTCCTGCAGAGCTTTGGGTCTGGATCTCACCTCTCAAGAAAATCTCCCTAGCTTCCTGTTTTTATATAGGCTGTTAAATGTTTTATTACCCAATTGGATTGTCTACAGACTTGAATGAATTTAACTTAGCAAACTAACAATTTAAGACTTGCTATGGTCAATGCTGTCCTGAGGAATAGATTTCACTCTCCTCTTTTTTCCTTTCCTCTCTGTTTCACTCTGCTCCCTTCATTTTTTCCAAACTCAGATATCTATTAAAAAGTGAAAACGCTTATTTAACTTGAGTTTCAAAGTAAACTATCTGTGCTATCAACTTGTACATATCACTATCTTCTTTCATGGCATGGGAGTACTTGTTTACTCATGGTGGATGTTCAGTGATTTGCATGCCTACTTTTAAAAAATTGAATCAAAGCAGTAAGAGTTTCCTGCCAGCTCCATTCATTTTTCATTCATACCCCATATTATAAAACCAATAGACTTTTGAAGGTACGAACTTCAATACAAGGCTAACAAACACAATAAATTTTTAGCTTGACAGTACCTGTTCAAAGGTGAAGATACGAAGTTTCTGCCCTGTTATTTTGGAAGATGTATTAATTCAATAAAACTCAGCAACATTTTTTTTTTCTATGCACAGCACTTTTTACTAAACCAATAATGTTTGCTCCTGACAACATTACCTGAAAGACAAAGACTAGATGTTTTCCTTCTCTCCTGATGAATTTGGACTCTTTGAACTAATGGTAATTGCAGTAGCTTGATTCCTGTACCTGCTTGCATAAAGACAGGAGAGTATATCAGTGTGTGTGTGTGTGCATTCTTCCCTCTATACATACATCCAAATTGAACATATGAAAGCAATACTAGACAAGGCAAGAAAGCTTTCCATCACTTTTGTCTCTGTGGCTGTAGAGGTGATTGCGATGAACGTTGCTAGAGAAGTTTTGGAGATTTATGGAAACACATTTTTAATTGATTCCTTAGCATTTTAGCAAGTGCTACATTTTTTTTTCCTCGGGTGTGTTAGGGGAAGAAGGTCTCAAAATGGAGGGGAAAAAAAAAAGTACAGTCTCCATGATTTATGCCATTTACTCTGCAAAAATAATATGTAGAGCAGAAACTTGGCTGGTGTCAATCAGTGTAAATTCTCACCAGTAGAGCTATTTCAGCTTATACCAGCTGAGAATCTGGCTCTCTCCATTAAGTAAAAAAGTGGGTCTGGCTTCCTGATCTTTTGTAGTTGACACACAAAACTATTCGTTATAGAGCTGTAGGCTTGAAAAGTGATCTTACTTCTCAGTATTGGCAGCAGGCTGGAGAAATGGGGACATGGTGTGCTGAGCTCCTGGGTAGAAGAAATATTTTCTTTCAAACCATAATGACCTTTTTGGCCATCTTGAGGAATATGTTCAAGCTCCTTGGCAGGCAGAGGGTGGATGCTAGCCAGTTACTACATGAAGGCTTTGAAGATGGAGGGAATAATAAAGGAAAAAATTAAAGAGGAAAATCTTTTTGTTCCCAGATGGATAGCTAAGGGGTAACCATTCATCCCTCTCTTTGGAAATAGAAATGTGAATAGACGTGACATGTCATAATCAACATTTTCTTGACTATTTTGTAACTCAAAGGTTGTGTCTGGATTTTACATGATCACATTGTTCTAAAATAGGTGCAGTTATCTTCTGAGAGTGGCTGTTTCAGGTGGTTTTTCTGATCTGCAAATGGCTTTGCACTTACCTCTTTGGAAAAATGGTTTACACTATAGCGAGTAAATCAATTGAAATCTAGCCTGATATTCCTGACTTTAAAGAATATAGTAAGAAGATAGGGCATAATTTTAGACAAGACATTAGAGATTCCTGAGTGAAAGCAGAAATACAGTTTTGGCAGAAATACTGTTGATACACATGTGTATTAGTGCAAGAAACCGACCCTTACTGACAGCTATTGTCAAAAAGTCCAAGTAAAAAAGAAGATAGAAGCTGAAAGCAACCTGGGAGCTGTGGAAGTGTATGCACACTGTTTATTTCTTCTGGTCTTAAAAAAACCCTAACTTAGTCAAAATCATAGGAACAGAGAAATGATGGTGAAGCATGAAATATGACTCTCACAATATGGAGCTTCTGCAAGATCTTTAGGCCACCAAAAAGTGAGCTTTATATATAAAAACTAAAAAAAAAAAGGAAAAAGGATATTAAAACCTGATGGATTTGAATGTCGAAGTCTGGTGTCCACTGATACTGAATGCTTAGATGTTGCAATTGTTTGTTTTGGAAGGATTGCCCTTTTGAGTATACAGAGCGCACTATTTTAAAGATTAGATCTCTCCTTAATAAGCGATATTTTCTTACCCCAAATATTATTATATCAGAGTGATCTATAAAGGGTGTTTTCTGTTATTAGAGTTTGACCTAAACTCCTAAATAGCTCCATTATTCCCAGTGACCTCATTCTTACTAGGTTTTACAGGTCAGTGGTGAATTAAGCAGTCAGCTTCCTGCTAATTAATCCTATTTAGTTAAAGAACTGTTAGACTGCATTATCTTATCTCTGCTAAAAGGAAGTTTTTACAGGATTGGCACCAGATTACTGTTATGAATGACAGACCTCCATTGCTCTGACATGAAGTACCCAGGCAGAAAGGCAGAAGAGTTGATAAGCAAATGCCATCTTGTTCCTGAATGTTTCCCTGAGAGATGTGCTCCCAGTTACTCCAGTACCGAGGTGGCATTTAAATTGCACAGCCTCAGATCTTCCTGCTAACCATGGCACTAGATTTTGGTATGCCAGAGCCCAGGCATCCTGTCAAAACCCCAGGTCTCCAGTTTTGTGACTGCAGGTGGGGCAGGCAGACGGGGCTAATCATGTGTTTGTATTTATGATCCTCACTTTTTTTTTTCCAGCCTAGCAATGTTCTTGGAGGAACTGGGACCCCCTGCATGGCAGGAAGCCTCATGAAAATAGCTGTTGCAGACACTGCACTACTTGCTGTGATTGTGAGGCCCCAGAGGGTAAGTTATGAAATCAGTGAGATGACTTAAATATAGTGGAAGGTGAACACTGAGGGTAAAGACACAACTACATGAAGGGAAGGGCACTCAAGTTACTGGAGGATGGATAGCAGAAGTGTGTTTGGAGGCTGTAGGCAATGCTACATGAGTTTTGTACCTACCAGTAGGTACATAGCTGCCTCCCACCCTTTCTATTTATTTATTTAGTTAGTTATTTTAACTGCACTACTAACCATCCTTATACCTTTCAAAACTTTATTATTTGCCCTGGAACGATGTGGTTTATGTCTATGACAGGCAGAGCTCACCCTGCAAAAAGGCATATCTTAGGAGCAGGATAGGGAGGGAGAAGAGGAAGGAGAGGAGGTGTTTATAAAAGGCGTTTTGACTGATATTTATATATCAGATGAAACCCAAGGAGCTGCGTCCTTGCAAGGTGTGCATATAATAGGACAACGGTTGGCAGGGGCACCAAGGTGACTCTGTGGACTGTTAAACAATGGATATGTTTTTGCCTGAGCTGCCCGAAATAATCTGCCCATGCAGTTGGTGTGTCACCTTGCCCAGTGCCCTGTTCTGCATGGAGCTGCGGCGCGCGATGCTGGGCTCCCCGGCCACATTATCCGCCACCGCTTCCAGGACCCTGTGGAAAGGGAAGGTGCTCTAAAGGAGCAGGTTCCTTCTGGCCAGGGTAGGAAGGACTGGGGTGAAGGGATTCTATATTTTATATATTCCTTATTTATATAATTCTATAGTTAAAATAGTGTTTTTATATATATAATATTATACATATGTTTTATTATTATATATATATAAATCTAAGGTTAAAATCTATAGAATTAGAAGTGAAATCACCTATACGGAAGTTTAAAATCCTGAGCCCTTCTTCTGGAGTATTGAGGCATATTTGTTTAATGGATACAATTAAATAACACCTACTTACAGTTTCTGGCTCTCCTTAAGAATTAGAATGGGCAACACTCGATGGATATTTTAAACAAAGTGGTGGAAAACCTGACAGATGTTTAAGGGTAACGTGCTGCATTTGTACTAACTGGAGTGAGTAGGCAGTCTTTTTAATACAGTATGTGAAGAAAAGATAACAATATCCAACTGCAAAATGGTACATTAAACTCTACATGCCTTGTGATGAATTGTTAATGAATCCAAAACATATGAAATTAGTTAAAGATCCTCTTTTCAAAAGCACAAGAGAAATGTGAAGTAATCTCCTTTTGCACTAAATTTGGGTTGGAAGACTGTAGATAGTACTCTTTCCTTAGGAAATAATATAAATACTTATACAGGAAAAAGAGATGATGAATAAGAGAAATTTAAGATATGTGAACAGCTTCTGCTGCCATATGACTTTAGTTGTTTGGCTTATGTCTGAGGCCTCAAATGTGTTCTTCATTAGTAGGTATAGTGAAATTATGAACTGCACTTAAATGTGTCGTGCTTCCCCAGGAATAAAAAGGAAGAATCAAGTCTCTTTTGGAAAAAGAAATAATTTGAGAAACAAATGTTTTTCATGTCTAAAATGATAAGTTTAAGGAGCAAGAAGCTACTCTCGTCTTGGGACTTTGCTTTCTTTCTCTTGAATGATGAAAGATCTCTCATTTTTGACCTAATTCTGTAGCTAAAATTGCTCACATTTAAAAATGCATTTTGAAAATAGAAATAAACCAATAGGAAATGAGATTTTTGAAATTTCACCTGCCATTTCTTTATATGGTTGGGTTTCATGACTTCTGGCTTTGTGGACCCTGGGTTCGATGCAGTGCACTGTATGGTACAGTATAATAAATACACAGTATAAATATTTCGAGCTAAGTTGAGCCAAGTGTATGCAAGTACACTACTGGATGTTCAGTGTAACATTAAAGAATTAAAGGACCTGTTCATTCATCAAAAAAGCACGCCTCTTTTTTTTTTGTTTGTTTGTTTTGTTTTGTTTTCCCCCATTCTTCAATATTGTGCATTGACTTACGAAAAACAAAAAAGGTTCTGTATTTCACTGCTTCCCACAGCACAGACTTACTGAATGGCCCATTCTAGAAGTCAAGTGCTTGTAAATGACATATAAACCCCTAACTAAGCCTTAAAGCAGCTGACCACATCTACCAACGTGGTTATTTTTAAATTCACTGCTTCGTTTTGCACAATACAATAATCTCATGCCTGGTAAATTGGGATGATCTGGCTTAAAAGTTCAGCTGCAGCCATGATAAAAAGACCAGAGGAAATGGATAGCTGGAACATGCAGCCCTTTGGAATGATGCCATGACTTCTTAAAAACAAATCAGCTCGGGATTACAGTTTATTAGAGACAAAATGGCAAAATCACTTCCAGGCTATTTTTTGACCTCTACTTCCATTTTGCTGTTTGCGGGGAGCAGTTTTCCTCATCCCTGGCTTTGTGCACTTGCCAGGTGTGGTGTTTTAAAGGGCATTGGGTAATCTTGAGCTTTCAGAGCATAAGCACATAAGCAATGTGAGGGTAGTAAGTACAGTAAGTAGCGTGGCAAGCTGCAAGCGCGCCTAGAAGGCCCTTCCCTCCCAGCCCCTGGTTGATCATCTATGGGCTACATCTACTGATCTGCTTTTTCATGTGGGCGGTGCAGTGGAATTGGATCTTGTTTGATTTGTGGGCACGTCCATCAGTGTGGTTCATAACAAAGTGCTAGGTTTATGCAGAGGATGAAGTTGCACACTTCAATTAATTAATGCGGAAAACCAGTCACTTCTTTGCCTGCAGGAGATCAGCTGCTTTTAAAATTTTACTGATTTACCTACATGGGTAATGTAATTTAAGGCAGATGCTGGAATGGTGCATGGTATAAAAACATTTTTGGGGCATGTGTTCCTTAATAGCAATCAAAGTGCAAATTCTCATAGCAATAAAGTGCCTTAAATTATGCAGTGGGTACTTGAAATGATAAAAATATATGTATCATCTGTCTCAGGTATACAGTGTGATGTAATCAGCAAAAAATGGAATAATATACTGCTCATTCCTTGCAGAGAAAGGAATTCCTGTTGGGAGACCAATGCCTAGCATGGGAGAGCTTTTTCGTAAGATATTGACTCATCATTGGGCAGGTCAGAAGCACAAGGTCTTATCAAAACAATACCCCAAAACTATGGGCAGGGACTTTTGGGGGAATAAGCTGTCCTGCACAGGTCAGGAATAACCCAGGGGCATGTGCTGAGCCTTCTGTGCAGAAGTGCAGTTTGTGTCCCAATACGTGTCTGTGTCTCCAGAGCCAAAACCCTGCCTGGTTATTCTAGTAGGAAGGAGAGCAAAACCTGGCATGTGGAATATAAATCTTTCTTTGAGTTTCTGCATTTGGACAACAGGTCTCCCTGGCAAAGTGTTACTTGGAACTGTGTGTGGCAAATGAAACAAATGCTACCCTGATGAGCAAGAGCCTCTGAGAGTTAATACTGAGAGGCAAGGCTGATCTCCTGAAGAGAAGGAAAAAAAAAAAAAAAAAAAAAAGGACTGATAATATTTGTATCCCATTCACTCTGATTTCATTCATCAGGTCACTTCATGGGACTGTGGCAAGCAGCTGCGTTTGCAGATGCCCAATGTTACAACCACAGTGAAATTCCTCAATGTCAGGAAAGACCCGAGACAGTATTACCCGGACCTGCAGTGAGCCGAGGCTGTTGCTCAGGATAAGATTAGGCTTTGGTCTGAGTAGGAGGCGAGCTCAGGGCTCTGTTTCAAAAGGATGAAATTTCACAAACTGTTCTTTGTATTTTTGGCTCAGCATCAAGTCAGAGGAGCCATCTTAAAAGATATCCACTGTGATGGGGAACATCCAAATATCAGAGCTAGAAATAAAGGCTCCTTTCCCAGTTCAGATCCTTCCTATGAGGCTGGGGTTACGCTCTGGGATGCCTCTGTCTTCCTCAGCTGAGTCTACTCGAAACTTTGCATGCCTGAGAGGCCTGTCCTGGGACAAGCAAGAAGTGTAGGAGTGGTGCAGTGCCGTGGCTGAGAGAGCATTTCTGTGTGTGGAATTCTAGTCTTTGCCCCTGTAGCTTCACAGGAGAAAAAAAGGAACAGATAGGCCACGTTTGCCCTTATTTCAGTGTTAACATTCTTCGTGCCTTACTATTTTTATCAGCGCACAAAGCCAGCTTACAGTTCAGAGCTCAGCTGGGTGGCTGCTGAGCTCAGCAGGACGCAGGAGCCAGGAAGGGCTGCTCTGAGGAAGAGGCGAAGAGGCCGGCTGCTTCTGCGCTGACGAGGCTGGGGCTGCCGCTGAGCTCCGAACGGGGCAGGGACCGGGAGCAGGAGCTGGGGGCAGCACTTTCGCCGTCGGGAAAAGGCTCCTGCCTCATAGGTCTTGCTGAGTTCTGAGGTCTCCAAGAGCTGTGACAAAGTTCAGTGAGGAGCATTACGGTCCAGCAACACAGAGAGCTCCAGCAATGCAGGAAAGCAGCAACTTTTCACCCTGAGTAGCAATAGTTAAGTAGCCTTAGATCCTAAAACTGGATCACAGCTGTGGCAATGGCCCATGTCTCCCAATAGTAAATACTGCTGCTGTTGGTGATGCTGAGGGAGGGCTGGAGTCCCACAGCCCCTGCCTTGTCTTGGGTTAACAGCAGCTGGGAGAGGCAATGGCCATTGATGCAGTCTGCTCCACTGGGGATCCTACGGGATCTCAGTGAAAGCGGTGGCAGCAAAGACTATTTTTTTCCTCTTCAGAATTAGCTTTCTGCCCTTCTGAGTATAGGGCAGGCAGGTAGCCTGATTCATCCATAGCATTTTCATGTCTGGAAGAGAAATGTTGCATGGGAAAAGAATGCCTTTTTGTACTTGTGATGTGCTCCCCTTTCTACCTGGAAAAAAGTTTATGCAGCATATCTTACTTTTGCTTTGAAAGGTACTTCATAAATTGACTGTTTTCTCTATTCTCCATGCTCACTGGTTAAACACTCTTCTCTGACAGAAGAGGACACAGACCACAGGCGTGGTTTGCGTGGGTGCTTTGGTAAAGTGCATGAGTACATCCTTATTTATCACAGCAGTGTAGTTCCCAACCAGATCCTTGCTGCAACTGCCAGCAGTAGCATGCAGATGGCTGAAAATGACCTGCGATCAGAAAGAAAGGATTAAGGAAACAGAAGAAGAAAGGGCTGACACATTATTTATTGGGCGACAGCTTGGCTGTAGAATGAGAAATATAAAAACCAGAACAGATCCTTCCTGACTGTTTGCCATTTTGGGAATGCCAAAGCAAGGCCAGAAGCCAGATGGGAGAGCAGTGAACATTGGCCCAGTTTGGCAGTACCTGATGGCTACCAGAAAAATTACTGTTGGCTAAAGCCATAAAAAGCGATTTTCAGATGGTGGCACACTGGAGCCACCAGAGAGACTACTTGTCTCTCCTAATGAGCACAAATGGACTGTGGCACCTTCCAGTTCTTTGTTTGCTTGGAAGAGGCCTCGCTCGTCCTTCTGCTCCACTGTGGTTTGGCTGTGGGCCCACGTGCATGGTCTGCTCCCAATTTTGTCCTCTGGTGTTGGGTTGCGTTCTTGTGTTGGCTGTTGACATATGTGCAACTGCAAACAGACCAGACCCCAGGAGCAGCTAGAGGAAAAGTGACCTTCCGTCACAGCCGGTCGCTATCGGCAGGAGACCTGAAGAGTTCAGCTTGGGTGAGATGTACAGCAGTGAGGGATGTCAGCTTAAGCACTTATGTTGTGCCTCTGCCCAGACATTTCTAAGCATTAGTTTAATGGGCAATCTCAAACAGGAGCACAGAATATGTGTATCTCACTTTCTGATAGCTGCTGAGAATTGTATCCTGTGGATATATATCATGTCAATGTACAGCAACTGAATTTAGTACAAACAAATCCGTTCTGTGTAAACATGCCCTCTGACTAGGAATATTATGCACCCTTTTTTAATGGTGAGGGTAATGAGGTAGTAGAGCAATTCTCTCTAAGAATATAGTTAATTTCTCACCACTTATCGACTTTAAATCAAAACTGAGATGTGCCCTAACTCCATCAGGAGTCATGTTCTGACATCACCAACACAGACAGTACTTGGCAAAATGCCACGGCTTTTCTTATGTAGTAGGTGAATCTAAATTGTGGCTTTGACTCTATGCATCCAATTGTGATTGAATGAACAGTAACCCAATTTCTCTGATAGCTCACATTCTGTATTTTCATATTACAGTTTACTGTTCCAAATGCAGAACAGCTTGTTTAACTCTGAAATGATGTATTTCTCCAGCTCTCCTGATTAAATTGCTGAAATCCGCTGGAGTATTCCCGCATGAGCTTAATGCATCGTAGAATAAACAAAACATGGAAAACTAAAATCGGCAATAAAACTCTATCAGTCATGTACAACAGGGATTGCATGAACGCATGAGTCATGAAACACTGGGGCTTTGTCTTTCCTATGTGGGTAGGAGAGCTGAGGCTTTCAGCTCTCACATACAGATGGAAAATGTAGTCTCTTAAAAAAAAAAAAAAAAAGCCTTATCCTCCTGTCCGAGATGATGAGGAATACTTTGTAGAGTTCATTTTAATTGCATTTGAGTACAAGGGACCAGTATTGCTAGGTAATAGGCGGAACCAGAACAGCAGGGCACAACTACTTTTTGCAGGTGAACTCGGACGGAGGAGCATGCCAGGACTGCATCTTTCCTTGCCTGTTAGGGTGGGATGGCCTTGCCCAGCTTGCAGGAGGACAGCGGGATTCCTCCCAGCTCTGCGTGCTGCGGGGGATGTTCAGGTGATGCTCAGGAGGGGCTGCAGCCCCTGCCTTGTCCTGAGCCGCCGAGACCTCCGCTCCCTCCTGTGCCTGAAGGATCCTGTTGAGACCCACTGGGAGCAAATGATGGGTTTACTATTTTTGCTATTTACTGATGCATTTTGGCTATAAATGCTTTGGATTAGGCCGGAATGTGTCTTTTAATAGATCTGTGCAAAGTGCCTGGTGCCCTGAGCTCCGCTTTGGCCTGTATTTGTTGCAGCAATGCACATGTTGGACGCTACTGTTTCGTTTAGCACACACTTTCTCAGCAGAATTGCAAAAAGCTACTGGCAGTCTCATCAGAAAATTCTGATAATTTGGCCTACTTTAAACTGTACCTTTTCAAGACAGTACAGGATTTAATCCAAACATTGACATTTTTCCCAGGATGAGTAAAACATCTTTCCAGTAAAAGCTGGCAGAGGGAAAATAATATAACTGTAGTACTTTGAAAGCACAAAGATTTCTTCTCTTTATCTTTGAAAGATCATTTTGTAAATAACTGATTTTCATTTTATTTAAAGAACATTAGTTTTGAAGTCTCTTTTGTCTGCAGTAATGCTCAGAGACTATTCAAGTGAAAAATATAGTAATTTTAATGGTATCAAACAAAGAAGTAAATCTTGGAAATGAATCAGTGCTAACTCCAGGATATGCAGGTATCAGAGGACTTCCTTGTGCATGTGTAAGAAAGACAGGTCTTTGAAAAGAGTTCTGAACTAAGACTGGAGCGCTGATGCAAAAAACTTCCCCAGCATCTTGGAGCTCTCTAGTGAGCTATATAACCTCACAGAAAAGGGTCATAACAAACCCAGCACATCTGATCTTCACCTAGTTCTGCTACAAAGGGAGAGGAGGGATGGAGCCCAAGGTTGCACTGAGCAGCCTCCAGGAGCACAACAGCAATGTGAAGGAAGAGAAAATGGCACAACAGTCTCAACTTCCCCAAAATTTGCACCTAGAGATGAGCTGAGAAGTTCAACCTGTGGGGTGGAAGCTAGGATCTATTTATCAGCTGTTTCCAACACACAAATTGCTTACCAGTGCAGTGAAAAATATTAAGAAGGTTATAGATGACAGACTGTGTCTTCCCATGTTCAGCAAGCAGAGAACAACAACAAAAAATTGTGTAAAAGTCTCCTTTTGTATAGGCCTGGGGGGTGCTGCCTCGCGGTGTGTCTGGAGCTCCCACCAAGGGGCCGGAGGCTCCCCAGGCCGCGCTGTCCGCCTGCGCTGGATGCATCGCCAGCCTAGTGGAAATGCTCCCTCTCAGTGCTCGTCTTGCTACAGCCTATTGCTCTTCTCCTTTTTTAACGTACTGGACATCTATTTTAATTTTTAATGTCCCCAAGAGAAACATTTTCATTAAGAAAAAGCATTGTGGCTGTACCTGCCATTTCTCTCTCCATCATGAATAGCCGCTATTAATAAAGAATTGGAAAGAAACGCCTAAGAGAAGGAAGGATATTACCAGAACTTTTTAGGATATAACCATCATACTATTGTGCTTCTCAATATAACATCAGTTTTCTGATATTTCCTAGAACTTTACTGCTTCCGCCAATCCACTCCAAGTCAGAAGTCTGCTGCTTTTACTATCTAGTGATGACGACAGCACTGATATGATTTTGTTTAACAAAAATAGCTGCTAACACCTCTGGCTGAATCTGAATCTGGGGCGTTCTGGCCTGAAGTAGTGCTGCTCAGCAGTGAGGACGTGTGGGCTAACCCTCCAGACAGCTGTGGGACACAGGCACGGGGAGGATGCTCAGTCCCTGGGAGCCGGACAAAACATAGTCCAAAGCAACCGGCCCGTTCAGGTGCAGGGAACTCAAAAACTGCTGTTTTCCTCTGTGGATCTGGGCCCCGTGCACCTAACTGCAAGCTAACATAGACACAGCCAAAGGGTTTTTTTTTTTTTTAAACAGTTTTTCTTTCCCAATTGCACATTCTTATACCTTCTGAGGTATATGCTCAGGATATATTCTTCTGCAATCTGCACTCAGTTTTCAGGTACGCCTTTGCTAATAATGTTCTATTTGCTACTTTAGACAGAGGAAAAAAAATAAATCATCCATGGAGTGTGCATTAATTATGGGAAGAGATGTGAATAGAATTGCATGTTGATTAACTAAGACTTCATGGATATAAAAAGCATGATGATCAAACTCCTATGTATCCTTCTGAACTAAAAAAAAAAAAAAAGTGTAAATGTTAGGATTCTGCCTGGAAATGATGTCTCCTCGTGTATTAAGTGAGTGGGACCTAACCTGCAGGTGTCTTACACTAAGAAAGGGATTGCAAGATAAGAGCTTGGCCAGCATTGCTCCTTTAGCAAATACACGGAGTGTAAATGAATTCCTTCCTAACTACGTCTTCGACAAGGAAAAATGAGTGTCGTCGACTTATTTTCCTTCTTTGAGCTGTGAGTGGTAACAAGTTCAGAGGAACAGGTTATAAGTCACACTTTGTGGAGGAATGAAACACGATGCATATAAAACAATATTAAATCCTACTGGCCCCTGCAAATGCACCAATACAGCCTGCAGTATCTGAAATGCTGGTAAAATTTCAATGCAACAGGATAAGAAACACGAGTCAGATGAGATGCCAGCTGCTTCTAGCCTGGATGATCTCTAGAGGTCCCTTCCAACCTCAACCGTTCTGTTCTCCGGGACTGAGGGGATGGCCTCGCTGCACGTGTGAGGAGGCGACGGCTCTGACCTTCACCTTTGCTCGGGAAATCGCTTATCCGGCTTCAGTGATCCTGCTGACTTGCTTCAAAATAAGAAAGTTGTTAATTGCTGTCAAATATTAGAGCGTGCGTATCAAGGTGAGCTGCGGGTTGGTGAAGCAAGGTGGAGAAGCAGGAATTCCTCCTCCTGGCTGCCTTTTAGCCTCCCCGAGCTCCCTGAACACGTCCTTAAGTGCGCTGATAGGTGCTGCTCGGGGGCTGCCGTGGCATCCACCCCACTGAGACCCAGGGCACGCGGCTGGGGGGCCCGGCCCATGCTGCCCCCGGCAAGCCCCTCTCAGTATGAATATTTATTTTAAATAAGCAAACGGGCTCGAACAGCAGAGACGTGGACTGCTCGTGCTGCTTGCAAGAATTCAGGTTGTAAAAGCTTGCTGCCTTTTTGTCTTTCTTTCTCTTTCTCTCTCTCTATATATTTGATAAGCGCACTGGCACGAGGCAGCACAAAGCTCTTCCCGGCCTTTCCAACAGGCTCCTCTGGACGGCCGGAGACGCTGGCAGCAGGAGCAGGGGGGTCCGGCCCCCCCGCGCCCCCCACA
>NW_010583617.1:541462-576339 GCF_000705375.1 Tinamus guttatus
TTGCGCGCCGTCCCCCTCAACGGCTGGCCCCCCAGCCACGTCCTGCACCAGCACAGCGGCCTCGGCTACAAGGACCTCGACCTCATCTTCTGCGCCGACCTCAAAGGCGAGGCCGAGTTCCAGACCGTCAAGGACGTGGTCTTGGACTGCCTCTTGGATTTCTTGCCCGAGGGCGTCAACAAGGAGAAGATCACGCCGCTCACGCTCAAGGTACAGCCGCGCTCGTGGGGTCCCCCTACGCGCGCTCGCGGGGAGCTCGCGTGGAGGGGCGAGAGAAAGCGCCCTCGCTGTCCCTAGCGCCGTCGCGGGCCTCGCTACCCGCACAGGAAAATATGTCCTGCAGCGAAGGCTTCCTCGCGTGGGCAGGTGCCCCGCTCTCCTAGGCAGGTCACTTGAGTGAGTTAAGCTGGATGCCAAATGCCTTTGGGATTTTTTTTTTTTTAAGAGGGATTTTTTTCTTTCTTTATTCTTGGATATGGGGTGGATTTGCAGAACCTGCACTGTAAAAGCAGAGGCTGAGGACAGGAGAGCAAATGCTTTGCAGAACTGATTTTCCTTTGAGGGAATGGGAGAGAGTTGAAAAATGATTTAAAAAGGAAAGGAAAAAAATAGAAGGATTTCTTATCTTGCTTTAGCAGTGAGTGACCTTCTGTGTGCTAGTGCATGGATACCAGTGGGTGTGCCCCGGTCTTGTGCAGGGATATATTTAGCAGTGCCTGAAAGAAGCAATGTTGCAAAATACTTCCCTCACACAGCGCGAGCGAAGACCGTCCTCCCCTATCACTCCGGTGCAATAACCCCGCTCTGAGCTCCTGCATCAAATATGTTTCCTTGGGTTTGCGTCTGAGGCTCCTGACAGTCCCTCGTGAAAGGCCAGGATGGGGGGTGAGGTGGGGGAGAGCGCAGACGAACACTGTGACAGGGAAAATCCCTTGCAGTCGTGTCTTCATTTGCTCACTTTGTCCCTCCGATTGTAGGAAGCATATGTGCAGAAAATGGTGAAAGTCTGCAATGATTCGGATCGATGGAGTCTCATCTCCTTGTCCAACAACAGTGGCAAAAATGTGGAGCTGAAATTCGTGGACTCTCTGAGGCGGCAGTTTGAATTCAGTGTCGATTCCTTTCAAATCAAGCTAGACTCCCTGCTGCTTTTTTATGAGTGCTCAGAGAACCCAATGACTGAAACTTTTCACCCGACCATCATTGGCGAGAGCGTCTATGGGGATTTCCAGGAAGCCTTTGATCACCTCTGCAACAAGATAATCGCCACCAGAAACCCAGAAGAAATCCGAGGAGGTGGTCTGCTTAAGTACTGCAACCTCTTGGTAAGGGGCTTTAGGGCCGCCTCTGAATCTGAGATTAAGTCCCTGCAGAGATACATGTGCTCCAGGTTCTTCATTGACTTCTCGGACATTGGGGAGCAGCAGAGAAAGCTGGAGTCCTACTTGCAGAACCACTTTGTGGGATTAGAGGACCGCAAGTATGACTATCTCATGACCCTTCACGGCGTGGTGAATGAGAGCACGGTGTGCCTCATGGGGCATGAGAGGAGACAGACTCTTAATCTGATCACCATGCTGGCCATCCGGGTGCTGGCCGAGCAAAATATCATCCCCAATGTGGCCAATGTCACCTGCTATTACCAGCCGGCCCCGTACGTAGCAGATGCCAACTTCAGCAATTACTACATTGCCCAGGTGCAGACGGTGTTCCCTTGCCAGCAGCACACGTACTCTACTTGGCTGCCCTGTAATTAAGGACCGCGATTAGCAGAGCTGGTGGGGAGAACGATCCTTAACGTGTAGGATGGGGCCGTGACGCCCCTCTGAAACGGGGTGTTTTGTGCAATGACGATCTGCTCTGGCTTGCGGGCTTGGTAAAAGCTTGTGGTTCTCCTAATAAATAACGGGAGCACGATCTAGAAGGAACCCCCAATAATTGGATCCTCGCCCAGAGCACAAGAGGCCTGTCATTAAAAGCAAACAGCTTCCCCTGAAAGAAGTGAGGGAGGAGTGCTTGATGACAATATGGGGTGGCAATTCCTGCTCCCATAGCTTTGGCATAGAGAAGGTGGGAAAGCCTTATTTTCTTTTTTTTTTCTTAATTTTTATTCTTACTTTAGAATGGGATCCGCAAAAGGGAGAATATGAAAGAAACAAAAAAAAACAACAAAAATGAAAAAAAACTATAAAAATTTCTATATATATTCAGGAATTAAAAGTAGAGGCATAAAGCAGAGATAAGCTGAATAAAGATGTATATTGGAATTACTGCATTTGGGGCTTGCAGCAAGTGCCACCTATGGAATGATCCTGCAGAATGTATAGCTTGCTTGAATAGAAATGCTTTAACAGAAACAGCTTGCTCCAAATGAACAGTAGTAGATTGGTACAGTTATAAAAACAGAAGCACGTACGATGACAAAGTCCATTATTTCCAGCTGTGTGCATGCCTCACATTTTAAAAATGTGAGAATGCAAGAGAACCAGCTGTGGCAAACAAAATATTCATGAGGACCAAAGATTTCACAGATAAATTATCCAAGCAAAGACGATACAGTAGAGTATATATATATACTATATATATATGTAAAAGAAAAAAGATGTTACTATATTTGTACACACCAATAGTAATCAAAAGTGCCTGATGCCTTCATAAAATTTGAAGTGAGAAAATATAGTTTTGTGGTTTAACCATGCATTTTGTTTTATCAGGGACACAAGGATTCAAAACAATTAACATAAGCTTGTGAATAAGTGGTGGAGGAAATGCCCTGTTTTTTTTTTTCTTGGCAAATACTTGTATAGCGTTAATGTTAACGTCGGTGTGATATTATCCTAGGTACGTGTGTGCGTGTGTGTATATATGTTTGTGTGTGTATATATGTACATGTTATATGTGTATATCTATATATACACACACACAATATATATTAATATGGTCTAGGAGAAAAATGTAGCAACTGAGGAATGTTTAAATAAAGTACTAGGTGTTTTCCAATTTGCAACAGGTTATCATAGGATAGTGGGTAACTTGCAGTGAATGTTTTAACCCACACCTGAGAAAATTGGAGTAGATGAACCAGTCAGGATTAAGGTGGGATTCAGATAATGTCTTTGGTTGCAAGAACAAGGATTACAGTAATTCAGTGGGTTGCTTGTGAGCCATAATAATTCCACAAATGGAGAAACATATGACTAGCTAATTTTTTTAAAACTATTTTGTACTGTAATGCCATTTTGACATTTAACCCACTAATGTTGTGACTGCATACCTCCATGATGTACAATTCAGTGGAACGTGGATCAAAGATAGGTTTATTTAAACCCCCTGACAGCTAAAGGATATTGTATTAGTTGGTGATTTGAACACTAATTGTTAATATTTAAAGGAATATTTTAATAGAATGCGTTATGCATTCCAGGACCACTAGAATTTAGTAAATGTGAAATGAACCCTTTTTAAGAGTGTTGCACGATTGCTTTAAAATTATATTTTATAAATATATATATTATATATATATATTTTTATGCAAATATTAAACATCTTTGATCTGGTTGTCACACTGCATTTACAATTTCAGTACTGTACTTTATTTAAATGGTATCACTTTACATTGGAACAACAACTATTCACTTTCATTTCCTCTCCCAAAAGATCAGTAGGAGGAAAATCGACTTCTGCTGTTGTTTTCACTTCAGTGACACCCCGGAAGGTGTTAAATTCTTTGTTAGTCTTTGAAAACCTAATGACTAAACGACACTTGAGTATAATATTTTGCTTTTTTCTTACTGAAAATTGAAAAAAAAAAGGGAGGAAAAAAAAAGGAAAAGGGGAATGAATTGAGGCTTTGGAAAGGAAAGGCGATGCGACCTGTGTGGTTGCAGGCTCGGTGGAGTGTTTGAGGAGGCAGGGGAAGAGGGTGAGGGACAGGGCTCGTCTCCCAGCAGTGCGTTTTCCCTGCAGAGCAACCAAGGCACATCTATTTTTGTCACGCTTTGTACTTTTATCTCCAAGGGCAATTTAACAGGAACCCGGTGTGTTTACTGAAGCACCTTCCTTGCGAATTCTCCAGGAACCATAAAAAAAAGCTGTTTCATTGCCTGTCGCGCTGTGCTGTGTGCCGGGAGACCTTGTCCCCACCTTCCTTCCCATCCTCCCGTGCTGGCGGCGCCCGACGGGATGCCCCTTCTCAGGAATGGCGAAACCCGGGATCTGCCGTGGGTAGGTCCGGAGGGAAGTGCGCTTGTCGCAGCAGCGCGCTGGCCCGGAGCTCCTCGGAGGGTTTCGAACAGAAGCCAAGGGGAGGGCTGGGGAAATAGGATCAGCTGGTAATGTGGTATGTCTTCTCCTACCACAACTATTTGCAGCAAATAAATGAGTCATCCACTATTTAAAAGGGTTTGAGAATCTATAGCAGTGCCACAACCACAAAATGCTGATAATACATGACACAATGTATTTTTTTTCCTTTGAAGGACCTTTTTTACTTCCATTGCTTAAAAGCAAATTTTGATTCTATTTCCTTTAGGCTCAAATTTTATTTTTTATTTTATTTTTTTTAATTATTGACAGCAGCTAGTTTCCTATTAGTGCATGCAGCAGGGCTCTGAGCTAAACCGCAACTTTCAGCGTTCGCCTTTTGATACATATATAATATGTTTTCACATATATTATATAGGTATTACAGATCTGTTTTGCATATGTTAACGATCGAGTGCTGGAACTGGTAGGGCTTTGCGTTATCTTTGACTGCTAGTTTAAAAGGTTCCTGGTGTTAGCGGTGGGAAGAAGGCATGAGTTCAGGCCAAGAGTAAAATAAGAAGCCCTTTTTCAAAGCTGGCTTGTTTCTGTGGTTTGCGCACCTTCCCCTGCATTAAGCCTGACTTTTCTTAAACTGCTTTTCGCCTCTTGAGCACACTGGTACTTTGAAAGTTAACAACCGCATTCTTGCTTTGTAGACTTCGTTTTTTCCCATCCAATCAGATGGAAGGTTAGAACTTGCTACGAGAGACAGTGCCCCTTTTAAAGAGCTGAACTGATTAAAAACATTGACCTGATTACACTAAAACTGTTTGTGCCACAGCTGAATTTATTGCTAACCAACAGGGAGCTCAACTTGGTTAAAGGTAGCTATCGTAAAACAACCGAGAGCTTTGAAATGAGATTTTTTTTTTTTCCTGAGCTATCCCCCAAAATGCAAGAAAATCTCTTTTAAAAATAGAAGGGCAATTATAACACCAAAAAGATTATATTTATTTACTCTTTCATATTATACTTAAAATGTTTTTTGATGTTGTTTTACCTTGCACAAAAGCCTTCACACAAATATTGTAAATACCTCCTGTTAAATGCTTGGTCTGCATCATGTCATAGGCTCTTACCAGTTTACCAGTTCAAAAGAAGCTTTTTTTCTTTTTTCTTTTTTTTTTTTTAAGTGAGAAAATGAAGTGTGTTAGATAAAACTGCACAGCAAAGGACAAGATATAATTGCATATTCATCTCCTATTCGAATATACACTTTTGTATGGTTTTCTTTAAGCAGAAAGGAAATCAGTGACTGTTTTGCTGTTGTAATAATGGTTTGCTAACAAAATAAATAGTAAAAAGAAAAAAAACCTGTAAATTTCAAGATGGCTTGGCTAAAGCACTGCAAAGCTTCTGCAGCGTGTGGGAGTCTGTGCAGATTTGCTTTCCCTCAGATTTCCTTACAACTGTTGCCTTCTGCAAGGCATCCTGTTGCAGCAAACTGCTCCTTGGGTTGCTCTTTTGGAACATTTTGACTATGGGCTTTGTCACAGGCGGAAAAAGAGCTGACGGAAAACAGGCTCTAGAGGGAACAGATTGTGAATTTTGTTTACAGCATCCAATATTTGGATTTTTTTTTTGTAAATAAAAAGAAGTTATTTTTTTCTATTGATTTGTGTCTGCTGTCTTCCCTGCCCACGAGAGCTATGGCCGCTTCCTCACAAACGCCCCTCGCCTCCAATATGGGAGAACAGGCTTGCTGTACTGAGAGGAGCAGCGTGTGGCTGCTTTCCCACAGGAAGGAGCGAGCGCAGAAAGTGTTGAAAAGTTCCCCTCCTGTGTCCTTGTCCCCATGCAGGTCCCCACCGCGGGCCATGCTCCTCGTGCCACTTGCAGCCCGTACATGAGCCTGGCATGTGCTCTCCTCCCTGCCTACAACGCGGCCCTTGTAGGTGCTGTGGGATACCTCTGTAATGAGGCTAATTTCCTCAAAACACACTTCAAGGAACCAGAAAATATGACTATATCATGCCCGCAGCAATGCTTTCTAACCCAGCTGCCCCTGAGCAACCCACATTCGACCAATGGTAACTGCATCACCACAGCGTGTGGCTCTTGCTGGGCTCGCTCGCGCGCCGCCCTCAGCGTGGTCAAACAACGCTGGTGAAGCGCAAGCATGGATGCGCTTCTTGTAGTGATGGGTGGACCTCTGTGTCCCCTGGCAGAGCAAGCAACTCGGCACGGGCCTTCCGTGATGCCTTGTAGGCGCATGGGGCACCACCGGCTTGGCCGGGGGGCCAGGAGGGACCAAGCCATGATCCTCACCACGCCGTAGCCCTTCACACTACCGTTCGTGGTGCGCCTGGAGGCTCCCTGGCCTCCCCGTGCTCCGTTATCGAGTGCTTCAGGCAGTGGGACTAAGGTGGCTGCGCTGCTCGAGGAGGAACGTGGGGGCCACGCCAGGGCCTCCGCGCGCCTCCCCAGGCCCCAGCCCAAGGGGATGCTTGTGTGCTTTGGATCGAGTTATTTCCCATCTCTGTGCTTAATTATTTTTTTGGGAGAGACATATGCCAATTGAATATCTGGACACAAGTCTTTTTTTCCTAAACGGAGGAATAACCCAATGGAGACGGAGCTAGCGGGGCGCTATGCCTGGGGAGGTTGTATTTTAAAGGAGGGAGGAGAGTGCAGCACTGCAGAAGAGGGAGGGTGAAGGCAAGATGTGAGACGTGAGTCACTTCACCAACCCACCATGAAAACCTCCAGGAGAGGCTGACAGATTAAACTGGGAGGGGAGAAATGGCTTAAGTCCTTAACGTGTGCTTTCCCCGCTACAAGGAACTGGAACGGGGAAGCTGGCACCTTCACTGGTGAGTAACAGCCTGCAGTTTCTACTGACCGCAGCCGCACGTTTTTATTTTATTGCATTAAAAAAAAAATCCCCAGGAGCCCCTTTGCCCAGGAGTGAAGCTGAGTGTAGGCTAAATCAACTCTACATCCTCTAGTAAATGTACCTGGAATCCCTGGAAGGCAATAAATTAATAATACTGAGTTCACTGTTATAAACCTGCTCTTGGGAAGCCCCCATGAAACCTCTGCAGAGATTTTTCCTGCACAGTTGTGTTCATTTTCCTGCCAAGTGGCTGTTGGGATCTGCTCATCTCTTCCTGAAATTGCCACCATGCAAGTGCCAGTTCCTTTTTTTCTTCCTTTTTAGTCAAAAATCAATGCATGTGGCCATATGCCCTTAGGTAAAGCACAGTCTATAGCGTCATGCACTGGAGTTGTAGTAGTTCTGGAGCAATCATCTAGATAGCATTCATAGGGAGAATGTTGCAAGCATGGGGGGGCTCTAATCCTCGTTGGAGGAGCGGGATCACAAAACCAGAATCTGCATTGCCATTCAGAAAAGAAATCCTAAACCTTCAAAGAGCTGGTAGGACGTGATGATCAGAGCTTGCCATCTCCCACAGGCCTGCACAGCTTTAGTCTATTCAAAATGGTTGTTTTGTGGGTGTAAAATTCCACCATTTCATGTGGCTACGCCATCTCAAAGCATGCCGGAAAATTTCCTTTGGCCTTGTTTTGCCAGGAAAAACTATGCCTAAAACGTATGCTTCAATACTGAGCATACAAAACAGTTATTCTCCAGAGTACAAATGCCCCTTAGATTCGGAAAATGCCTTGAAGGAAAATGGTCCCCTGTTTTCAAAGGGGGTAATGCGCACAAAGAAGACCCATTGCGTTCTGAGGGACTTGAGGGTGAGCAACACTTCTGGCAGTCGTTTGTCTTCCTGAAAATGCAGCTCTCCAGAATGGCCAGCAGTTTTAAAAAGTGAAAGTCTCGCTATGCAACCTAAGCTATCTTGTTTCTCTTTGGTTTCTCTCCTGTGGGGACAAAGAGCAGTGCTGCTTTCAAAATCACCGCTAAAACAAAGCCAGCACACAATAAATACATTTTGGAGACACCTAGCTCATCCCTCTGCCATGTGAAGGAAGATGATGAGAGACACCTTGAGCTGGGAAGACAAGAATTCCCAAGGGAGATGCACAGGGACTCTCCAACTATTTTTTCTTAGGAAACACATTCTTGAGGAGGAAACACTCTAGAGGAGTGTTTCAAGAGCAGTTTTGTATCCACGTTGGCCATATGGACTCCCTAAAAATGTGATTCCCTTGACTGACCCATTGCCTCCATTTCCAGAGAGTGTAGGAACCATGGAGTTGCCGCAGCATGTTCTGAAGTGGAGCAGTAATTGCAAGGTAATCTCCCAGTAATTGTAATCTTTCTTAATTCAACTTGTGCTTTGAGAAAAGTGAAGCCATTTTTTTTTTCTTAATGGAGTAATTTTTGAGTATTTTTTCTTGCTCTCACTTCTGCATTGCTATTCTGTGCATGTTTCTCTGCTGCACTCCTCATACTGATTTTCACATAGGAAGTGCAGGCATAAGCACCATGAGCTCTTTGGGCTATCGGTAATTTTGGTGGTACATGCTCTTTGACAGTCACCGATGCAAGATAGCTCCTTGCTTGATAGTTTGTTCATTGATGCTCTGCAAGAGGTTGGTGCTGCACCCATTAAGATGCGGGTCCTGAGTCTCTTACGAAACACTCTTCTGAAAAGTTTGAAATAAAATTTTCCACCAGCAGCTCCTCATGACACAGGATGTAATCCATAAAGGATCATACAAGCAGTTACTTGGTCATCATCATCAGTTAAGTGAATTGAAACTTTAGCAGAATGATTATGCTTAAAGCTGGAATAAAGTGCACTACAAGCTGCTACCTGCAGCTTGCTAAAAAATGTGGGCATCTAACATAGTCAAGAAGCTCATTCTCAGATTGAAAGCCTCTTTTTGGGTTGTTGTAAGTTGTTCCTACTCTCGGCAAACAAGACACTTGGCTTTACACTAATATACCTGCCGGACATATACTGATGATGTCCCTCATCCCATACTTTTGCATTTAGAAAATGACAAAAGTTACTCTGCTTCATGATAGTGTTGTGAAATATGACTTGACTGACTCTTATAAAAACTGTTTATAAGTAATCCTATAAATGTCAGCTGGTGGCGGAAGTGAAACCAAGAAGTGAGGCCTTCCTTCTTACCAGCTGTGAACTGCTCTTTTGCCTTTTTTATGGAACTGTAAAATTGATTTGCACATTTTCTTTGGATTTAGCCTTCCAAACTGCTTTTTTCTTTTCCCTGTGCTGACACCAACAATGACAAATATTTAAGGCTGGATTCTCTAGTCTGCCAAACTCAATCTGTGCCTGTGCAAGATGAATTCACAGTCCCCTGTGGGGTAGCACAGAGAAAGTGGTGCTGTGTCAGGGAGCCTTGGGGGAGCAGCAGCTGTTTTCTTGCAGATCTCATGGGTCTTCACATATGTCGCATTTCATAACATTGCTCAAAAATCCCAGAAGTCTGAAGAACTTTGAGCTGGCCAAATTTCAGCCTAAATCTAGACAACCCCATGTTTGCATCCGGAGTCTGATTATGACCCCTCATTATGTGCCCTTCACCCACTGCAAATAAATAGAAGATCTGCATCTTACATATCAGTGAGTAGGGAAATGCCCATCCCTTGTGCATGGGCAACTCTGCATGGCTGGACTGGTGGCCATCCCAAATCTTCCATGCTCTTCAAAATACCATCACATGGCAATGGGAATGAGTGGTGGGGTTGGTATATATATAAAAAAAATCTGTCCAATGTGGTCAACGCTAACCGAAAGCCTCTTGGACTCAGTAGGTGAATCGTCCTCTGCCTTTAGTAGGTCTTTGGATGAGGCCACAAGAAGCAACGCGGCAGTGCTCGTAGAGACACGCAGGGTGCACACAGTGCCGATTTGGTAACCATCCTGACCCTAGCAGCGCTTGCTTGCTCTTTGTTGTTGAATGTTTGCTCTGCAATACCAACCAAAGGGCATGACCAGGTTAGGACCCATTGTACCAGGTGCTGTGCAAACACCTGCATGCAAGGCCTTCCCCTGGAGCTTCTCCGCATGGGGATTTCAATGCGCCCATTCTTCTTCCTAACCTGTCTCGCAATAAGTCAACTCGTTTGCCTAAGGAAAGCCCTTGCTTTTCTAAGAATTGGGACGCAGGCTGAGGAAAGTGTTCCCAAAGAGGCAATGTTCATGAAACGAAACAGAATTCTGTAAATCTGTTCACTTGCTCAGAAGATCACATCAAGATCTCAGCTTGTCTTCATGAATAACTGAACCTGTTTTTTTGCTTAAAAAACTGTATACTGAGTGCTCAGTGTGATATATTTTTGTCACTAAGTGAATCAGGCCTCTTTTTTATAGCGTAAATAATGCAGAAACAGGTGCATTTTTCCCCTCTGAATCATAATTGCTTCTGGAGATGAAGTAAAGCAACGGTTGAGTCATATATGGCAATATTATAGGACTGCAGAGCCAAAAGCTGCAAACATGCTAAAAAACTGCACCTCTAGAAACCAAGTTTCTCCAAAATGAGTGGGTGTCCTCACTGTTTTTATTGCTTTGTGCTTATAGGAAGGTGATATGATGCTTTTCTTTCCCTGCTAGACTGCCTACCAGACAAATACATAGGGCTCATGGATTTTCTTCACAAGCAAAGATTGACTGTGCAACCACCCTGAAGGGCCACCTCCACCACAACCTCTCTGAAGGGCCATTTCCACCAGGGAATCCAACTCCCTGCAAATGCTCCCTATTGTGAATCCCCAGTGGAAAATTGTTTTCCCTAGGATGCAGAGTCTTAGTTAATGGGCATTACCTCCGTAACATATCAAATTGCAATGTTCAGAAAAAATCTTGATATGCTAAGCAGTTTTGAGACAAAAGTTGCTAGAAAGTGGGTTCAATGGTGGCAAACCACTGCAAATGATGAGGCTGGAGGAAGGGACTCTAATAACAGCCCTTTTGGTAATTCAATAGAATAATTTGAAGCTCAACTGCAAGCCAGCAACTACCCCAGCGCCTGTGAGAGCCGTGTGCTGTGCTTATAGGGTGGTCTCTGTTTCCACGAACATTCCCTATTTCCAGGGCTTACAGTTTGGCTGTAAAAATTCCAGCAGAGATTTGGTGAGCCCATAAGTGGTTTCAGCCCACAAAAGGCAAAAAAAAATCCGTGTCAGGGTTGGAAGTGCTTGCTCTACCTCCCCATAAGGCCAACATGTTGTGCATGACTGTGTGTCAGGGAGGCCTCTGGGTTGTGGTATCTTATCTTTCTTGAAAACTGCATTCTTCCCCAATATAATTGCTGGTTAATAGTCGCTACTCCTTCAATATGCAATTCCACCCTCCCCCTCCTCCAATAAAATATAACATAGCGAATTGGCAAAAGTTTGGCTCATTTTTCTGATGTTATGATAGACGTTAGGGGACATTTTCCCTCAGAGCTTGGCCACAAATATAAGTCACTATTCAAATGAGAACTTTATTTACTCTCTGCAAGGCATATGGGTTTCTAAATGAATCCATTTGTTAGGTATAGTTTGCATAATGTGCTGAGAAAGACCAGAAGGATAACTTTTCACAAAAAAAGGTTTCAAGAATCACTCATTTTTGTTGTGCAATAGAAGGAAATGTTCTCATGTAGAAAATCTGGGTTCAGACACAATTTGCATTAATAATTTTAGATCCAGTGTTTTCTAAATGTCTAGCAAAGGTGAAAATCCTCAGTTTTCCTTCTTGTGCTGTTCTAAGCTTCCCCCCAAACAGTGATAGTTCATGGGTCAGGTGCCTTTCTGTGCAGTATGGGGTTGGTGACCTTTCTATTTTCTTCTATAGACAGTCGACTTGGAAAAGCATGTGGGCCAGGGGAAGCAATATGTCCTGTCCCTTGGGTCTTGCAGAAGTGCAGAATGCAGCTTCCTCTTTATTATTTTTATTTTTGCCTTTTTCCAGTGCGTTAGTTGGCTTGGTGGACAAGGTTCGTTCTTGGCATTGGTAGCCCTTGTGGGCCAAGGAAGGTGACCCCCCGTGGCTGGTCTCAACTGGTGGCAACCCAGGAGTACCTGAGTGCTGGATGCAACAGCAGAAATTCTCAGTCAAGCCAATTTTCAGGACTGAGCATTTTTTTCCCTTCCCAAACACAGTCCAAAACAGCTTGGGCCACTTGCTGCCATGAGTTTCCTAAGGGAAAAGGATGGAGAAAGTTGGAGACTGAGATTAAACCTTCTCCTTGGCACCCTCGCAATTTCTAGACAAATTCCTGCTTTTTCTACCTGAAATGCTACTCTCTTTTTGTGCTGCCACCAGCCCCCAGTAGGGTCAGGGATATCCATCTCTTTCCAAGGCATTCAGCCTGATTTGGGATAATGATATTGACATAGTTTCTTTTAGTTTCACTTAAGATATTTTATTCCATTCAAAAGAAAACAAATTATTTACATTTTGTTTTGATTTTTAAAGCATAATTCAGCATAGAAATCAAAAAAAAAAAAGTGATTTCCACAATAATTTTACCTATTTTGACATTTCGTATCTTGTATTTATCTAGAGCTGTGTGGTTAAATTTGATCTGAAATAGCAAGTCTTCCTGGTCCTCCTGATTCTGTATGCGTGTGTGTATATATGATGTATCACTTTTTAAGTTTTATTCACTGTTCTTAATTTAATGATTTAAAAGGCAATCTTAGCTAGCGAAGACCCATTGCCTCTCAGCACAGTGGCTTCTGCACAAGACCAGATAATCTGTAACGGTTGTCTCATATGAGAAGGAAGGAAGCATGGCCAGAAATGCATTCTGTGGGCACTTCCCCTGCTCCACACACAGAACTGCAGGGCTGACGTGTTGTTTGCATGGCCTTTTATGCCTCTGACAGAAAGGTTCGTGGGAAGGCTGCAAGTGATAACTCTTTCGGAAGTCTCTCAGTCGTTGTGGCACTTTCCCTTCGCCTCCAAAGCCATAAAATGCATTTTGGTTCATCCATCTGTAGCCAAAGCACTACCAGGTTTATGTTCCTTATTAATCTCTTATGGTCCGAACTTCCTCCCTTATTTACTCCTTACTTATTAATCCTATTTATTTCCTCATTAATCTGCTACAGCCTGCCTTTCTTTAGTAGGAGGCCTGCATTAAATGTGCTTTTTCTTTGTGTGCCAAAGGAAAGCTTTTTGAAACTGAAATGTAATCTTGTCTGTCAAACAGATCTTCCTCCTGCCAGCCCCCAACATACCCTTCATTCATAAACCACTGATTATTTTTTCAAGAGAAAAAAAACTCCATCAAAAACAGCAAATAGGAAAATTGTATCTCCAGGTAACTACCTGGCACCACTGCTGTAAGAGGAAGTTAATCCTCCCAATCATTACTCTATCTTCAGCTTTTTTTGTCTGACATTTATTAACTTCTCATGAAAGCAATAGAAAGACAGGGGGATTTCTTTCCACAATGAATGCTCCCTGCATGCTTTACAGGCATCGCATTTTTGGCCAGAATCTGTTCTCCGAGGTTAATGGTTGTGAAACTGGAGTGGGCATTTTTATCCTCTTCTTCCAGAGTGGCCCTGTGCACAACCACATGCATGGCTGTCTTAGGGGTCACCTCCTCTTTCTCCTATTCCCCTTCCTTGCTCCTATAAGGTGCACTCAAGAAGATCTGAGCAGTTGCCAGGAAAACTGGGAAGTTGTGGCCCCTCCATTTCACTTGTGCTAATGGGTGCACAATGCGAACTGCACTCAAACCAGAGCAAAAAATCGGGTGGGAAGAGCCCGCCAGAGCATTGGCACCATCCCCTTGCCCAGAGGCAGGATCAGCTCTCCTTAAACTGTTTCTTGTTATGTCTTTGCAGCCGGAGCAAATCTGAACTATTTTCTTGCAGCCAACCCCTTGGTGGCATGGGGGCAGTTGACAGGAATCACTCTACTGCTGCGGGAGCCCTCTGCCCGCGTGGCCTGGTCAGCAGCTGGGAGCCGAGCACCCTGCTCCTCATCCAGACGGTCAAGCAGTGTTGTTAATTCATCACGTTCTGGAGCCAACAAGTGATTAGTGCTTCATATCTTGGACGAATTGGAAACACCATGTGATGAGGATGGGTGCACAGACTGAGGACTTCTTTCAGCCAACAGATCTATTTGCCCCATGTGATTTTGCTGCCTCTGAGTATTCTTGGTGCTGAAACTAGATGAGGCTGCTTCAAGGTGGAGGCATTTCACTAAATGCGCTGGGCAGAAAATCATGGGAGAAGTGACTCCAAGGCTTATCATCTTGTTTTTGCTAGCTGCAAGTCCCTGGGCTTTTGTTTCTTCCTACTACATGATGCCAGTGTGAGCATCGGTATATCAGAACTCAAGCTTTCAAGCATGTTTCATGTCTATAGGTACTGGGGATGGATGCAGAGGATTTGCATCCTACACCACGTCCTGATTTTGAAATCACTTTGCACTCTCCCCTATATAGTGTCCCATGTGTTGATGTATTGCAGCATGATTCTTTTCTTAAGAGACAGTAGCTCCTCATCTACACACCCAGTCCAGTCTTGAGTACGTACTCCCCCAAAGCAGGGCACTACGAAGGATCCCAGATTTTCCTTTCTCTCCTGCTCTTTGCATTCTTCTTCATTGTCTTTTTCCCTGAAATATTTTTTAGTCTCCTCTGTTTGTCCTCACTCTCCTCAGCACAGTTCAGTAACAAACTCTTGGCCTCCAGCCCTACTACTATATCCCAGGCTTTCTCCTGAGAATTTCTCCTGAGAGTTTTCATGCTCCTGGCAGCAGCTACGTGTTCCTCTCCCATTTACTTTCGATGATTACAAATGTCCCAAAAAGAAGTTGCTAAGACTCCTTTTTTTTTTTTTTTTTTTTCACTGTTAAACTACATATCAGGTTCTCCATTGCTGAAAAAGGCTGTGAAGAAAGAGAGCCTGTGAACAACAAATTCAAGCTTCTTCTCCGAGCAGCAGGTGCAGTGTAGTGGGTTCTGCAGAGACTCACCAGGGACATTTATTTCCTATTGCATTTTAGCACTCAGCTGTGCTGACAGCACCCAGTCACGCAATGGGTTTTTGTTTAGCTTCTCCCTAGATGCTTGAACATTGGCTCAACTATTAAAATATACAGAATTTTACATGTGGTATTAGTTGGACCAGGGTCACTTCGCTTCCTCCTCACATGCACAGCACACATTTCAACCATTCTTCCCCTCATAGCTTTTGACTTCAAGAGCTAAAAGGCAACTATCTACTGGGAAAAAAAAATAACAAGTCCTGTTACATAAAGGAGAAGGATCAAAGAGCTGAGATTGTTGTAAGGACATCTCACTCCCATAAAAGCTCTTTTCAAGACCTGGGCCCCTGCTGCAGGTGCTGCTGTCTGTGGTAGTGAGAGAAGAAGACAGGATAAAAAAAGTCAGGTTTATTGATACAGGTCTAATTTGGAGAGCCTGTCTTGAGTGGCATTTGTAGCCATGCTCTTGACGGAACCAGTTAGAAATATATTTCTGTGCCTGTTTTTCTTCAGCCTGCTCAATGGGTGGCAGCTTTTATTTTACCTGAACTAGTTCTGTTCACCACCATTCTCATCCTCTTAGTATGTCACATTGCTGTTTTGAAGCTTTTAAACTCTTAAGACATTTGCTCCCATCTTTGGCCTATAGCAGTAAACAACTCATGGTCTGCGTAAATTATAATGAGAACCAGAGAATTTGTCTGAGGACAATATATATGTAAAATTCTGTAGGTCATGAGACACTGAAGATACAAAAATTTTGGAGACTGTGGGAGCTGCCCATTCATCCTACTTTTCTATCAGTGCAGCATGACTTAAATCCCTGAGCAAGTTTGCAGACGACACCAAACTGGGAGGAGTGGCCGACACTCCCCAGGGCTGTGCTGCCATTCAGAGAGACCTTGACAGGTTGGAGAACTGGGCAGAGAGGAACCTCATGAGGTTCAACAGGGACAAGTGCAGGGTCCTGCACCCGGGGAGGAATAACCCCAGGCACCAGCACAGATTAGGGGTTGGCCTGCTGGAAAGCAGCTCTGCAGAGAGGGATTTGGGAGTCCAGGTTGACAACAAGTTAACCATGAGTCAGCAATGTGCCCTGGTGTCCCAGAAGGCCAATGGGATCCTGGCCTGCACCAGGAGGAGTGTTGCCAGCAGGTCGAGGGAGGGGATCCTGCCCCTCTACTCAGCTCTGGTGAGGCCACACCTGGAGTATTGGGTGCAGTTCTGGGCTCCCCAGTACAAGAGGGACGTGGAGCTTCTAGAGAGGGTCCAGCAGAGAGCCACAAAGATGATTAAGGGACTGGAGCATCTGTCGTATGAGGAAAGACTAGGCGAGCTGGGCCTGTTTAGCCTGGAGAAGAGAAGATTGAGAGGGGATCTCATCAACATGTATAAGTACCTGAAGGGATAATGTAAGGAGGATGGGACTAAACTCTGTCAGTGGTGGCCAGTGACAGGATAAGGGGTAAAGAGCACAAATTAAAACACAGGAAGTTCCATCTCCATGTGAGGAAGAACTTCTTTACTGTGTGAGTGATTGTGCCCTGGCACAGGCTGCCCAGAGAGGTTGTGGAGTCTCCTTCTCTGGAGATCTTTCAAACCCACCTGGATGCCACCCTGTGCCATGTGCCCTAGGTGTCCCTGCTTGTGCAGGGAAGTGGGGCTAAATGATCTCCAGAGGTCCGTTCCAACCTCAATTATTCTGTGATTCTGTGATTGTGTTCCTTTTCAAACCAATTGTCCAACAAAATCCATTAACACCTCACTGGAGAATGTGAATGCTACATCTGGAACTGCACAAGTTGTCTAGAAAGCTCTTCATTTTTAAAACTGAGTTGCAAAATTCCTTTAATCAGCTGAGCATAATGCAGAGTAGGATACAATCCTGCAAGTATATTGGAATTTTGGTAAACTGATAATGTCAGAGGATGATGTTACATGTGTGAAAAAGAAAGTGATTGTCGCTAAATCTGTAAGTACACATAGTGACACAACTGCCTTTTAATAAACTAGAAAGCACAAAACTAAAAGTTGTGCTGAAGTCAATATTTGATTCAGTAAACTGAATCACACATGAAGAATTGGCTGGAAATAATAAGTAACAGTAGCATGTTAATGAGAAATTAGAATATTGCTAAAAACAATTTCTATTTTCAGAAAATCAGAACCATTAATAGTGAGAAAAGCAGAACAGTGAGAAAAACAATAATGAGAAAGGGCCAAACCCAGTGATCTGCAATTGGCTTCCATGGGTCTGGGTTTCATTTCCAGTCCTGTGCTGGAGCAATTAAAACCAGTTGTGACAACAGCACCGCGCTCTCAGGTCCCTCCGTGTCCTCCTTGCAGCGTGCAGCTCCAGCATTGCTTGCTGCAGTGTTTTCAGTCTCCCCAAGATGTCCACATTTTTTATTATGGGAAAAAAAGTTTTCAGGCAGCCTTGCATTCCAAGGCTTGGTGTGTTTTGGGTACAATTGCACAAAGTTTTGTACTCTTCAAGTCTCCAGTGTAGTTTGTGTTTAAATTCACCACTGTTGCTAACTAGGAGTTGGCAAAGATTGCAGGTTCCAAATACATGACCCAGAACCTCCTGAAGTCAATTGGTTTTGACTGCTGATTAGTAAGTAGTTAATAATTCTTAGTTGGCCTCCAGTTCTCACTCACAATGTTCTCCCAGTATAAAGTGCATACTTCCTTACGCGAGGTCAAAGTGTTTGGTGTTTCCTCTTGGGAAATAAAACCACAACGTTACATGAATCTGAGGGCTTTCTGCTGTTTGTTGGATGAGATAGTGACTGCTCCCTAGCCTCATGGATGAACAGGAAAAGGTTTGGATTTGACTTGCCATCTCAAAACCTGGATGTCTATCTAGGATATCTAAACAGCTGAATCTTACCTGTATCCTAAAGATTCTGTGCTACCTCATTTCCCTTCCTTGCGAGCAAACTAACCCTCTTAAAATCCTATTGGGGGAAAGTAAGAAAAAGAAAAAAATACAACTGATTTCACATTTCCCCAGGATAGTGTCTTTAAACAGTAGCATTTCCAGGCTGAATTTTCCAGTTATGTGCTCTGCTTGGGCACCTGAAGTTCCACTCTCTGAGAAGCTGAAATAAAAAACTGAAGACTGCTCATATAGACAATATTTTTACTCGTTAAGTCACCATTTTTCCACATTAATCACAGAGTAAAGATATCGGGCTTCAATTCAGATTATGACAGTATCTAATGTCTTTTCCACATACAGCTTCGAACTAGGAGAAGACTTCCTCTCTTGTTTTCATGGGAATTTTGTGAATTCCAGTATGTATATTTTTCCAGCTGTAGAATTTTATTTGCAATTGGAAATTGCCAGTAGAAATATCACCTTTCCTATGGAAAAGTTGCTAATACTAAATCTTAACTACTTAAGTTTATTTCAAGGACTGAGGTTGGACAGTCATTTTAAATGTATTGTCCTGTAATGCTCTGAAATGGTTCTCTATAGGTGTCAATAGCTGGATATTGGCTTTCTTACTTATATAGAAATCTGCAAACTGCTTCAAAAATGAAGGCTGTGAGGAGTGGTTACATTTTAACCTAAGGTCGCTTGAGGTAATCCTTTTCCTTGTAAATTCGTCTTCTGACAAAAAATACCTGTTTGAAGCTGCCACTTGGTTTATTTCTTTGGAAGGGAGTCAATAAAAGTAACTACTGCTGCATTTGCAGAGCTTGCTTCTTAACCTCAGGCCTAAAACTGCAGCTAGGGGAGCTTGGAATAAGGGTGAATCATGGGCACTCTATATTTCGTGTTATAGAAATAAGATATTACAAGCCCAGAATGAGTAACCTAGCAAAAATCCTAGTACTATTATTTTACATTAGGCATCTTCTCCAGTGTCTGTAAAAGCAAGAGACTTGAAATTTGGCCTCTTCTATGCTACCTTTATGGGGATTTCTCCTCCAATTCCTCTTGTCCTACAACAGTGACTAAAACTTGCCTTCTGTCCTTCCCTGAAGCATCTGGCTAGGCTGACAAATAAGTTATGTTCCCTATGTCTTGCCAGGCTGCTCAGCTGGTCCAGCCTTGGCTCCCCAGCAATTTGATGTGCCGCAGGTTTCATGGTGTAGGAGGCTGGCAGAAGCGCATGGGGCCTCGAGCGTGGCTCTGGAGCCAAGGCAATGCACCAAAGCTGGTGCAGCTCACCCATAAGTGCAGTATTGCCCCCAGAACACTCAAAATTGGTTCAGTTCATAAGATACTTGATGCAAAGATTTAGTGTCACATGAGTGTGAAATAGGAGTGTGTGCACTGAAATCATGGTGTTTTGCCACCATAATTTTCTACGTGAATATAATAAAACACTTTTTAACTGTGACGGCAATAGGCACTCCACAGACAAGCATGGGGCTTGGGATGGTGCAGACCATAGAAGAGGGTGCATTGTAGAATGTGGTTGAGCATTCGAGCAAGTTGCCAAGAGAGGCTGTGAAGTCTCCATCCTTGAAGATATCCATAACTGACGGCATAAAGAGGGCAACCTGCTCTAGGTGACCCTGCTTGAGCAGGGAGGTTGGACTAGATGATCTCCAGAAGTCCCTCCAACACCAACTGGTCTGTGATGGTGTGTGGTAAAAGCCAGGCCTAGGCAGAGGGTCTTCATTGTGTTCAGTGCAGGACCTATTTGTTCCTAAATAACACATAATGTTTTGTGATAACTAGTTCTGTCAGGTGTTAACGTGTGCATGATAAGCATTAGAAAGGAAACGGACATAGCAAAGCTGAAGAACAAACTAGGCATAACCTAGAGGGTTAGTTTGAGCATTTGGTAGACTGGTGAGAGGAGTGCAGTTTTCTTCTTGATCAAAACTAGGCTGTTTCGCTGTAGTCAACAGAACGAAGACTCTCAGGTCTACAATGACCTCATCTGCGGGGCAATAATAACAAGATGTTGCAGGTCTAAAGGTGGCAAGTCTTCACACTGAAAAATTTACCTAGCAAAGGACACATTGACAAGCTCCACTGACAAAGGCAGGAATAATGATGTCAGGTTTCTTATTTTATAGCAGTTTCAGCACACAAACACTTTCCAGCTAGGACTTTTCCAGATGGCAAATATGTTTTGCTCATTCAATGCAGCATACATATGCAGCATCTACATACAGAAGAGTTTTTAGTGTCATTGACCACATCTCTAATCGTTCAAGCTCCAGATTTGCTAAGCATGCCCAGCACAGGCTCATTAAATACTCTTTGGTTAACTCCCGAGGTTTTGTCAAGGGTGGATACAGAGCACAGAAAGCTCCTAACTGACTTTTATCACTATCTATAGCTGCTGTACACAGCATCAAATATAGCCAATAATCATACATATCAGTTGTTGGTGAAAAAAAATCTTTCCTGAACATAGTTTTTGATAAATCTTTGAAGATCCTGTATCAAACGTATTTGTTCCCCTCTCATCATTAATGAGCCATTTGTCATGAAAATTACAGTTCCACTAGTTGCCCACTGCAAAGTTAATCAGCTTACTGTTTTTTCCTCTTCCTTTTACCTACCTAAGAAAATGGAATACTTTGGTACTTGGTACTTGGGTGCTTTGCTTTACCCATAAAGTTGGGTAGTTATATTTTGTTTATTAATATTTGTGCTGGCCTCTTTTTATATATTTGGAATTTTACGTGGTCAGCAACATAGACGAGATTTAATGGACTCCAAAAGGATTATATTAAATGCTAAGAATAAGATAATGTCTCATCTAAGCAAATTAAAAAAGGCGCTTTTTAGGGACCTCTTGGTATGATATAAAGAATCTTTGACTATTTTGGAGAGAAAAATGTAAGACATTAAAAAGAGATGATCTAAAACTCCAAAATTAGCTTTCCCTTTCTATTGGAAACAGTATCTGTCTTTGCTCAAGCTAGGCAATTTCATAAGTCGTCTTCATTTTTTAAAAAAGACATCCCAGGATGGCTGGCAAATCCGGTGATCTGATGGAAAGAATTTCTGGATGTTCAGCCAGTCTGAACCACGTTTTGACATTTTATGTAAGAGAATAAAAACTTTTTCCCCCCATTACTCCAGACTGCTATTACCGATCTTTTCACGCAGATCTGGTTACATGCTCACAGAAAGTCATCAATGCATTGAAAGAAGGTAGGGAGATTAAACTGTTTTTATTTAAACAAATCTTCTGGAGATGCAACGCAAAAGATTGCCTGTTTCATAACGCTTTTTGCCACGGCTCCAAGTCAGCAGTTCAGTCCTGGGCAGCAAACCCTTACTAATGCCCTCAGCTGTTGGCCTAGAAGATCAAATAATGCAGTACTGTCTCACTTTGTCCCTAGAAGATCAGCAAAGTACATTCCCATGCTAGCCAGCTCACGGAGTGATGAACCTGTTGAACAATCTATTTAAAAGTAGAAGGAAAACTGTGCATGCTCCTATTGAGACATTTCAGAAATGGTGAGCTCTCAAGAAGTCTATTGAGTGTGAACCTTGGGCTGGGAGGAGAGAGCTATTTAAGCAGCATTTTATCTGTGTTCTCATCCCTGGGAATACACATGATTTTTTCAGTATCTGTTGTACCGGTGGAACCAATGATTTAACATACCCACTTGAAATATCTGGCAACATCACCATTAGTCACTCTCTTTCTGATGCCTTCCCAGTTAGCTGGACAACTTATCTTGTCATAAATCCTACAAACCAGTGAGATACGGGAAAAAAAAAACCAAAAAACATAATGCAACTAATAAATTGCACAGAATCTCTTTTGATTTGTTTTCTCCCTCCACCTTTTGAGGTGAAATTCTGTGAGTTTGATGTAGCAGTTCGGGTAGACTGTGACTCTTAGTCTGGTTGCATCCAGCCCACAAGGAACATCTTGGCCTATTGACAGAGAAAGGAGAAGTGGAGAAACACACTGGAAAGCAGGTACTCCTTGGTCCTGAAGAGACCTGGCTCTTTTTGGCATTTGTGGGAGGAGCTGAGAGCAAGAGCAAAGACTCACTCTATCTATCTAGCGTGTATCACACCTAGGCAACAGCTGCTGTTAGACTGCGGTTGTCCTCTGTGTCCACATCTCTTTCCTAAACAAGACTAAAATGAAGCCCCACCAATACAGCCTGTATTTGTTGTTGTTTGTTTGCTTGTTTTCTCTCTTTGTCCCCTTAGAAACATTATTTAAAGGGCTTTCTTCATGCAGCTTGGATTATAGGCAGGTTGGATTATAGTTTAGGAGAGAACTCTGGTTGCAAACCTCAAAAAAAAAAAAAAAAGCCACCCCACTCTGTGTTGGCCCTGCCTTTCCCCACTGCTGAGCTGAGAGGGTATTTGTCACTTGCACCATAGTGTAACTTGTTAGCCGAGCCTCAGACATGAGGCAGACCCTCATGCTAAAGGAGGCAGGTTGCTAATTAACAGACAAATTTCCCTGAATCTGTATTGATTTTCTCTTGGGTCACAAGTTTTAAAGGTCAACTCAACAACTCTTGTCTATTTTTACAAGTAACTTAAAATTAGACTTCTTAAAACCTGAATGCCCATGTTCAGAAACATTAATTTGGTTATTTCCTAGGTTTGCAAGGTCCCTGGCTCAGTTTAAACCTGTTACAGCAGTATAAAGGCATTTGATTATATTTAATAGCATGTTTTAGTTTACAGAGGTTTTTCTGTCTGCTAATGAGTGGAATATATGCCAGTTTAGATAACTGAGCTAATTCAGATAAGCTTTGGCTAAGGTATCCACACACTTACATCTGAACATATAATTCAACTGAATTGGCAACCTGACCTTTTTTTTTTCAGATATAGGTCTGACTAGTTGTAAAGCAGATATCAAAATAATACAAGCACATTGCTTTTTAAGTGATAGTTACTTGAAAAAAGGTTTAAAGTTTATCTATCTCAGTGGTCCAAAAAAAGGGTAGTAGTGAAAAATTAAAGCCTATATGCATTAACATTCTACATGTCCAGTTTTCCCTAAGTAGTTCAATGTACCATCTTTGTCCTCAACGAGTATTAAAAATGGTTAGAAACAGCAGCCTCATGAGAGGTGGTCTGGGACTCAAATGCCCTAATGATATGTGGGTAGAAGTGGGTTTCCCACACAGGTCTTGGGGAGCACAAGTGTCTGACATATCCTGGCAGACTGTCAGGAGCTACAGAGGCGACAGACGGTCAGAGATTGTCAGAGGCTACAGCCGTATTGGGTTGATGTCCTGCTGTTTTGCAAACCATCAGGGCACATGCAGTAGATTTCATAACCCTGGATGTGTGGTACCTTGTGGTATCTTAGCTGCAGGGATATGTGTAGGATATGTGAAGGATAAAGTATTTGGGGCTCTTGGGGCTGAAGTCCAAAGTGCTCTCTTTCCGTTTTGAAGAGATTTCTGGGTGGTACAAAAGACAAGGGTGGGAGAATCCAAATATGCGGTTGTCTGATGCAGAAAAATATCTATGTAAACTACCATCAGAATATCCAGCAGACAAACATTTTCATTTTAATTTTTACATGCGTAGGTTCTTGGACTGGCAAACGTGACTCTGCTGGGCCTCTTTGACAGAAGCTGTCTTGGCAGATGGTAAACACTTTTTCTAATTGCCTCTTCTCGCTGTTGCTTAGCCTACCAGTGTTATTATAGCCAAGCTGTGCTTGCAAAAATTCTTGTCTGCTTCTTTGTCCATATTCTCTTTCCAAGGAATCCCAGGACAGTTTAGTGTTGATTCAGAAGCAAGAACAATAATGTAGAAAAGCAGATTACATAGTCTCCCTACAAATATTGCTGTCTTCCCACTGGGTCCTGTGTACGGTCATGCTTCATTTGTAGTCCTCTGCATCCACAGAGAACAGGAGGATGAGCAGGGATGCAGATGACATATGATATTTGTTTTGTGCAGAACTACTCCTGCCAGCTGTGAGCCTGCAATGGAGTTCCCGGACTGGCTTCCGAGGGAGGCACGTGGACCAGGGAGGCCACCTCCACGTTTCCAAACATGACCCTTGGCGGGAAGGCGGCATGAGGGGCTACAAAACCTTGCCATCACCCACAGCACGTCACAGTGCTGCTCATTGCCTACACAGTGAATTGGAGCCCAGAGGCACAAAATCAACCCCCGTAGCATTACCCACATATCAATACCTCCTGGCATCTCCAGCATCTCCTCAAAGCCTGCATAGCACCTTCCATCTAACTGTAACATAACTCCTATGGGCATTAAGACATAATTCTGGCCCTGGGCTTCCTGCTTTCCTACTGACAGGCTACAAAAATGTACAATGAGCGGAGATGATCAGAAAATGTTGTGTAGGCTGTGATGTGCCGGTGGCACAACTTCTTTACACATGTCTGTATAAAAGTCCTGGGTAGACAGACATAGCAGTCCCTTTACCCCATAAAAGCAGAGTAAAGGAAGAGAGTGCAGGACCTCGGGTTCTCTGTGTGGGAGCAGACAGGAAGGGCTGGATCAGCAGAGGTAATTACAGTGAATGAAAGCAAGTGTGTGATTTTGTCTGACAAAGAGACGAATTTGATTTCCTTTCTTCTCATACACGCTTGCTGGTTACTGTTTTGACTGCTGCCTTGCTTTTCTGTTTCTTCCCTTAAGTCATTCATTTCACATTTGCTTCCTGCTGTTTTAATAACATGTAGCTAACCTGACGTCTAATTTTGGCTTTAGGAGTTAATGGTTTGGGCCTGACTTTGAAAGGATGCCTATATAGTACGATATATTTGATGTTGTTTTTAAAAGTACTAGATGGTTTTGAAAATCCACTGAGGGACTGACTCTATCTTCAGTCACCCAAATCCTAGTGGAAATTTGCTCCATTTATCACAAATGATATGCTAAGTAATACAAAATAGTATGTTAGTCTTGATTAAATTATAAGATAAATTACATCCTCTGGAAAAATTAGAACTTTAATATTAACAGAGGTTGACCTCTACTCCTGATTAAAGTATGCAAAGGCAGAGCCTTCAGGCAAGGCTATCCTCATTACTCAGTTCAGTGGCAAAGCAGTGGACTACTTAGCAATAACCTGCCATCACTCATGATAATATTTCATCTAGTTTGGGCAGAAAGAACAATAGAGGAGAATCTCTGTCTGAATCCCCATGAATGCATGAAGGTTGACTGAAGTTAGCCTTGGATGTTGCACTGCAGCCTGATTCACATATTCACCTCAACAAAGCACGAACACAATCGCCTGCTCTTCTAGGGTAGAGGTAACCTCTACAGAGGTTACATGATCGTTTCTAGGCAGGTGTATAGGAGCAGGGCAAGGACAACATTTGGAGGCTCCTTTTTCTCACCTCTTCATTCCAAAGTGTGCCTAGCTGTTCAGCTTATACTAGACATTTATCTCCAAGGTAGCTAAGAGAAAGTGAGATGATTCTAGGCCTGTGGATTTTTTCATAGATGTGTCCTAAGCCCACAGGAAATCTCAATAAATAGTCATTGCCAATATGAGCAGCAATTCATGCTGCTCACTATCTTAATTTCTGCCTAACATGATGATTCTAATCTCCATGTGATAACCTACTATTTGTTGCTTTTTTGGAGTAAAGCTGGGATTTTTTTTATTTGCTGGCATCAAAGATTAATTTCAACTCTTGAGGTTCTTCGGCACCTAAATTTTACTTTAAATGATTGAATTTAAGTACTCAGCTCTTGCATTGCATCATAACCCCTCCTCATAGCTACTTGGACACTCACTGTCAACCCTACTTAGTCAGCTCTCCTGACACCTGTTGCATCAAACAGAGATGATTTCGTGAACTGGGACAGAAAAGAAGAGGAAGGTGCAATGGATGCACTGAGCATTTAGTCCTGTGTCAGGATATAATTGGAAGGAAGTTTGGTACAAACTAGGAGTGGGGCTGCTGGCTTACAGTAAGTGAGTGGCTCTGTTATCCTTTTTTTCCCTCTGTGCTGCTTGAATCAGCCTTTGCCAGACTCTTGTGGAAACCTGGAGATGCATTTATGCCAGTGGAGGCAAGCTGTCTCCATCTGTTCAAACCCTGGGACAAGAAGCACCAGGAGACAAGTGCGAGTCAGTACTGGTGTGTAACCACACTATGGGGCTGCTACTGAGCTCTCCTCCATTCGGCACTATGTGTGCAGATGATTATGCAATTTATTACTTTGATTTGCAACTTGTATAAACATGTTAAAAGAGCCTATCTCCTTTCCAAGTAAGCTGTAAAAAAGCTAATGAAGGATAAGCAAACCAGAAGTCCTTACATGTGCCTCCTATTGAAATAAAGTCAACAAACAGTATCCTACTTGTGAGGAATAAACACTAGCCGTGTCTTGCATTTGCTATTCACAAATGAAGTTTGCCTTGAAAGAAAATAGATTCAGTCTATTACAACTCAAATAAGTGGAATAAATTGCAAAATCAAGGGCTTTTCATAGCATCATGATGCCAAGTCACTTTATTTTAAACTATGGGGACATCAGCTTCTGTGGCCACACTAATCAATGCAGTGGTGGCATCATGGTGGAAGATATAGCCAGAGTCCAAGCCATCCAGTATTTAGAATCATAAAATCATAGTCATCTAGTGCTCATTAAAACTCCTAGATTTTTCACAGAAAAAAAAAAAAAAAGGATGGTCTTCTCTAGCAGTAACTTCTTCTTTAAAGAGTGAGATACTTTTTCAGGGTGCAACTGCTTTTGTTTCTCTTGGCTTCGACAGCCACTGGATGCTGCCATCAGTGAGCCAGAAAGCTCACAAAGAGATAGTTAGAGATAATATTACTGTACATTGCTTAATACATAAAATCTCTTGATGCATTATGCCTCTTTTTAGAAAAGTCCTCACATATTCTGCATGGGTTAGTTAACTGGTTTAATTAAGTAGCTCAAGCTGGAGAACATACATCTATGCACACTATGATGCAAGATGCAAGACCCTGGGAAAGTTCCCATCTTCTGCAGAGCACTACCCGGCTCTGCTACCCCACAAGCAGAACACTGTCTGAAAGAGATCATTGCCCAAGGGTATGACACTGCCTGCTCCAAAGAGGAAGTAGCTGGCCCAGGGAGGCCGTACACAGTGCACAAAAACTGGCATGAAGCCAGGGGCCAGTAGACAGCAGTGGGAACAAATGCTGGAGCACAGGATCCTGGGAACGTACCCCATGAATTCAGCCCAGGGGACCGACAGCAGACCCACAGTAGCCAAATGCAACAGACCAGGCGACTACAGATTGTCTTGACAACAGATGGATATACATGTTTGCCCTCAGTCTGAAGTCTGGTCACAGTCCTTGTCAAATCCCCAAATATGTTTTCTTCTGCCAGCAAGCATTACTACTGTTTTATCTGGATTGAACCAAGAATATCAAGCTTTCATCCAGACACTGGGGGCCACTCTGGAGTTACACTGGAATTACACCAACGTTACTGAGATCAGAGTCTGGCAGTGGGTGAACAAAAACAGAAATAGCTGCATATCATGAAAAGGAGACAAAGGAATTTGTCATGAACTGTTATGTGACAGGGGAAATAAGAAAGTTCTTGAGAGTATATGGTCTTAAAACTTTTTTTAAGATTTTTTGCATGATATAATTTAATGTACAGAATATATATTTATATATGTTACTTGAGCTACTTTTAATACAGTGAAGAAGGGTGTCCAATCTTCCCAGATCTGTAAAAGCATACAGAAGCCTCACTGTATATTCTTTGGAAGAATACTATGGTAATGAAGTCTGTCTTATACTTTCCAGAAGATCTACTGGAAAAAAATATGGCATGCTGTAGGTAATAATAATACATCTATCAGACCAGAACCAGCGGACTGGGTGTCTCATAACCTGTATACTTCAAATGACAAATGAAGTAGCTTATTTCTGCAAGGTAAGTGCAAATTAAAACATATGTTAGGAAGAATTTGTCAGATTAGCTCTAGCTTTTTTAAGTGAGAAATCTTCTTCAAACAGAAATTAGGAAGGAAAGTGAAAATAATGTTTACATTTTTTTAAGTAAATAGTCATAGAGAAAGATAAGAGAAAAGTCTCAAATACAGAAATGGAGTTTTTGAAATTAATCCAAAAAAAAAGAACAGTTTAGATTGTATTGTTCTGCCAGAGGCTTAAGTTAATTTATTGCTGGAAAAAGGACTGAAGTCATTAAAAATTACTTAGGTAATGATATTTCATCCTTCACACTTGAGTCAAGATGGTGATTTTCTACCTGATTTAAAAATATAAAAGGTGCTTTTGTGACTGCACCTTTAGATTAAAGAGAAAGATTAAATTGAAAAATAAGCAAAAAACCTTTTCCACAGCATCAGACTACTTCATTCGGATACCCAGAGGACAGTGACAGAGCTTCAGTGACAATAGATCCAACCCAAAAGTGGCTTTTTCTTTTGAATTTTTTTGAGTTCCAGTAATGGTCTTTGCAGTCATGAGCACAGGCAAGAAAATAGTGAGAACCTGTCAGAGGCCTATGCCTATTTCTAAAAACCCTCTGTCTTTCAGAAAACCCTTAATTTTAGAATATATCAGCTACTTGTTTTAGTTTTTGCAGATGGGAAGCTTTTGTAGCGGTAGCTGTGTGTAGTGTAGTGGTAGCATCATGAAATACCTGTGACATCTCCACAGGAAGGAGGATGTCTTGGGCTTCATCTCCACTTGCTCTCGGATTGCTGTGCTGTGCTGTGCTAGTAGGGGTGTCACCTGAGAAGAGCTCATCTGTGTCACACGACAAGGAGCAGTACAGACATCCATGAGTGCCAGGTGAATTATGTCCAGCAAAAGTACTAGAAGTAGGTCTTGGAGGGGGAAGACACTCTTGGGAGATGTTCAGAGGCCCTAGCATGGCCATCTATGATTACCAGTCCTTTCTGATCACCATCAACTATTTCAGGTATGTCAACCATGACTTCCTCCTCTCTTCTCCTTAATGACAAAAACTAATAGAGAGAGCAGCTAGGACCTGTTCTGTTTAACATCTTTGTCAATGATGTGGAGAAGACGACACAGTGCACTGCTATCTGCTGTCCTTACAGATAGGCTAATGACTGAGCTGCTGCTCTGTGCCTGGCCTGAGGGCAGCTAAGTGAAAATTATGTGGGAAACTGCTGAACATGACACTGGGCATTTCTCAACATGCGTGTCCACATGAGGAGGTGGCAAGAGCTACTGATGGCTGAGACTGGAGCGCCTGGTCTGTGAGAGAGGCTGAGGGAGCTAGGCTCCTTCAGCCTGGAGAAGGGACAGCTTCAGAGGGACCTGACAGCAGTCTTCTGGTGCCTGTGCGAGGAGTGTCAAGGGGACGCAGCCAGATGTGGAGTGTGGTTGGACAGTGAGAGACAGTGGACAATTTGAAGGAAGAGAGGTTCAGATGAGATATGAGAAAAACCTTTTGACTGAGAGTACAGCCAAGCAGCAAGCAGATGCCCAGGAAGACAGCAAGGTGTCTGTCCTGAGGCAAGCCCAAGTGAGCACCCTGATCTGACTATCAGTGAGGAAGGTCGGGCTGGAGACCTCCTCATGTCCCTTCCTGCCTTGATTGCCTGATCCTGTGATCTCTTCTTTCTGTATTTTCCTGGGGACAACTACAGCTGTGTCTAGTGTATTAGTCTGGAGTATAACCTTGCCTTTACAGATTGGGAATTGCACAGAAGCAATGCATGAGTTTCAGATTGCAAGGTGAAATTATGGTTCTTTTTCTTGTTTTTATTTTCTTTAAAATTCAAAATGTCTTAAGTGAAAGATAGCATCATGAACCTCATCTCCCTGCATTAGCGAGCACTTTTCAGTTGAAAAATCCCAGGGTACTTGAATTCATACATCTTATTAATGAAGAGGGAAAGGGACAGACGGGAGAGGAAATATTGCTGTCCATATGCTACTAAAGGCACCACACACAGAATTACACAGAGATGCAGAATGAGGACAGCTCATGGTTGTGGGAATTTTAGCCAAACAGAATAACACTAGAAGAGGGGCACATACTTAAACTATCAGTAATAGAGCAGAGAAACAAAGTAGTTATTGACTCATACATCTTTAATTTTGTGGTCACTTGAAACATTACATGATTCATAGACGTAGATTTTCTGACGGTAGTTTTAACTACAAAATAGTAAAAGGTCTGCGTATAAATGCTAAAAGAATATACCACTCTTCTGCCTCAGACTTTGAGTTTCTCAGGACACAGAATAATTTTTGAGCTAGATCCGCAAAAGACTTGCAGCCAAGATCCAGATTGCAGATAGTCAAAACTATCACTCAGTTGTGACCAAACTCCAGGGGCATACACATTTCAAAGGTCTGTTTTTTTTGCACCGCGTTCTCAACTTGTTGAAATTTCTGTCAGGGATATGAGGTCTCCGGAGCTGCAGTAATAGACATGGGAGTCCCTGCACAATTACAAATGATCCATTCTTTCTCCTGATAGGTATTGTCAGAAAAAAGAATGAAGAAGAATGCTGCCGAAAAACAGACTTTCCATAAAAACCAGGAAGCAGAAGCAATACTGTTGCTACACTTGCCCTTCCAAAATGGGTAAGAAGCACAGAGCAGATAAAGGACTTAATTCCCAGTTTTTTCTATGCCCACAGTCAGTCCCTTGTCTCCATTTGAGTAACTGGACATAGCCATAACCAAAATAATAGAAAGCAATAAGATCATAGTGGAAGCATTCATAACCTGAGCAACCTACATATTTTACCTCTGTGTCTTCCCTACTAACCTTCATGCATGTTGATAAGTTATATTACCACTTTTTTAGGATGGCCATTTAGTAATGACATAATTCTGCTCTTCTCTCTCCCCAAACCATCCTACCTTCCTTATCTTAGTTCATACTAGCTTATTATAGTGTAAGGCTACTCCCTTTACAGATACATGACTTTTCTGGCACTATCCCTTTAAATTTGGTGATAACACCTGAATGCACCTTCAAAACAGCTATTTATAGTTTTCTTCTTTCACCTCTTATAGCTATCTACCCTTGCAGCTCTTATGGTCCTCTCCATCTGCTTCTATGGTACCTGCACCTCTGGGGAGGCAGCACATTCTTGTAAGTCTTTCGGCAATAGCGTCCTCTAATGTGTCTTTTTTGTCTATAATGCTGTGTGGTTTTAAAGGACTTAATATCTATTAACCTATCCATGCATAAGCATAGGTAATAATAGCATTTCCTTGAACTGTGATGCTGCAAGGTGGATTAATTGCTGAGCTCTCTAAGCTGGCAATGTCATTCACGTACATGCAAAGAGGCATACATATTCAAATTCTTCTGCCAGGCATGTCAAGTCCTGGGAGCTGTACTTTCCTACAGGTTTGCGAGGGACAGTGGTTTGATATGAATGAAGACGACAAAGAGAATCAGCAATTTTTTGAGAAAATATAATCTATTGTTGCAGTAAAACAATTCAAGGGGGAGGAGGAGTGAAAGATAGGGAATAATGACATGAGGAAAAGAATTTTGTAAGCAATCAGAATTTCTGTCATGAAATTCAACTGAAATGACCATTTCGAGAATGAGAAAGAAAAATACAACAGCAACAACAAAGGCCATTTACAAGTTTATTGAACGTATCAGTGACTGGAAAACTGGCAGTATATTTAAAACAAACAAACAAACAAAAATGATCAGCCAAAAACTATGAAATGAGACAAAAATCTGCCTCTCCTGGTTTCCAGTAAGCGAGCAGTATACATTTTCTGATCCAAATTGCTTATGAGATAATACGGATACCTCTTGCTTCTTACTGGAATAGATGAGGAATGAGACTTTACTAGCAGGACAAGGAGTTAAATGAGTGTCCCTGCTCAGTGATGCTAAGAAGATTTATGCAGTTCAATCACCAAAAGAGAATATCTTCTTCGTCAAGATCTATAAGATCATGACTGAAAATATGCCAAATGGAGCTAATTCCTTTGGGATTACTCTCTCGTGCTGCTGATATTAATTACCACTTTGCAGGATCAGGCCTTGTGGCAGAGAAAATTATAACTGCAAATATTGTTCTTGTATGATGAAAAGTAAATTCCCTTCTGCTGAGAATGGCTTTGGCCTTAGAGTAGCAGACAGAGATGAGTTACCTTTGTAGCCCTCATCAAGCACTCTGGCTAGTCCCCGTGCATGAATTTACATCAGAAGAGGCTCTCAGAGGTATTGTTTTTCTCTCTCAGCCATACGCAGAATGCCAAAAGTGAACCAGTTCAATTAGTTTTATATCTGGAATGTATGTGCAAATTATAAGACCATTCTGTTCCTAAGCAGAAGGAAGGGGCTGTCCTGAAGTATTTGGAAAAGAATGGATTGCTTTAATTAAAATTTGCTCTTTTTTTTTTTTTTTTTTTTTTTTTTTTTTACAACACAGCATGAAAGATTTGGTCTGTCCATTAACTGCTGAATAATGACAGCCTCTGTGGTAAGAGTGCACTCTTTTTCAGTTTCCAGTGGCACAGTTTAGGGTTTTTTTTCATGATTCTTAGTGCTAACTTCTGCAGTTCAGTTTGTTAGTTGCCATACTGAAAAAATGAAGCCTTAAGCTTTTATCATTTTCTAGCATTACTATTGCAGTTGAAGGTGACTTTATCAAGGAAGATGAAACAAGGAAGATGAAACAAGTCTGAATGAAAGCTTGTCATCACATTCGTCTGGGGCGAAGAGCATTCATCAAGTTCCAGTTAAAGTCTTCAGTATATCAGATTGATGATGGCTTTTTTTTTTTTTTTTTTACTTATAGCTCTTCGGTTGAACTGCTGCTTTTGGATACAGGGTTTTTATCACTTGAACTATACATAGTGCTACTTAAAGCAACTCTGTTAAATCAAGAGGGCTAGAGGTCAGCAGGTCTGTGAACTTTCTGAGCAGTTTCCTAAGAGATTTTAGCAATAATAATAGATGAATTCTATAGCATGCAGGCTGCAGAACATGCATGTGCAACTGGAGGGCATATTAGTTAATGGGGGAATACTTGGCTGTCTGGCAGGTTTGTTATGGTGTGAAATCCAGGGCATATAGCTCAGCTCCCTGGTGAGCTGGTATGACTGACTTGTGTTTTCCAGAAAATCAGAATAGAAGACCCAAATTGTCCCTCTTGGCTTTAGACTAAACTACTTAGTTATAGCTAAATGGGGTCTCAGAAGAGCTGAAAGGAAAAGACAGTAGGATTCATGAGTCAAAAATAGTGGTTGTCTATTAAGTTGCTGCTTAATGCATGTTCTGAGGCAGGGATAAGTTTAAGATGCCTAGGAGCAGTGCAGAGATCCAGCTGTCAGTCACTGCAAGCCTTTTATGTGCTGGGAAATAATCTGGTATCATTTGAAGCAGGGACTATTCTAGGTAAAGTCAGATTATAAACACCTAATGAAGCCCACTGCAATCTCTTCTACTTTGACATCCCTTCTCCCAATAGATACTCATATCAGGCTTTAATTTTAACTCATGTGGGTGTCCTCAGTGTCACTGAGCTTTTTGAAATGAATCATCTTGCTGGTTACACTAAAATCAAAGAGCTTGACTAGTGTTTGCACTCTCTGTGTGATCTAATGTTGCATAGCTGTTTAAATTTTGTGCTGTGGTTTAAAGTTATCGGGCTGCATAATTACTTTTCCTGGCTTCCTTCGAGCTTTCTAAAATAGCATTTTTTATTTATAATTGCCAACCAAGTGAGGTGTGGCGAGGACACAGTGAGACAGGAAAGGCTGAGTCAGGATTGCTCACTTAAAAGGTAACACAAGATATCGGTATGTCAGGTGCGTTCTTTCAGCCAGACCTCCGGCTCTGAGCACAGAGACAGTAGGTGCTGAAAGAAATTCTCATCTCCATTTTACACCAGTATAACCTCTGAGGCCTCCACAGAGTACAACTTTACATGATCCATTCCCTTTGTACCCCACATTAAATCTGTAATGTGTAGATAGTGCTGCACATGGAATCCTTTCTGATCTCTCACCAGATCGGTATGGAGGCTGGGAAATATTATAATATTTATTTTCTTCTGAATATTTACACTTTGGGGAAAAAAACCTTTCTCACATCTAATATTTCCTTGATATTGTTTAAACTGAAGCTAGTAGAAGCTTAATACAATATATACACGAACATAATACAATGTGGGGAGCTCATAGTGCTCCTGCCCTTGGTTTCTCTAATGTCCAAGTTAGTTAAAATTATATTTGAAAGTGAATGATTACTAACACAGCACACGCTAAGAGACAGCTGGCAAAGTATGGATAAAGGCTATATTAATTTTCATGCACACTTCTCCCAGTAAATTTCTTTTCTGAATTTGACCTGTCTGTTATTCCAGACTCAAGACTCTTTATGACAAAAGCTGTGATTCTATAAATGGACATTACTTAGACCAAACTTATTTTTGCTTTTTCTGTACTTGATCCAATATTTGAGAAGAAAGCAGTTCTAAAAACTCAAGCACAAACTTGACAATTTTTCTATTTCCCCTTGAAAATGATGCCAAATTCTTCTCTCATGCAGCCTTTCTGCACTGCTTTTTCTACATCATTGCTTGCAGTCTGTATATGTTATGGCAGAGATCCAAGTGACTTCAGGCCCAAAAGGCTCGAAAGGGAGAGGGTGGAGTGAAAGGTTGCAAGTTCAACAAGTAACAATTCAAATCAAACATTCATAGTATCTGAAAATAGATATTTAACATATGCAGGTTGTCTCAAATGAATCACCTTGAGTAATAATCCACTGATTCCCTT
>NW_010583617.1:576381-615320 GCF_000705375.1 Tinamus guttatus
ACGTACAATACATGAAAAGTTTCATCTTAGTGGCACAGAATGAAAAATGAGGGGAAAATTGTATGTTCAACACATAAAAAAAGGATACAGAAGTAGGTATTGGAAAAGAGAAGAATACAGACAGCTTACCTTCCTGTAAAATTGCCTGCACCCTTTCACCATCCACTATTCAGCCATTGCGAAGGCTGATTTATCATTTCTCTGTAACTGTTGTGAAATTAAGAGCTCGCGTAAGAATCCTGCATTTACCGTCTGCTGCCTTCCTCCATCGTCCACAGATAGATTAGGTGCCTTTGTGAAAAAACACATAAACTGTCTGCTAAACATATGAGAAATAAAAATCTGCACCACAGAAACAAAACAGAAGGAAAATCTGGACTTGTAAGTCTCATACATGTGTTGAATAGCATCAAGCAGCATATCTATTCCTATAAGTGATCACATTTCTTCCTTGCCCTGGCTCGAAAAATATATAAATTATATAAATCAGCCACTTGAAATCTTTTTTTTTTTTTATAAGAGAAATGCTAGAACTTGTGTATTTTATTCCTTGTAATGGAGAAAAATATATTTAGTGAGGTGGTGTGGCCTTGCCAAGATCCTGGTGTCCATGGTGTGTGCTAGGCTGAACTGTGGCAGCGCCTTGGGCTCTATCTGCTGCTGACTGTAGTGGCATGGTTTCCTTCAGGGCCACATTGCTCACATTGCTTTTGATAACTTACCAAGCAACATTTCTGGAGCAGACGCAGAGAAAATGTGAAATAATACATCAGTGTGTTTTGCAACACTTTTTTTTTTTTTTGGTTTTGTTCTGACTGACGATTGGAGCCATATTTGGATAACCTATGATAGGTACTAAATTAGAGCCTGTGATATCTAAATGCCACCCCACATCTTTCTGTTGACTGTTGAAAGAGCCAAGTCTGAGCTGCTTGCTGCTATTTTAAATACAGATACTAAGGCAGGAAAGCTGAATGTGCCTTATGAACATGTTTGGGTTCCTCCAGGCACAGCTGGTTGTCATGCTTGACTCTTGTGCATTGCCTACATCAAGGAAAGCCTCTTTCTCTTGACACATTCTGGGTTTTGGGCAATTAATATTAAAAGGTTAAATTTGTGCTAATTCTTTGAAGCCATGTAGCTTGTAGAAAGTGTACGAGCCTTGAGGTCAGGCAGGGATTTTTTTTTTTGGAATGAGACTATACAGCTGCAGTCCTGTGGCCTGTTTGAGGGCTGTTGGTGCTACTGCAGTGCTAGTGCTCATTAGCAGTGACAGGAAGACTGCAATAATTACGATAACTTTTTATGCCTCTCATTAATGTGACCAAGGGCGAATTTTAGTAGAGGACAGAAAGCTCCCAAGGCTCTTTCAGGATCAACTTCTAATATAGCTGAAGATGGAGGGAGGAGGAGAGGGAAGAATAGAGGAGCTGATGAGCTTGGCGTATGTGGCTCTCAGGTCAGGAGATGTAAACCATGTGTTATTAGTTTGTGAAAAGCCCTGTGTTAACACAGGGTTGGAAACAGGCAGAAAAGGAGGCAGAGTGAAAAATTAATTAGAATTTGGAGAGAAAGTAGGGACACTGCCAAAGAGGCAAATTTAATTTGGTGTAGACTGGGGACAGGAGTTCTTCTTTTCTGAGTCCTTTCTTCTCCTCCTCTTAAGAGTTGTGAGAGAGCAAACTTCAGCATGGAGCCTAAGAAATCTGCCTCTGAATCTAGAGATGCGAGCAGATGTCAGCATTTGTTGCTTGTCTGATCTGAGACAGGATTTTCTCAAGGAAATGCTCACACTGAAGCTTTTCATGGTAAACAAACAATATTTGCTTAATTTAGCAAATATATTGGGACTATTGCTAATAATCTGTTAAACTTACTTAGTAACAAAGGAAAGCTCTGAAACTATTCATTTGCAAATGAATATCCCCATTGATCATCCCATTTTTTAATTTTCCTGTCAGACAGTTGTTTTTGGCTGAGTTGCATCTTTAATGATTGTTAGTGTTCCTAGAGTTTATTTTCGGCATTTTGCATCTTTACATGCATAAATATAAATAAAATATACATTTGTAGTGTGCTTTCAAAGCAAATGTTTAGGCTAATATCTTAAACTGTGCTGAGACTGCATTCTGCTTTTTAGCAGAGGGTCTCTGTTGAGTTGGGGCAAACAGGTAATACGCACCATTTCTTATGCTCTTGTAACTGGCCTTTCATCAAAACATAATAAAGAGTCTGCTAATGGTAATTCAGTAAAGTTGTGTTTTCTGTAAAGCAAAAAGATCCCACAAAATGCAACAATGAACCTTTCCCATTACTAAATTCTGCAGGACTTAAAACCTTGCTGTCATATCCTTATTAAAAAGCCAGGAGGGATTCTGATGAAGTGAGTTTGAAGTTCTATAAAGTTAGATATCTTTCCTTAGCTGGTACACATATATTTACTGAAATAAATCTAAAATTCTAAAAACTGTATAAAGACTAGTAACAATCAATCCAAATTTATAGAAAGATGGTAAGATGTGCTTTAGAATTACTTTTCCAGTAGAGATCTTTTTTCGAGTTCTTAAAACAAAATCTGGATCATAAGAGTCTGCTCACATACCAAAACTTGTGTTCTGATATCGTATCTGAGAATTTATTTTTTTAATGATTTTGAGTCATTTATTACCTCATTGTCATTGCTAATCCTAACATTTTCCTAGAATCTGGGCATGCAGGTACTTGTTATTTGCTTAACTTGCCTCCATCATTATATGGGATTTTTTAAATCAAGAAACATTCTCTGAGTTGACTTACATATATATTTATATATAATGTGCATTTACTTTTTTTTTGTCATCTGTTTTTAGAATTTCCAGAATTTCTAGTGTTATTCTTTCTCTTGTTTTGTCTCTTGGTGAGGAAAAATAAATGATTCTGTTTCTCTCAAGCAAGACGTTAGGGAATCCCATAGTATATTTGGCAAGAATTTAGGGGATTTGTTCTTTATCCATGGATTTCTTGATCTCTTCACTTATAAACTGACCAAATCTGAAGACTTAAATCCTTGGAAAGGGGTTTTGTCAGAAGATGTTAATGTAATGAAGATTGAAAGGGGCACAGGAGCCCCTTTCAAGGGAATAGTGAATTATGCCAGTACCAAGTGAGGAAATTAAGAACATAGTCACATAAAATTACTCTTTAAAAGATGAGAAAAATATATACTTGCTCTTCCAGATTCAAGTGATGAACGTCAGGTTAAACATCTGATTGAATAAAACCACTAAATTCAGATTGTGTTATCAACTATTGGCCTTGATTTTCAGAGATGAAAAAATTCTTCACTTTTTACATTAGAAGCCTGCACCTCTAGCTCTATTGACTGCATTGTACACAAAAGTAACTATATATCTCCATGGGGTTATATACTGTTTGGTTAAGGATGGGATGTAACAGTAAATCACATTTGTTGCCTTTTCCTGAACTTCCCTGTATCCTGGCTACCCATCTACAACCTCATTTTGGTACATGCCAGCATAGTCTGGCATTCAGTGCAAGTTTGATAATCTAAGCTTGCATCTTGTTGCATGACAAAGTGTGACATCAGTTTTTTAAAGCATCAAATTTTTCTCCTTGTGTCTGTTTTGGTCTGAGTGGAGAAGAGGCATTTCTTTGTAAGCCGTACACCAACATCTGTAACCTTAACAGTATGGGATAAAAAAACTCCAAACCCACACAACAAGAAAACACTGGCTGTGCTTAGCAGAGCTCCTTGGGAAATATTCAGGCCACCTACTTTTAGTACTGGAGATGGATGTACATGCCGGAGAGGGCATGCAGCACTCAGGTATTGAGGACCATTCCCAATGGCTGCTGCTGCAATGCTGCCTAATCCTTGCTCTCTCTGTATCACTGGTACTTCTGGCTGTACCATATTGCTGGTATAACTGTACTTCATAACCCTGCTTTCTCAGAAGGGTCCCAGGTATGCTGCTTCTCTAGAAGTGCTCAAACTCTGCTGGTTAGGCTGCTCATCTGGAAGAGGCAGCATCGTAAGGGCACAGCTTCCAGGCACCTGCTTGCATTTCCCATACCCTCAGAGTCTGCTAATGAGGCAGAATTAATTGTTGCTCTTTGCCAGGGGGCATCATAGCCAATATGCAAGATTGCTGGGATCCGTCCTGCGCTTTGCCCTTCTGGTGGTGTCTTTGCTTCATCTTGAAAAAAGATGAGAATAGAAAATGCATGACCCCAGGCCAACCTAATAATTAGGAAGGTCCTGTTAGGAGATAGGTGGTGCAGGTTTGAATCTCCTCAGACTGGCAGAATCTGGACCCAGTGCTTCCACTTCGTAGCTGAATGACTGCTCTAAGCACTAGGTTAAAACACAAAAAACGCAGTGACCACCATCTCAGCCTTTTGTGGAGCTCCTTCTTTATTATTTGAGAATGATAGAAGACCCAAATTCCAACTGGATGAAAATATTTCATATAGAACTGTTGTGGTTGTTTTGGATGGCACTGGAAGCATATGTGCTTTTGTAGAGACCAGAGATCTTTGCTTTAACTACTTCAACAAGTAAGTACGTGCTGTAGTGGGCCTAAATTTTGCCCTTAGAGGTAGATTTAATTTCATTTAAGTGATCAGAGCAGACCACCTCTATATAAAGACGACAGCTCTGACTCAACCCCTTTTGAAGTCAGTGTCCTTTGTAAAATGTGTCTGTCCTCCAGGGCACGTGTCATTCTGCTTGTATTCGTCAGTGCTGGAAGTCTGACTTGCTGAGGTTTGGTTTCACACCAGGAGCTTCTGGGTTTGTTTCGTTTCTTTTTTAGCAGTTTTTTCTGCTGAGAAGTGGGATGAACTTCCACCTTCTCTGAGGCAAATGATTTATTTAAGGCATTGACAGCCTGAGCTGGTCAGTGCTGGTGATGACGCTGCAGTTGCTCTTTAGGGAGTCTGCAGTTCTCTTTGGTTGGTTGGTTTTGTTTGCTGAGACAAAAAGGAGTTGGTGCGAGACCCCCAAACCGGCAAGTTGGCAAATAAAAGCCGTGAGCTGGGATGTACAAACCCAGTTGCCATTTCTCTGTGATTTGTAACAGTTTGTCAACAACATGTAAAGGTCCTTTTTTTTTTTTTTTTTCACATCAGCTACAGTAGCACTTACATTTGGAGAACAAAAGCAAAAGTCCTGGGATGTAATTCAGGCGGTGACCTTCTACGGGTTGGAAAAGGAAATGGGCTCAGTGCTGACTGGCATGTATGGCTCTGCAGCACAGGAAGCAGCTCATTTCCAGGGACTCTTATGGTGTTATACTGCCTGCATAAATACTAGTTCAGTCCAGGAAAACATACAGTTAGGTAAAAAAAAAAAAATGTGAGAACTTAGTCAGGTATTTTAAAATTTATTTAAAGACTTTTGCTGTTTTGATTGGAAAACTATGTATTTTTAAAATCTCTTATGTTGTTTCAGTTGTTTTGACTTGCTACTTTCGAATTTTTGCAGAAACTTCAGCTAATGCACTGAATTCACTTCTTTAAAATGAGATGCAACATACATGTCATGCCTATGCACATTTTAGTGAGGAAAGAGAATGGACTGGAAAAAATAGACAATAATAATTGGAAGAAAAAAAATATAATTGAATAAATATCTTCCACTATAAATAAACCACTTGACAAAAAAAAAAAAAAAAAAAAAAAAAAAAAAAACACCATTGTTGTGGCAGGAACAGAGCTCTAGCTCTATAACCTATTAGAAATACAGCAAAGTAGCAAAGTCCTTGTGAACTTTCCAGAGAAAAGCTTTTGAGCAGAGGTTAATTCTTTGCCTTTTCCAGCTCATGCCTGAGTTACTTTATGGCAATGAAGCTGTTTTGTATGCAGCTTGATAAATACAGCTAGTTTTTAGTCATTTTTAAAAGAGCTGAACAACATGACCTGACATACACCAATGCCAGAACCATATGCTCCTTCAGGAAGTTTGCAACACGTACAATTTATAGGCATGCTTTTATTAGAGGAAAAACTAGCTTGAGCACAGAAGCAGAATGATCAAGCAGAGAACCCTTTATTGCCCAGTTCTATATTCCAAATATTTAAATCCTAGCCTTGATTTGTTTTTGAAGAGATGTTTTTCTTTTCTTTTTTTTTGTTTTGTTTTGTTTTGTTTTGCTTTTGAGAAAATGTATGTGACCCTGTGTGTTCCGGGGGGTCGGACTAGATGATCTCTAGAGGTCCTTTCCAACCTTAACGGTTCTATGATTCTATGATTCTATGATTCCTACTTACTATTCTCTTCCAACTCTCTGCCTGTTAGAATAGAGTGGTCTTGTTACATAGCACGAAATTAGAGGATGGGAGCGATGGGTTTATCTTTTGATATAATCATGTAATGGGGGCATCCTCCTTTCAGAAGAGAGTTCTCTTGATAGTTTGACTCTCAGACTACTTTGACCATATTTGCACTGGGACCATACTCTTCCAGTAGTCTGCTATGCAAATATTGGTGGCACCCAGACTCTGCTGTGGAATGAACAAAGAGATTTCTACTGATGGGAAGACGCAACCTCATCCAGTGGACAGTCTGTACAAGAGCCAGAACTTACATACATGGTTTCTAGTCCTAATAACAAAGCCATAAGCAATAAGTATTCTTCTCCCTTCAATAGGGTCTACATGTAGTCTGTCTTGCTCTGTCATTCATGATTCATTCTACAGTTCCTTCACATCCCTTTTTTGCCGTTGGTGGAGAATGAGGATGGATTTGCATTCTGCGAAGAAGTTTTAGAAGCAAATGCAGTTCTGTGCGCTGATCTGTGAGGATAAGAGTGATGGCAAGAGTTAAGGACACACATCCTTTTCGCTTCTAATGGACTCTGTCACTGTTAAGATGGAGCTCTATGCAGCAGGGAGAACCATGGGCTATGGGCCACAGAAGCATGGCTGTAAGGACAGGCTTGAACTCATGTGGTCAGTAGGGACCCCTTCCCCAGACTTTGTGGGTATTGCAGCTTACTGATGTGATTTCTCTTCATTCTTTGAGAATTTAGCATTCCCTTTCCTTAGTAATAAAGCTCATATAGGTTGGTGAAGCTAGACTATTCTAGTCCTTCACTGTATATTTCTGAGGCAGTTCCATTTAGCAAGCAAGGAAAAAAAAAAAAAAGCAATGTAGACCTGAAATGAAATCAGGGATCTGATTTTCAGCAGCTCTTAGATGTTTAAGAGAGAGCAAAAGCAGATATGGAAGACTTACCTGCAGTCTTTCCCCTTCTCACTGACATCAGAAAAGGTTTATCCTTGAGATATTATCCTATTGTGGAACAAATGTCACTACTTACAGGAGCCTGTAGGCAGCTTAGTTGAACAGGATTTGTGCGTTTGTGTGTGTGTTTTTGTGGGATATTTATCATACAGTGTTTGTGGCTTCCTTCCTTGAGGCTTATTTTAGGCAGTGACTCAGGCTCTGTAAACACCGGTGCACAGTGCAGAGTTCCTACATTGCCTGCTGCACCAACCTGTATTTAAGTTGTCTTAATGAAAAACTTGTGTGCTATCGTGGGAAGCTGCTTGCCCCATCCAGTTCACCATACAGAAAGCAGGGAAAATAAACAACACTTAGGCCCATCCTTGCTGTGCTCTTCCAGCAGTAGACTGTCATTGGGCAATGATGCTGCAGCTGCTGTCCTTGCAAGGACAACAGTACTTGGTGGGCTGGAGAGATGCTGTACTTCACACCTATGGCAGGAGACAAGCTTCCTGAGGCAATTCCTACCTGCAGGTAACAAAATATGTGCATATAGGTCTAGAACACTTGGTGTTATGTGTTTCTGGTCTTTATTCCCTCTCTCCCCTCTGCAGAACAGAAGTCTCAGGGCCACAGAAACACCTGTACTCTCAAAATTTCCATAGTGACAATGCAACCTTAACGTGGACTGAGGAGAAATTGGGCGTCTGCAGCGCACTGCTACTTTATTTTCTGTGATGTTTTCCGACACATTGGCATGAAGCAAAAACTTCAGCAGGCTGATGAGAGAAAGGAAGAAGCGTTGATAGTTTAGCTTCTGTGCTCATGAAGAAGAAACTTTCAGAGGTCATCCATCACGGAGAGCCTTGAGTACTATCATCAAAAGCCTCCTCAGGTGCTATTGTCATATAACACTAAAGGTTTTATTAGGCAAACTGCGCTGTGAAGGAAGGAATCGTGTTACTCTTTAAGAGTTAAGGAGCCGGATGTCATGTGCTGGGTTTCAACCTCATGGGACATGACAATCAGCACCTCTCTTTGTGGTTTGTCTTGCAGAAATGATGGAGGTTTAGTAAGCTAATGACAGCAGCAGGAAGCAGGGCTGTGGTTCTGTGATCTCTGTATAGTATCTGTGGCACTGATGTCCCATCCATACTAGTCGTGTGCTTTAATAGAGTTTAGAGATGTACTGAGTATCGCACCTTACCCCTGAACATCTGGGACAGTGATTTATTAAATTTGATTTCATGGTGCCAGCTGATGCCTTGCTGCTGTGACATTCCCCATATATTTTGCTACATCTGGCTAATGCATGCTGCTTAGGACTATTCTCTTTAACATCTGGGCTTTTGAATTACTACTGCATTTTAAAGCTGGATGACAGCATGTTCCAGATTCCTTTCTGTACACGTGTTTCTTTGCATTTTAGTTCCGTAGGCTTCTTGTTGCCAAGGGAATGTCTTAACATCATGATTCTTTGCCAGTGCGTGATTCTCCAGTTGATTCACTGGGAAACTGCAAGCCTGACTTGCCCTTTCATTTGCACGACTAACAGTTGTGGTCTAAAAATACACTGGTTTCCTGTTAGATGGAGGTCACCCATTAGAGTGGCTGCCACTTTCCACCTGGATCAAAAGTGCTTGAGGAGATGATCCAAGTGAAAATCAACAGTAATTGAGCAACAGAGTTTCCATTTCAGCACAGCAGATAGCGTTACTAAAACAGACATACAGAGTTCATTAGCAAAATAAAGGCCCTGACATACTCTGTCACAAGGCTATAAAATTGTTCTGCACTAAGCAGAGGATTTATTTGTGGGAGTGCTGACCAGGCATCTGAAGGAGTTTGCTTTTTGCCCAGCATTCTCTAGAAAGAAGTCCTGTTGGCAGATGTTGTCGCAAATATATGCTGAAGTTGTGCATCCTGGAATCCCTCTCTTTTTCTGGCTGTGCTGAGTCTGTCAGGAAAGGTCTTTTCCATCTGAGTTTCCCCTCTAAACCCTTCTCCAGCAAAGTCTCTGAGGACAGGTCATGTTGATAAAATTTAGTATAACTGGTGATGACTTTAGTCAAATTAATTAAACAACAAAGAGGTTTTCTTTCTCCTCATTTTTTTTTGCTGCAGAGTACCTTGTTACCAGCTCTGTTTATTGATACAGGCTTAGAAGTTGTATGAGGAGGGGGTCTCACTTTTGGCTACCACAGACAGATCACAGAGTATGATGAAAACCTATCTGAACCCTCAAGAGAAGACCAGCTATCATTTACATTGTATATTTTCCATATATATCGACTCCACAAGCAGTCTCCAATGGCAGTCTCTTTTGCTGCTCTCTTGATATTTTCCTTTCCTTGGCAATGGCAAATGCAGTTCACACTCTGAGCTCTTGGCTGGGAGATGAGGCTGAGAATGATTCTTCCTCTTTGGCTCCTTTTGCTTCTTATCTCACAATTGAGAAGCTACAGAAATCTGGATTGCTAAATGGCCGGACATTCGGCATGAAGGAGTGAAAGGCCAAGAAGGGTGAATGGAAAATCAGAAAAGGCAGGCAGCAGTGCAGTGCCTGCAATAGCAAGGAGCTTTACACTCTGCAGTGCCTGATGCCAAATACATCTCATGTGCAAAGATCCATAACATCGGAGGCTTGTCAGAGCTTGCCACCCATGGTTACATATTACAATGAATGAGGCCTTTTATTTTGTTTTATTTAAGTGCTTAGTAAGGGATAAGATTTGTTTTCTTTTTTTTTAAATAGGTTTTGTTGCTGAGACACTCCTCTCTCATAAATTAGGAGGCCTAACTGATTGAAAGCTTGCTTTTCCTCATTTTTTCAAGTATTCAATTTATGGTTTTTTATTGGTAGTGAAAATTTTATTGTATATGTTGGCCTTTTTTATGTGTTTGTGCGTGTATGAATTTTTTTACGGTTTGGAAACATAAAACCTTCAGGAACTAAATGAAGAGGCAAATTGCAATAGACAATATTTTCTAAGACATTTAGAATAGAAAATATATTTTGCTTTTATGACATTCTAATAAGAAAATGCTTTGTTTGAGGTATATAGGGTATCAATTATACAAAAAAAATCTAGGTCATCGTCACATTTCCTTTTAAAAAAGTTATTTAGTAACTGCTAGTACACTCAATTTAATTTTCATAGTCCAGGAGTGTCAATTGAGAATTGAACATTGTTGCTCATTTTGAAAACTTGAAAATGTGCATAAGGCATATAATCTGTGAGAGATTTATAGAAAATTACAAATTATTACTTCCCCAAATTACTGTCTTGAATCTGCTTTGTATGCGTTATGGCAGTACCACCTGAGTATAATTGTTCATTTAACTTCATTTGGCTGCTCTTCCACTGGATCTGGGTTCCAGATCAAGCGCTCTTGTAATCTAGACCTGCTGCTAAAGCAGTTTGCTGTCATGTTACATGTGTATCATCTCCTGCTTGGATGTCATAGCCGCAGGTCTGGTGTTTTCTGCTTTGTGAAACTATTTTTGGTAGTGTCTTGATAATGTAAAGCAAGCTCTGCTTACACTTGTCTGAAATTATGCACTTCAAAAGCCAATATTGCTAGTCAATACTGTTAGCATCTTCATGTAGGCAGGGAAGTGCTTTAGGCTTTTGATTGCACAAATGAGATTTTTGCTGGCAAATTCTTTCTATAGCATGTGATCAACATGCCAGTGTTGACTGGCTTAACCCCATATTTCAATTACAAGTTGATATGGAGTGTGGGGGTAGTACTAAATGTGTTGGCATCTGTCAGATATTTCTTCAGTTCCTCAGTGATATTATAGCAACTTAAAAAGTTTTCATGCAGTAAGTTTTAGTCTTTTCTAACACCATTTTAAAAAGACCTTTTGCTTTTTGCTTTAATTTTGACTGTAGCAAAACTGCAATATTTGCAATATTTGACATGCTATGATATTCTCCCCCAGCATCTTGGGATATGCTGGGTGACTAAGAGAAGTGACTGAATTAATAAGAGTTTTTTCTTTTTTCTTTTCTTTTCTTTTTTTTTAATGTATGCACAGCCCTACATTGCAGTGCTAGGTAGCTAACCTTTGTCACTAGTATAGTCTTTCATCTGGACAGCTAATTCCTTGCCCCAAGGCTGAGTAATTTGAAAGGTAACTCATATTGAAATTAGCAACATGGAAGCTTACCACAATGATCTGAGAATTGTTTAAATCCAAAATTAATATTTACATGAGATTCTTTGCAGTTGGTACCATGGTAGCTAATCCTATGGTGGCATTCTTGGTTTAGCAATGTTCATATGAGTCAATGCTACATCTTTGCTCTACCTTCTCTTGGAAAGGATCTTTTCTCTCCCAAATTCACTTTCCTTCCGTAGCTCCAGTGTTGAACTGGATGTTAACTTCCACAGCAGTGTAACAAAATGCTATATTCCAATGGACATCCAAACAATGTCTAGAGTATTGCATGCTTCTGTTTACCCCCTCTCTTCTTATTTTACACTAAAATGTGATCTTTCTGTTATGTGGAAAATGAAACTGGTCTTCTCTCCAGCACCCTTTTCCCTGCAACATCTCTGTTCTTCTTCCATGTAATTAATTCAAAATTTATAAAGAATGAAATCCCTTTGAAGCTTTGTTTTGAAGAATCTCAGACTACATGGTTGTCTGTTCTTGACCAGAGAGTATAAACCGTCTCAGAAAGCAATCCTTACATGCAAGTATTATAATAAGAACCATGTGTGATACTCTGGCTTGGAGTGCAAGAAGGAATTAATATGAAAAATATTCAGATATTTACAATTTCATAAGCTGCCATTTGACACTAGGCATATTTTTTACATGTGTATTTCTGTAGTCATGTGCATCACAGATAATTCAATGATGATATAATTTGCTCATAGTGCCACTTTGTAAATTCAGTATCAGATGACTAAGAAATCATATTCTTCATATCCTGTTACCTTGATATGATCTTAAATATTTAATTTTGATTCTGGTAAGTTTTTCCTTGGTATATCAAGGGATGGAAAATATGTCTCATTATTGACTGCAGGTTAAACTTATATATGAGTTAGAAATATTGGTGTGTGCTAGGGTAGTTCTTATATTGCTTTTTCGAGTTATACTTTTCAAAGCTGTCGATAAAAGTACATTCAAGACTTGGTGCTATAAAGTTGCTAAAAGGATGTTTACTGGAACCTGACAGATCTGACAAAAATGCTAACAGTGTGAATAATTTGTTTGCTTGTTCTTTTTTTCTTCTTCTTTTCATTTCAATGCAATTTCCTATTTATAATTGCTTTTTCTTTGCAGCTAACAATATAATAATGTCATGAAGTGGACCATTGATGGGAAAATGACATATCTGAGCTCAATTTTACTAAAACCTAACACTGCTGAAGCCATAATTTCTAGCAATTTTTGTAGGTAATTTTTTTTTCTTTTTTTTTTCTCTCATATCCCTAGAAGACCACTATTCATTACTGTGCTCAACCTCGGAACCCACATTATAGAGCCTGTCATTTGCAGTGAGTTCAGTAATTTGTAGTTTACACTGGAACATATCTCTTCAGAAAGCTATCCAACATCTGATAAGTATCTACACTTCTGCTTTGTAGCTCATGGCCACTGAATTCAGGAGACAGACTGGTTATATAGTCTTTTTCAAATTAATACAACATTAAAAAAGACATACACTGTCAGATGTTTCATTTCTGCTTCATACAGCAAGTGGCTGATGTGTGATGCCTAAGGTGGAGTTAAAATAAAGGCGGGCAGTAGAAAGAAAGGAAAGCTATTATCATTCCTTTCAACCATATTATGTTGCATTTTGACCTTGGGAGAGTTCTCTCAACCCATGCTGGTATGTGCAGGGAAGCAGAAATAAAAAGTAGGCAGATGGGAAACCTGTGGAGGCTTGATCTACCAGCACACAAGCTCTGTAACCATGTAGAGAGAGCCAGATCAAACCTTTTTAGCAGTGTAAATAAAATTTGAAGCTAGTTGTGTGGAAAAAGGGAGGTCAGGAAACTGTGAAGAGCTGGTAAACAGGGGGTACTGAATGCAACTGTTGGAAGAAGGAAGAATCTATAGGAAGGTGGGACAGCTGTGGGTGTCCCCTTATCAGTCGCACCCTCACCAGGTCTACTTGTGGAGTACAGCAATCAGATCTCATCTCCTCTCCAAGGTCCTCTTTTTTAGCTCCCATTTCCAACTGTTAATGACAAATGACTTGCAGCCAGAATAGATGAGTTTAAGATTTAGTAGGACTCAGAGAACTGCATGATGCCCTTTCTCTTAGGGGCTACATACAAGATCTGGGAAAATCCAGTATGTGGGTGCTGTTTTCCATTCTGTGCTGAAGCCAAGTGTTTGGAATTATCAAGTCATTTGAATTTTAACATTTGAATTTTCCTTCTGTTAAAAACATGCCAAGGAGAATTGAAATAATTGTTCCAGGAGTCTTTGAGAGGATTTCCTCTGTCTGTGACAAGAAAACAAATAACTGTTTTTCAGTGAGTTGTGGGCCTGAAGGAAATAAAAGCAACTAGCAAGTTGGCATGAGGAAGATCAGCACTGTAGTCAAGAGTAGTATGATATTGAGCGATATGTCAAAGGTGGAAAACTCCAAAAGGCAAGTGTCATCTCTTGGGTTGTCTGACAACATAAATGTGACAGGAGTTAAGAAGAAAAGTGGCAATTGACCTTGACTGTAAAAGCCACAGACTATTCAACATCACGTAACATGGCAGTCCATAACTACACGTTGTCTGAATTTCTGTGGTACCTAAGATGTGGCTCCATGTTGTATTGTGAGGATTTAAGCACCTGAAAAGTTAGATGTTACTTTGCTGAACCACGAAAGGTTGAGTTTTAAATATTTTAGAGTGCTTACTCAGAACATGAGAAATCAGGGAACCACCTCATCAGTTTTAAAGGGGGAATGTTAATTGTTATAGTCTGTATCTTACTTTTAGCACAACATATTACCAAAACTATTCAGAAGTTCCGTTGGTACTGAACTAACTCCTTCAATATTCTTGCAGTGCCTCCTCCAAAGAAAGAAAAAAGTTTATTTCAATGCTAGAGCAAAGCGAGAAACAGCATGAAGACCAGAACAAATAGCAGTGAATAACAAAATAAGTGGAAAAAACGTGTGTACTTCTCTGGGGAAACCACACTTACATGTCACTTAGGCTACTAAAATGCTTCCTTTTCTGCAAGTGGAGGGATTAATGGTTGATTCTTATCTCGGTCTGAGCAGCAGCCCCCGGATGATACATCTTAGTGCCCCACATCCTTTACCAACTGCAGAATGCAATAAGCAAGAGAGTCTGTCCAGGAAGCGGAGAGTGATCATTATGCAAGTGATTGCTATTTAATGCACTTAACTGAGTCTAACCGGGGTTTACTTGAAAAAAAGAAGGCTTGTAAGGAACACACCCCAGTATGAGTAACTTCTCAAAAGTAGGCCAGCCAAGTTTACATTTCATGCTTTGACCTGTGAAGAAAATGAGCAAGATAGATGCTCTTTTCCATACTGACACAAACACCCTCATTCTGGGACCTTAAAACACTGAAGACTTCTTCTTGGGGACTTACCTAGAGCTATTAGTGACTCTTTTCTGTGAAGTTCCAAATGCTTCTTTATGAATAACTTATTTCTGTCTCTTTTTATGGCAGACATTCTAATGCAAATCTTTTTAATGAGGTGCATCTTGTGATCTGAATTCATTCTGGCACATTTCTCTGGTAAGCCTGTTGGAGCAGCAGCAGCAGTTGTAGGAGGACGCGCAGCAGTAATAAGTAAGAGCCCAAACCATCCCAGTACATGGGAGATGCTGATTTATTGACAGCTTAAAAAAACAGCATGTTTTACATATGGGATGAATAACTTGTTCAGGACCTTGCTGGTCAGGCTTCTAGTCACAAGATGATGAGGTTTCCTATATCTTGCCTGATTATTTATTTATTCTCTTATTCCCACTTCACTTGTGCTCAGCTTTTCTCTTAAGTTTCTGATTTCAAGCTATAATTTTGTTAGCATAAAAAAGACTGTATTTAAATGACTTTGTCATAAAGGAATCCAAGCAAAACTGCTTTCCATTTGTTCTCTCTAGAGAATTTGTGTGTCTGTGGTGCCTTGTCTTTTGTTTGTTGCTGCACCAATCACACCCTCATTTTGCAATGTATTAAGCTGATTTGTTTACAAGAATCCATCAGCAATAATCAAGGGTATGAACGAATTTATGCATCTTGATATGGGACTAGTAAAACAGAATGAACACACAAGCACAGGAGCTGCTTGTTCAATTAAAATAGTCCATATGGACCAATTGCTAGTATACTGCCTCCTTGACTAAATTCATGTCAATGAAATTGTTGTTTTCCTACAGGTGAGAGCAAAACTGTGAATTCAAAGATTATTTAATTCCTGACAAATAAAATTCGCAATCTGATTTATGTGGCTGTAAGTCATCTCCCTTTTGAGCCGACTACTAGTAAAAGGCAAATATGGTTTTTGTAGACAAAGTGTCAAATGCTTGGACTCATTTAAAGAATTTATAACAGAGGTTATGGACAAAGGAGACTTGGCTAATGTGGTTTTCCGAATGTGTTTGACAAGCTATATGTTGAAAACTGAGGAGTCTACGAGGTAAGAGGAGGAAATGAAGGAAATTTCCTCTATAAGATAAGAGGAAATGTCCTTACAAGGATGAAAAATGGTAAAAAATAGGAAATTACAATGTGTTATGTCCTTAGTGGAACCTTACAAAAACATGTGCAGCAGATCTGAAGTGCTCAATGTATGATCTGGTTTGGAAAATAGTGTCAAAACTTGCTGCAGTTGAAAAAAGCACCTGATTATGCTGGAAAATAAAATGACTGCTCAAATTCAATACGGTTAAGTTTCAAACAGGGTGGAGGGGAACAATCCAAATCTCTAGCGCTTTGTATCTGTCTCTGGGCTAAACTAATCAAGAATAAGAACTTGGAATTGAAATAGGTTGTTCTGAAAAAAAAAAGACATTATTGGTTCACTGCTTCTCAAGGGTAAAAGGAAAATAATATAAACAATTGTAAGAAAAAATAGGAAGGAAATAGAGTACAAAAAGTTGTATAAATATTCTACCTATTAAATATTGTTTTGTATCTTAGGTTATGTATGTCAAGAGGGTCTGGTGTGCCTAGAAAGGAAAAAAAAGGGAGAAGGCAAGGGTGGTTCAGCCTGGAGAGAGATGATAGAAGAGCATGCAAACATAAACTCTGTTCAGAAAATGAATTTGGAATGATTTTTTTTCGGAGTCTTGCTTAGCATAAGAGTTTGGGAAGCAACCAGTGAATCTGACAGGCAGGGGTAAGACTTAGCTAACTGTGTAACAGCTGTGCAAACTCCCAATCATGAGATGCTGCAGATATTAGTATTTTATGCTATAGAGACAATCAAGGAAAGTCATGAAAGAAATCCTTCTTGGCAATTAAATGCAAGGACACCATCACTGTCTTGGGTAGATTTTGTGCCATGAAACACTGAAGGCTGGGAGATGTTTTTGGTAGGGTGTTATTATGTGCTTCCCCCTGCCACGCACACCTCAAGTGTGTCTCTTAAATATCTGCGATTGCTCTATGTAATTACAAGATTCTGGGTCCTTGGATCTGGCCTGGTATATATTAATAAAAATGAAGAACGATAGTTATTTCTTTATTTTAAGACTTGCATTTTTTTTTGCTTTCACTGTATTTTGTATTTTGTATTTTGTGATACAGTAGGGCAATAAAACTTTTGCCAATATGGCTGACTCTTACAACTAAAAGCATATGTATTCCTTTTGTCTGTCAACCAGAATGTATTTCACTGATTCCAGATGTCTCAGAAAGGAAAGTGAAGTAGAAAATAAAAGAATCATTTTATCTTTGCAAAATGCTGGTTGGCTTTTTTATTTAAAAAAAAAAGAAAAAAAAAGAAAAAAAGAATAAAAAGGAGAAAAGAAAGAAAAAAAAAAGGAGTAAAACTATTGTTTTCCTATACATTTTACAGATGCTTCCTAGAATACCTTTAAAATGTTCCAGTGACCATCCATGCCTTTCAGGAAAGCCCAAGAAATTTAATTTTGTTTTTTTTTTTTTAAGGATTTGGGGGATTGAGGAAAGAAGGATAATAAGTTAGTGAACCTTATGTCCTGGCTGCCGTATTTGTCTCCTCTGTTTGACTAATCTGAAGCTGTTGATAGTCAGGGGAACTCAAGGGGATCATGGAACAGAAGGAAATGCTTTGTGAAGCAACATAAAACTTTATATAAAGGTCTCTCTTCGTTCTGCCAGAGATAGCTCAGATGAATGATCCACATTAGAGCTGTGACCTATTGACTGAAGCAAGAGCGAACTTTTTTCAAAGTGCAAACATTCCGCCTAATATTAGTCAAAACAGCTGGTTTTAGTCTAATGCTATCTTCTTTTCTCTTGCACATCATCATATGGAACATGGTCATATGTGGATGAAGTGGTGGTTCGGAACCCCATGTGAACTGGAAAAACAGGAACATGTGTAATTTGGGTGTATAGCTCTGATTATCCACAGACAAATGAACAGTTAATGAATAGCCTGCCCCAATAACTCATATGAATAGCTCTGCAGATGGCATGCATTTTTCTATTTATTCCACTGAGGAAAAACAGGAAATCTTTATGTCTGTTACAAATGTTTAAATATAAATAAGAGTGTTTTTCTTTCTTCTAGATTTTTGGACTTTTTTATATAGTCAAATATATCTAAAAGTGAGTTCTTTCAGTGCTTACATAACCACAAAATTAGTAGATCTGTAGGAAATTGGTTTGACTGTTGGCACAGATTGTGAAAAATGAAAGATACTGAAAAGATAGCAACAACAACTCATGTTCTAATCATGATCTGTCAGATTAGTGGCTCTTCAAGATCCACAGCCTGATCTAATTTTCTGGAATTTCTTCCTATGAAGGAGAAGATAAAAGGCAGGGGGATAGGATCTCTGGTCAAAATCAAAAAGTGGTGAGGCCAGTCTACTGACCACTCTGTTGTGTTATCCCTCAGTAAATACATACAGAACCAAACTCGGATTTGGAGTGATTTGATGTTAATTCGCACTGAAATGTAATGCAGCCAATAACTTATTAAGCTCCTTCTCTGGGGGCTGTGCAACCTCAGCTTAGATTTTTGGGGCAAATGCCCTAGCTGATGTTCCTTCCGACGCAGCCAGCAGAATAGAGCAAAAGTGAATATGATTTTTTTTTCTTTTCCATCAGATGTGTCTTCAGAATGATCTTCACATGTGATGAGGAAACTGAAAACTGCTGGAGTCCTCGAGATGAATCTTAATGAAGTATACAATGATGGACAAGGGCTCTCTGCTTATTTAGCCTTCTGGAGGTTGAGTAGCAGTGTTTTTCTTTTCCAGATGTTTGCATAGAAGTGGCCAAGTCTTTGATGAACATTGACCTGCAAAAACACCTCAATTTAATGCCCCCCTGCTTTGTAAAATACTTGCTTCTTTTTCTGATATTGTACAATTTAGGACAGGATAATTAAATTGCTTAGGTCTGATCTAATGAACTACAAATAAGGTATCACATTTCCGTATGACACTAGGAGAAAGAAGTACTTATCATCAGAAAACAATTTGTTTAACATAAAATGTACTATGTGAAATGTATGTGAACATAAAATGTACGTGAAATGCTTGGGATGTATTTGTGAGATAGCTTATTTGAATGCAGGGGATATCTGAGTGAGTTAGAGTTTGTCTGGAATTAGAACCCCAGAATGATTTGCCGAGTTAAAAGTAGTAATTCTCTAAAAAAAGATGGTGATAATTACAAGCTATGTTCTCTCACATGAGATTCACAAGTTCAAAAATATGTCTCTCATCTATGGGATTTTAAGGTCCTCTCAAGTCTGGTACAGCTAAAGATTGGAAACAAGGAAACAACTGGAATGCAAACTAGCCAGAAACTGGACTTTTTTTTTGTTATTATTCTCTTTATTAGTAAGGCAGAAGATGATTGTCCTTAGACATTCAGCCAGTGTCAGGTAATTGACAGTGATGGTTATCCGTCCATTTTAAGGCTTATCCTCATTAGGACTGGCAGCCTTATCTTTAATATACAGGGAGTAAGTTGTCAAATAATAATCTTTCTTGTGGTTAATGTGTGCTAGTGTTAACTTTATGTTTTCTTTGGATAGATATATTGTATACAATAAAGGTACAAATCTATGAGTTTATTTGTATTCTGACAATTATTTTTGTTTGTTTGCTTTAAATCAGCTTCATAAGCACAGCATATTTAACAAAAGTCTGATAGTTATTAAAAAGTAGTACAATGTCAGCTGAGTCTGGGGAATCATGAAGCTTCACAAACGTCAATGTCAATGTACTGAAAAGAATGGCATGATTTAGGAAGTTCTTAATTCTCTGAAAATATTAGAACTAATTACCTTAAAGTATCAGCACAGTTTTAAATAGACAGCAGTTAATTCATTCTAGATCACCTGTCACAGTAGGATTTTATGATGTCATTTATTTTATCCTTTCTTCGTCAGATTAGAAATCTGTTAAAAGGACACTGAGATTTTTGGTAGATTTTTATTTATTTAAAATATTTATTTCCCCAAAAATCTTATTAAAAGAAACACAAAACACATTTTTTCAAATTATCTTAACTGATGAAATAGTTAAGTGATTCTTATAAACCTTTAAAGGCCTGGCACACTTTGAAAGGGAAAGTATCGTGATTCTGGTCACTTAGATATGTTTTTAATGTTGGAACTGGATTTGTAACACACATGATTTCATTATGAACTTCTATGAAAAGTTAAAATATGAATTCTAGATTTATATTAATACCATAAAGAGTGGTTTATCCATATGACACATCTTGCTAACAGAATGAAAGATGTTTTCCACATAGAGGAACTTCTGGTAACTGAGCAGCTGGGTCCTCTGTTGGACAAGGAAATGAGCCACCTTAGTAAATTCAAGATTAAATTAATACTGATTCTATGCCAGTGGTATAATACTTTTACATTTTATTCATTTATTCAGGTTGTGTTATCATGCTTTGGTACCTTAAATTCTCTTTATACATTCTAATGATTCTGCACTAGTTTCAAAGTGAGTGAAAACTTGGAATATGCTTAAGTGGTGGGATGTTCAGAAAGCCTCCAGTGTGCTTGGCAAAGGGCAGTGTATGTTGCTGTTGATGTGGAATTTCGTGCTTGCTGGTTGCAACCCATAGACACATGGTGATTTCCTTCTCAGTGAACAAAACAATACAGTTATTATGATCTTGCTCTAGTCAAAGTGGCAAATTGTATGTCTTTCCTCTATCCAGGCCAACCTTTTTTTTTTTTTTAATTAAATTTGTTTGAATCTGATGAGTGGGCCTGAAAGTTATTGTTAGCACTGGTGGAAACACAGTGCAAGTGCCTGGGGTGTTTTCTCAAGAACCCAGACCATATGTATGCAGCAGATGCTGCAGTCTAGCAGTGAATGTATTATGGTGCACTAAAGCAACTGCAAAGTAAGTCAGGCTTTAACTAAAAGAAAAAAAAATGCTTGATGAGAGGAATGCTCTCTCTTCCCTGCTAAATACAGAAGTAAGAGCAAATTTCACTACATGGTATTGGTGACTGCATCCTGAATTTTGTCTGGAAAACAAGGGAAGCAGTTTTGGAAAAAGTGGTTGTGAAAGGATGTAGCTGTAGTTTTTGCATGAAGTATTTTTTTTCTTTAGGTACCTTATTGGTGCCTTATTATATATAGTTAGTCATACGAATATAGCAAAGGAAGTATGCAAATACTGTAAATAGAATAAATTTCTTCTTCTCAAATAACCCTATGTAAATCAACCTATAACATAAATTACTTATGAGCTTAGAGGCAAAATAGAGTTATCCTGATTTAATAAAGTAACCAGCTGCCAACTGAGCAAAAATAATTACTCATGTACATGTTCTTAGCCCCTGGCAAGTAGAGGTAAAAGGCTTAACTTCAGCTTAATCAAATATATTTTATTTTTTATTCGTGATAGGTTGTGTGTGCACTTGGTTAGTTACCATCTGTCAGCTGATGCATGGTATTTTGTTAAAAGATAGTAAGAAGTATGCTCACATGATTAAAAGCAATTACCTTTGCTTTATGCATTATTTTCTATAACTTTGACAGTGTATGCTCCAAGTTCACTACTACTGTGTAATATTGTACTGGGTAGGTTAGCAAAAACCACCCTCATAATAACATGATTGTCTAAGGAGATCTCCATTCTTGGTGGTCTTTTAAAACAAGATAGAAAAACATCTGTTAGGGATGACGCAAGTCAAGTCGATCCTGCCTGGGGACAGGGAATGGACTAGGTGACCTCTTGAGATCCCTTCCAGTCCCAGGATTCTCTGATTTTCAGTTTAACTAACTCAACAAAATGCCACATAGGGATTCATCCTAATTTAATTAAACTGGCTTTAAACAAGTTAACAGATGTTTACAGTTATAGATGTAAGCATTAAAGGCCTAGAGTGTGCAATCTATTTTGATACTTCTTAGTCCTTATAAATCGAGAGGTTTTTCCCCAGTCTAGCTGTATCCAGTCTACTTTCATTCATCATTTACCCTCCATTCTCCTGTCCTGCAAGCAATGACATCCACCTTTGCTGGAGGCTTTTTACACACTCAGAGCTATATGCTCTTGCCCATTTTTTTTTTACAGTTTTTGGTCCTTTATAGGCTTAGCAACCAGTGCTTTGAGGTCCACCACTATGAATATTCTCATTTTTTTTTCCTCCAGATGCTCTCCATTTGAACTACATCTTTCTTGAAGTATGGCTTCCCAGACCACATTCAGTATTAAACTGAGGCTCCATCAGGACAAATATTTCCATATGTCTTGCAGACAGTGGTCGTGATTATATATCCCAGTAATTTTAAACTTCAGATACATTTGAAGTTTCTGGATAGAAATTTGCATGAAAATAACTAAGAACTCAATTACATATTCCATATTCCTTAATATATCTCCTATCTCCTTCAGATGTGTCAAAAAATGTCTTTGTTTTCTACCACCTAGTTTTAGGTGAGACTAAGAAGGATTTCATTCTGAATATATTGATATGTACCTCAGGTATGTATTTTTTAAAATTAAAAGGAAGCATTTCGTGAATTGTAAGGTGAATTTCTTTAATGTTTTATGTAATGGCCTGTTTTCCTAGAGTAAATCAAAGTTTCTTACAGACTGAGAAATATTTGGGTTCGATGGTAGAATCACTGAAGCCAGAGAGGGAAAGATTGTTTGAGTTCCTGTCTTCCTCCTGCCATATGTCTCTTCATATGGACTCTAAATTATGAATAATGATCATATAAATTACCATATGAATTATATGAAACTGAAAAAAAATGTGAATAATAATCTTATAAGTAATACTAGATGATTGATGACCATATGGAGGGAACTGTATGAAGGACAACATGAAGCCCTACATCTACACCTTTATGAGTCTTGGGATGTTTAGACTTACTCATGTTCTCAAGGGAGCGGTGAAAGCAGACTTAGTCAGTGGTAGGTGATTACATTTGTGTGCAAATGCTGACATTTGTTACAGTTTCTACCATTTATCTATAGCAGTTAGGCAGAAATCCTTTCCACCTCTCCTAAGTGCTGAAGTTGTCTTCCGGATATTTACTTGTTTCATTGTAGCGTTGTAAATCTCAGGTGCTTCGCTGATGTGTCTTTCTCACGTAATTTTGGTGAGCTGAAAGCTATGGAATGATCTAGAGTTTTACTATTTACTATTATTCACTCCTTAGTATTTAAGCAGAAAGCACTGTTTTTCAATTCTTCCTTATTGTATGGTGCTAGGTATTAGACAGCAAAAGTAAACACAAAACATTATTTTCTCAAATGCTCAAAATTTAAATAAACTGTACATTTAATCTAATCTTAGTACTTAGTATTCAAATCTGTTCCAGGAATTCTTTTGTGTTTGTTTCTCTTCTGTCTTCCTCTTTTGTGAGCACAATATGTGAATGCTGTCATAATGGGGTTTTAACTCATGGGCTATTTCCTCTTTTGCCCATCATAAGCCCTGACTTTACAAATTGCTCTGTAAGAAATATCTAAGCTCAAGCAAAAATTCAATTGATTTGATGGGTAGTTGGAAATACAGATATTCCAGGACTATGGTTTGATTCAAATTTTTATCTGGCACTGCCTCTGCATCTTTTTCCCCTGGTCCTGCTATTGGTTATTTATTCTTGTCGCAGATTTGCCTCCTTGGTTGTGCTGGAATTTGTGTTTAATCTTGCTCATTCCAAAGGAAAATCAGATAATAAAAACAGAGATAAATCTTTTACACAAAAGATTGCGGGTTCTGAAATATTCTCTTGGAGAGTGTACATGTGCATTTATGTTTGCATTCGTGAGAAAAAGAGAAGAGGAAGTGACCAAAATGAGGAAGATCCCTTTAGAAAAAAAAAAATCATGTTGAAGGTGGTATGTGTTTGTGTTTTGGTCTCTTTCTCCAGTGCACCACCTCCCAAAGTCTCTTTAAATCATTCCCCTTTATTTCCCCATATAGTATTTGCTTTATTTCCCCATATAGTATTTTAATAACTTAAATGGCTGAGGAGAAAATGGAAAAGGGTAGTTTAATAGTCACACACAAAGAGGGAAAAACAAATGTTGGGATGTGACTAGTGTGGTAGACCTAATAGTGTATCGCATTGGAGCCCTCCTATTCCCTCCAACTCAATGGTGAACTGGGGAGGCCTGCCTGTGCCACCCACCTCCTCCCTCATGTTGCATCTGTGCTTGTATTTCCCCTAACCAAGAGAAATATCCTGTATTTTCTCTACTCATGAGACCTATGATGTTGGAAGGAGACCATCCTGGTTTGTGAGCCCCCATTACCTTCGGTCTAGACTGAGGGAGGGGGAAAGGGGCCACTACTGAGGCATTGGCTCTGAAATGGTCAGGCTGAGCTCATGGTGAATAATTGCAAATAGAGGAAAATATGGTGCGACTCTTGTGGATTTGCCTTGGAGGCTAGGAGTGTTTATTTTATGTGATGAGAGAATGCTAAGCTGTTCATTCAACAATCAAGAAATTGGCCACTGTCAAACATTCAGCACTTTAAAGCAAAAATTAGCTTGGATGCTGATTTCTTTATAAAATGTTTCTGTCAGGCCCAGTAAAATGCTTATTTTCCTTTCTGTCTATCTTGTTATTCTGCTGTCGTCGTCAGATTCAACCTCTTTTTCTAAGGTCCTATAGTTGAGCTCTGTAGCTGTTGCCCTTCTCTAAAGTAACTGGGAGCAACTACGAAAAGTCTGTGGATGACAAACCAAATGAGTCTCACCAGGCTTACCTACTTTGACCTGCATATATTGTGGACTGTATGGTTTCATCAAATGACTTCTGAGTTGTGCCCTGCAACTTCCAGAGGATCCACCACGGAAAGGCAAGCAGCCTGGACTGAAATAAGATGTGACTAGTGGTACCTTATTCTGTACTGAACTGTAGGATCAAGACGGGCTAATGAAGGGCTGTGTTCAGGTGTTTTCATCAAAGATGACCTTGTTGAAATAACATATTTAGTCAGATATGATCAGGCTGCATTGTGGTTTTCAAAGATAAGCCATCACTGGATGTGGTCGGGGGAACAAAGAACCATATCCTTCCCAAATCTCTTGAGACACAGGGTGGTATACACAGCCAAAATGTACTCTTTGGATAGAGGTTGTTGTTTTTTTGTGTTGACAAGCATGAAGACTTGGGGTTGTTCTCTTCATCCTTTAGTGTGAACTAGCATTTCTTAGGAACACAAAGAATGGAAAATTTTACCATATCATAGGTTTGGTTTCGTTGCACCCAACTTTAGACATTTAAGTGGTATGTCTGAGTTGGAACACCAGTCAGATAAGATTTCCTCTGTAGCTGATGGGAAGAGATTTTTCAGAATGACAGGAATGGCACATAGTCTTCAATGACTAAAAGTAGCCTGCAGTACCTCAGTTAAGCTTCTGAAGTTAGACGGGATGAATCCAAACCTTGGGATTTTCAAAAGAAATATTCCTACTGTTGTTTTTTACCAGACGAAAGTATATATTCTTTTAATTATTTTGGGGGGGGCTGGAGGGGAGAAGGGAGGGAGGGAGGATTTTTCTTAAGTGATATACAAAGCATATTACTAATAACAGTACAATCCAAATTCAATTTGGTCTTTTATTATCCTCAGTTGGAAGGTGGACTTAACAGAGAGTCATATCCGTAAACTGTGACATATACTTCTGGATTCCAGACTGTACTTCCTGGCTGTCATTTAGAGGAAAACAATGTCTGCTTCTATGCAATTCATAGAAGATGATCTAAGATATCTGATTTGCAGTTTCACAAGTAGATCTTGATTTTTTTCTGAGAAAAAATAGCACGTCTTCCTGGTTTTTGATTCCAGTATGCTGCTTAAGATAGCTCTCAGCTGAAAATGGGGAACTTTTTACTGCAAAAGGATTAAATTATCGGAATTAAATGGATAATATTCTACCATTTGAAATTCCAATATTGTATGTTTGATTTTTGATGAACTGTCTGTCCTCTGCTTTTTTCTGTGTTGGCAAAGTTTTGGCTGTTTGATTCTTCATTTGTGATGTTTTTAATGATTTTTTTAGGATTTAAAAACATATTAATATGTTTCTTATCCATTGGTGGGCTACTGAAATCATTTTTTATTGAGATATTGAATTGAGGTATTGAATCAGCAGCTACCTTCTTACAGTTGGTCTCTCCCAGAAGATTCTCTAACATTTTATAGTCTGCCCAGCAGAAGTCATTTTCTCTTTAGTTATAAAAGTATATTCATGCTATACTCTTTCACATATTCGTCTCTGAAAGTTGCCTTTGATACTGCAGTGTTAGAATACATTCAGGTACAGGAACCTGAATATATGCCTAATTTCAAAATAAACTAAGATACCGTAAATAGCCGTGTATCCAAAAGTACAGAAGTTACTGCTATTTTCATTGCATGTGTCTACAAATAAGTTTGTACATGTATGTGTGCATATATTGCCCACATTGCACATATTTTTCAATGTTTTAAAATATGAATATAGATATTTTGTATTAAATCTGTTTGCATTTTTTTTCTTGGGCAATACCAAATATTTAAGTTTCTTTCATCAGACCCCTCCGACCACATTGCACCGACGGCTATTTTCTCTTCCTGTTTTCTTTTTTTGGCTGCCCTCAGCAGACATGCCAGAGAGAAAGCTTGCAGATCTATCTTCTCTATTCTTGTTTGCATACAGTTGCATACTTTGCAACACAGAAAGGTCCAGAGTATCTCGGTCCAATAGTGCTGTCGAGAAGGGTTGCTGTGTACAACAATCCCCATATCTGTGAAGGGAAATAATGTTGCAGACAGTGGCAATGTTTCATCCTCTTTACCCCGATTTGGGTTATTCTAAGTTTGTGGTATGTTTGTGTACATCATCTGTCTGAGGTACCCCTCAGAGTTACTGCTTTGTTGTTTGCCAGTCTCACCACCTCAGACCTGCTCTGTGCGTAGATATAGATAAGAGAATAGTTATTTAGGGGTTTTGTTTTCCTCTCTCTCCTACTTATGTTTACAGTGACATGCCTGTATTGTAATTAATATACTAAGTGGTCTAAATGATGTGAAGGATGTACTCATTTGCTTTGTTGCGATAGTTTTGGGATGGAGAGAGCTTTCAGACAAAGACATGCTAAGTGTGTGATAGATCATGTTTAAATAGTAAATTATTCTTTAATTTCTATTGAAACTGAGAGAGATGGAGTCAGCTTTCTCTACGCCTGTGGACTGCTCCCACCAAAGTCAGTAAGGCCCAAGGTTCGCTGAGGACATCTCTGATGTTTTCCCACTGGTGCAGTAAATAACTAGATGCAAGCTGGGGGGAGGCAGAAGGGTGTGGGAAAAGACTCATCATACAAAAATACCAGTGAAATTAATGGTCTCATGTAATGGTTCCCCATCATTTTATAGCACAGACCGCATCTGAGAGGGAGAGTCCTGTGAACATAATTGTCTTTCATGTGTGATGACGTTAATTTTCCCTTCCTCCAAACAATCGTACTCACATTTCCTCCTGTGGTGGTCTGTGTCCATTGAGACAAATAGTAGAAAGGCTGATCTGTCCTTTGATGAAACTTAGCGGCTGGAAGTGAGGAGATCTAGCATCATATAACAAAGCAGTTCTTTGTGGACTGCAGGCAAGTGCTCTGCAGACCACAGGGCTGGGACTTCTTGGCTAATGTATATCCCAAATGCTGTGCATGTAGCCATCTACAAGTGCATATACACATATGCTTACATATTTTTAACATAATCTATTGGATCAAGCAGAGTACATTGGGGAATGGCATTTGTAGGATGGAGGATGCTTTTGGGGACTTGTTCCTTTGTAATATACCCATTGTTGGCCAAGTAACGTGTCTTTGAAAATCCCTGTGCTGATGCTCAGACTCGTTACAGCCAGCAGTTACTTTCCCTGAGGATGTTGTGTGCATCACATGTGTGCCTGCCCCTTACCACCTCCACACTGTCCCACCAGCAAAGCCTTGGTCCTCCCAAGGACCAGGAACCCTCATGGTATCAGGAGCAGGAACAGCAGCTCCAAAAGCACGTGAGTTAATGCTGCCCTGAAGCAACTTCTCAGGGAGTTATGTGTGTGCATGCAGGCACAGTAATGCAGGCCTGAGTTACCAGAGTACTAATCATTTTTTCCACCTAAGTATGTCCCATGCTCAGAGGTGAAATCAGGGCTGTGCAGTAGAGAGAGCTGATGTCTGCAGGATCTTTCCCTCCTTTGCTGCAGAAGGTAGATAGGCTTATGTTTCTAGCTTTCCATTTATTTCTGGCTATGATACATTGTTTGTTTGTTTGTTTAACTGCTAACTATTTAATGTAAAATACATATTATGCTGATGAAGTCTTTGGAAATAGGCTCTTGTGGAACTTATGTTTCCAGAGCAGCTTTTCAATAATATAATGTAAATAAGCCATGAGACTAAATATTTAATCATTTAAATATTTTGATTTCTTTTCATTAGGTGTTTTTTTTTTCATTGAGAACAGTCCATACTGTGCATTAAATAGAGACCCTCTGGGGAAAAATAAATGTATGTATGATACTTGAATGAAATATTGTTTTGGCATATGGCACAGAAAAATGTAAGGTTTCCTGTGCAAACATATTTGGACACATTTTTAAATATTTAAAGCTTAACTGTGCTACCCTTATATTCTATTAAATTAAAGTTATTTGTATTTATTATTTAAGCTAATATGGAAATTTTTGCTGTAAGCCTTTTCACATATGTGTATACTCAAACATATATGTGTTTATGTAATGTGTATTTATTAGGTATGCACCGAAATATGTGAAGAGATATATGCTGGGCCAGAATTCTCTCATTCTTTATCTGCCTCATGAGACTTTCAAAATGATGGTTTCCTGTTTACTTGTTAATTCATCATTATAAAATCCAAATGCTGTTAGTGTTCTCAGTGTTCCTGGTGTGTATCTGGAGTTTGAAACATAAAGTTACTCTTTATTTTAACAAACTGAGAAGAGATTTTATTCATATTGCTTTGAAGTAAGAGAGTAGAGAATATCTTTAAAAAGCTCTTCTCACATTATTTGAATGGTAATTTCCAGGGACCCCACATTGAAGATTTTGAAAACTTGGTCTCATATTATTTTCAAAAAAAAAAAAAAAAAAAAAAAAAAGATCATGCAAAGGTGATTGATTGATAGAAGATGTAGTGAACTGTGCTGAATGGCAGGGAAAAATCAGGGCTACCTTAGTGTAGTAAAGTCTGAAAGGGATCGGCTGATTTGGACTCAGCAGATCAGGTAGCTCATCTCAGTTTTCTTTAGTGCCCATTGAGAAGGCAGGATAAGAATAACAGTGCAATCAAATACAGACATTTTGATTCTGTTATCTCTGGATCTTGAGAAAAGTGCAGGTTTGGGCAGCTTGACCTCACTGCAATTCACACAGGCCTTGCACTAGAAATTCCAGTTTTCTGCCATTGGATCTAGCACAGCTTCTATGCTGGAAGAGCCTCTGGCCATTCCCAGACATTGTTTATGGCAAGAGTTCAGAAGGATGTGAGCCAACTCTCTTAGCTATTCTTACCATTTATCTACCCGTCCCACACCCAATCTTGACCTTTTCCACTGTTATGAGAGAAAAAAAAAAAAATTTACAACAGTCTCTGCAGTAGAGTTTTTCTACTCACATCCCCAGCAAATATTCTTCTCAATTTGATGTGATAGGTGAATCCTATGAGGGCTCTCAAATATGTTGCTGGTGACCGATCTTACAGATGTTTGGTATCCACCTCTTTCTTTCATTTCATTTCCTCTCACTCTGCAGACTGCCCTCAGACCATAATGAATACTCAGCTGGAACATGTGCACTGGCACAGACATTTATCCCCACTTCACATGCAGAGTTTGGCTGGCGGTCCCTCCTGAAAACTTCCTACAGCAACCATTAAAATGATTGGGTTTCATCAGTGCTTAACTGATTATTTTGGCTTGCAAAGTCCATATCCCTTGCTTTTAGTCTCCTTTGAAAGCCTCCCACATAGGTTACAATTAGTCTTCAAAGAACTTTTTTGGTTTTGTGTAGTTGAAGATTGACCAACTTTATTTTACTGGGGAACGCTTGATTCTATGATGGAACTTCATTTTCAACTTCTATTTTTTTTCAACAACATTTGAATTGGTCTTTGAGTGATAAACTCTGTAGAGACTTGGGAGGGTTTTTTTTTTAAGAAAAAAAAAAAGAACAAACTGTTGGCTGTTTTTATAGTTTTCCTTTCCCATTAACTTCATATTTTATATCACAGCTTTGTTATCTGGACAGGTTGCTGGATATTGCTGTACACTGTATGTTCCTCTCATATTTGTTACAAGACAGATCTTTGCTAATCTAATTGAACACTTCTTTTGACATTAACCACACTGTGCTCCCTGATGAAAAGAAGTCTTTAAAGGTCCAGCTGGAAATCCTCTTTTCTTCTTTGGTCATGCCAAGTCCTCAGCTGCACATCATGTTCTTGTGTGTAAGCTCTAAGATACAAAAGACTTTGAGAAATTGAATCTGTTCTAGTGTGGTACCCAGACACCAATTATTACTTCAGATGATGATGCAGTCTATCATTTGCAAATATATATTCCCATCTTTGGCTGACACTGCTGCTCCTGTGGTGATCATCCAACCTGAATACAGGCATGAGGCATTTTAAATTCACCTCAGGAATCGCACCACGATCTGTACTAATGCTTTTCTGTGATAGCAAAAGAAATCTTTAAAAATAAGGGATACCTTCTCCATATGTATTTGTTAATACTGCAATAAAATTCTTTAATTATGGAAATTCTTTCTAAGAGGATTTAGATGAAATATTTTAAGAAACACTTTGTAATAAAGAGTTTTAAATTTATTTATAAATCAAAGACAAAAAATAAAATATTCCAAAAATGGACCCCTCCCCTCTCTCTGCCCGTACATTCCTATATTTGTACTGAAAGAGTTCAAATAAGCTGGTAAGGAATACAGGGGTAATACTTTGTTAGCAATGCTAAGTGAAAATAAAGCCTTGAACCTTAAAAAAATCCCCCAAACATGTCTTTCTCCTTGCCCCTAATAACGAAAAATTAAGAAGCATTTATGAAGCTGAAATCCAGAAGAACACCAAGAATCTTTTCATTCTGGGCAGCAGAAAGCTTGTGTTGGGGCCTGCACATAGAAATAGTTTTCATTCACCACAGTCAGGCCACTTTTGTGTTTGACCCTCTTGGGTTGAATTCCAATACCAGTAGTAGTAGTCCCACTGGATATTTTTAAGTTCACACAGAAGATGGCTTTAAATACAAAAATTGAACAAAAAGAAGTAATTGCTTATTTCTTCTAAACCCTACGCCAATTTCTTAAACTACATTTTGTTCATTTAAATAGCCCACTGTTACCATTTAATTTCACAGAGAAGTCCATTTCTTCATTTTGCCCTTGCAAAATGTTGCATATTTTCTCATATCTTTTTCTGCATTGTATAGGTTAGCAGAGTTGGACTCTTCTGGAGGAAAATGGAGGTTCTGATACTTCTTGGAAAACCTTGCAGCAAGTTCTGTCCATTCGAAATGACCAGATATTTATCCAAGACCATTCACTGGGAGCAATGATGCTTCTATTACTTTTTCCTAGTAGGCCCAGCCTTAGCTATTTAAAACTCTGCAAGTTGAACTCCAAACCTTCCATTTTTACTGAAACTAAACATGTTTAACTAAAAATCAAAGAGATACTGGTGCTTTTTCTTGCTTTAGAACTTAGAGAAAGCTAAGAATGTTCATGGCATGTCTGAGAAATATTGGTAAAACCATGTTGGAAAAGTAAATATATGGCGAAATCTTTCATTTCTTTTCATTGACTTTCTCAAAAGACAACTCTTATTCTTAGGCCAGCAAAGAACAAAATTCCATTCAAAAGAATACTCCCTCCACGCCTTTGCTCAAACAAGAAAACAGAGAAATTATTCACTGTGTGCTAGCTAACTTTTTTTTTTTAATTTACTCTCACTTTAGATATATGTAAATACGGAATTATTTGCTTAAAAGAGTGAAGAGACTCTGCCTAGTGTAGAAAATTATGAGTTTTCCTTTGAATTTTGTAGACTCTGCAGTCAGTGCAGTTCAGAAAATAAACCTTTCACAGCTGCCCTTAGCCCTTTCTATCTGAAGGGAAAGCTACTTCCTCTTGCCATTTTGCCTAATTCAAACCCATGCTTCTAACAAATGAGAAGATGGCAGAAAAGATAAGTTATAGAAAGAATCCACAGGTAAACGGAGAAGTAGGAGGACAGGCAGAAGAAAGAAAGTGCAAAATCAGCTTTGGAGTTGGGATTCGGCATTTTGCACCCAGATGCTATTGTAAGCTGAGATATAAATCTCTCTTTCCACATTCAATCAATGGGGCAGCAGAAATCCACAAAATGTGCATATGTGCGTGCCTGTCTTTTGTGTGACTTAAATTATTTTTCTCTGTATAGTTTCACAGACAATGTTTTTCAAAAAAATTGTGCAAATCTACCATAGTGTGTGCTCAGATCAGCAGCAGCTATCCAGCATTAGGAAACTTTAAACAGTACCCAGCCTTTTAAAGGAGTTTTCTTCTTATCTGTCCTATTACAAACTTGAGCAAACACTGGCCAATGAATATATTTTATGACAATAACTGAAGTGGGAACTCAGGATAATATACTGCAGCATTATCATAGAACTGAGTCACTCAAGCCTCCAAGAGAGGAATGTGAGGCTTTTTCTGCAAAGCAAGCTAACGATATTTGAGGGGCAAAAGGACAAAGCAATCACAGCGTTGTTAGTGCTATTCCAGTATATCTGGAATCATTTCTGAAGGTGTTATTGTCTTTAGCAAAAAACAGACAATGGCAAATTCCTGAAAGACATGGAAAAAATTTCTTCCTAAAATCTGATTTCAGATCCTACAGATAGAATCCTCTGTTTCAAGGTATTACCTGCAATGCTAACAAAAATATGAAGTCTTGAATGTCCAATTGTGGAAAGGCCTTTCTATGAACACATTTGAAATGTACTTATAGCTCCCTGAAAAGTACAATCCAAATGGGCTACACCCAATTTCATGAGTGAAGGATGAAAGGTAGGTCCCAGTCCTGCCCTTCCCTGGGGGAAGGGAGAGCAGGACATGCAAGGAGGTTTCTTCAGAGAGTTCTGCTTATTGCCTAATCCCTGGATGTAAAGACTTTGTTTTGAATTACAACATACCAGCTTATGCAAGCTTGGAGGCTCCTTCTTATTTGGGAACTGAGGCTTCAGGAGGGGAGAAAGAGCACATATGGGTTCACGGGCTGCTTCAAGGTGCAACATCTTATGGAAGATCTAAAACAGCATTTCAGAGAAGCACAGTCAGAGTTTCCCATCGTCAACAGAAAACTTCAGGCCATTATCATGCTGTAAAGGTTAGTGTAAAAAATTACCAGGTATTCTGAAAGAAGATACGGCATCAAAAAAGAAATACACAAAAATGTATTTTTATATGCATCTTAATGTACATCTTAATATAAAAAAGGCCTGCTCAGAACATACAGACTCCTGGACTGGGGAGAAGGACTTTTCTAAGAGGAGCAGGAGAGGAATGTCAGATTCCTATTTTGTACTTACATGGAAGCATTTTAACTTATTTTTGTAGTGACTTCGCAACTGATGATAGAAGAAGGTTCTTCTATCTGCTTCAGGACAGTTATTTTCCTGTTAGGTTTCTGGTGTTTTATTTCTATCTATCTGGTCTGACCATCCTTATGTGAAACTATGAAGTGCGGAAGATGAGAACAAATATTTTGTTTAATTAATCTTCTTGTCCTACTTTCAAAATATTTACAGATGTCAGTTATCCAAGTTATCAGAGATTAAGTGTATCTGGAATTTTTCTTCCTAATCTCTTCACTTTCTACATTCATTTTTTTTTTTTGTTCCCCAAATATTTATTATTATTCTCTTGAATTTCCATTCAGTTTTGCAATATGTTTAATCATACAACATCAAAAATTATGTAAGGTATTCCACTGATAATATATCTAAAAGTCAAAAAATGCCTGTTAAAAGAAGGAAAGTTTGTGATTTCTCCATTTTGTGCCAGAGAATCTCTTTCACACATTAAGTCCAAAATGTCCTTTGCCACTTTGTCTGTTAGAGAGAAATGGGAAACTGATAATGTCCTGCAATAGCTTTGTGAAGTATGTGAGTGTGTGTGCATTTTTCATTGTTATCCAGGTTGTCCTCTATTTTAAGCCTGATTTTGTCTCTTTTCCAAAGACTATCTGTTTGTATCATTCTAGCACAAATCCTTCTTTCTTTCTTTTTTTTTTTTTCTAGACCCTTTGGGAGAAATAATGCAGTTTGGATCTCCTAGTTGTTTCAACTGGTCGTCTTCTATACATAAAATATTTCATGGGGTAAAGGATGCCTAAGGTACTTGAGATATCTTCATGGGGATGACAACTATAAGAGGGGACCTTCAAGAGATCTGTATAAACTTTGATTGGCAGCTGAAGGACGCATGGGATGATTTAGGAATTGGACACCCATGTTTGTTTGAATTGGCATATTCACTTACTTAATACTTTGCTTTTGTTCAGTCTTGAGTACATTAAATCTGTCAGAAAACTTGCCATTCACACTGGTACTCATCTATGCACCATCCATAGAGCTGTGTACTTTTATTTGTTCCGATTTATTCTGTTTATGCTGCAAGGAGTCAAGTAAAATTTTGCGCTGGAGCAATGCCAGTTTTCACCACCTGGATCTGTGGGTTTAATATTCATCAAACAAGGTAAATGGTACACTAGGAATACAAATACTGAGAAATGCACTCATTGTTTCCACAGAATTTCATTGTATAATTATCTCTTGTGCAATTAGTGGATTCGATACAATAAAACTGATTGAAATTGTATGACCTCTTTCTAGTAAAGTATACTACTAAAACTGTGACAGTATTTGCTAGTTCCTGGGCTGAGCTTTGCTCTCCACTCTCTGAGGCAAAAACATGGGTTTAATTTGAGGGCAATCAGATGCTAATTTTTGAGACACTTCTTGTTTATCTATGGTAATTTACTGCAAGGGAAATTTCAATGGTACAAGACAGACAGGAAAAACAAAGTAGTTTGGCTCAAATTTCCCTCATGCTGTTTGAATGGGGACTATGCTGCATATGTAAATCAGATCTGTGGAGGGCTTAAAAAGGTTGCAAATTGATGGATGTTTTACCATCCCTGCACCATTCCCACACTCGCGTTGACTAAGTGGACTGAATCTGGCCTCTTTCACTGTTCTCTAATCTAGCTATAGTTTTGCTCAGTTTCTTTGTGTATGACAGGGGACAGAGACATGCTTGTCCTTCTGTTTAAGGCTTTCCACTTTTATCCCACCTTGGCACCTACCCCAAGCAAGCAAAGGGCCATTTGAGACCTGCGATTCAAAAACTAACCTGGCATTGGGGTGACAGTGGACACTGCTACGCTTCAGAAACACAAGGAGTCTTTTGAATGACAAAGTCAGCAAAATCATGTTCCTTACAGCTTTATATCTTGTGATTTAACCTCAGGTTTCCTCAGCTCCTGCTACTCTCACCATTTTTATTCTCCTTCCCTTGTCCCCAGGAATCTCACTACAGCAATACCCTTCACTTCTCTGTACCCATTACTCATTCTCCCTATTTGTCATCCAGAAACTGCATAAATCGGGATTGGCCAGCTGGGTATTGTCTGGTATAAGGAAATATGGGACATCTATTCTTTTGTCAATATTATCTTAAAAATATTATCTTAAAGCATTAAGTCAACAACCTTATCTTAAAATAGACTTTCTGAGGAACTTGCATTGCCTTTGAGATCTCATAGCAGCATCAAAATCTGCGGTCACTTGAAAAGGATAGGGGGGAAAAATTAAGCTTCTCCACATATTCTAGACCCTTATTCGCACTGATATTTGCCAAAATTGATTCATCAATAGAGACTGCAATGCTTGTTGCTCTGTGAAATATCTCAAGGATTATTGAAAAGTCAAGGCAGTAGAGTGTCATTGCTCTGCAGAAGCTTGCTTCATTAGCTCATTGCCAACAAAATAACATCTTTTTTTTTTCTTTGAAAATCATTTATGATCTATTGTTCAAATAGAGTTTAGTTCAATTTTAAGAGCTTTCTGTTCTTTGATGTGGTTAGATAGGTGGGTATCTACTTGACCACTGGGCAATTGATACCCAACCCCAACCCTTACATAAACCTAGTGACTTTCATTGTATCACTCTAACAGTACAGCACTCTGTTTGTCTTTGACCTGAAGGCATAAGTAATTAAAAAAAAACCCACAACAAATTTTTCACTGCTTCTATCATAGTGTTAGTACCTTACCACATAAAAAATTATATGATTTTAATTTATTTAGGGGAAAGATCCTCTATTTTACACTGCACATGGCTTTCTTTGCTGTAGGTCACATATTCTGAAGGAAATATCAGAAGATTTACACTTGATATTCTGATAAAATTTTAGTAGTTATATTATATTCAATATTCTCAGAATAATATTAGAACTGCAATAAAATTTAAGATTCATAGAGTGAAAGGCCAAAAGGAGCCATTCTATCATCTTGACTGATCTGTGGATTCCTGATGTCTCTTCCAGTTACTGATACATTGAGCCAAGTGTCATGAGACTGATTAAATAATATGATCCAGAAAAGCTTTCAGTCAGTGGTTCTTGTTTCATCTTTCATAGAGAGTTAGAAAATTTAATCCCCAGCATCTTTCTTTTCTGGAAGCACACCTGTGTTATAATTAGAGAACTCTCTACATCATCTTCATAGCAAACAAAGCAAATTAAAACTATCTATCTGCAATGAACTCTGTCATTTCTGTGGATCTTTATTGCATGTGCTGGTATTTTCAGAAATCCCATTTGCAGTAGGGGTAGCACAGCATTCTATATATTCCATTTGGAATTTTACAAGTGCTTTACATGCAACTAGTATCACAAGTGTCCCATTTTCTTTTTCTTTTCTCCTTACTGACCTATGTCCTCTTGCATGAGAGCATCAGGCTGGGCTATTTCAAAGCTCTGAGTATTTTTAAATCTTTTGTGATCCCACTAATGTTCTGTCTGTGTTCTCCCCTTGGCTCTGTGATTGCAAGCTCTTGTTTATCACCCATGAAAAATCATAGTAACTGTGGAAGGTTCATGATGACTGGAAAAAAGGAAAATGTAAATTTCAGAAAATTAGGATGGGCTTGGGAACTATAGGCAGATTAGTGTCATCCTAGTTCCTGGAAATATCATGGAGAGTGTTCTTAGATCTCCAAGTATTTTCAAGGACTAATCGGAAAGACCAGCATAGTATGTCAAGGGAAAAGCACTCTTGACGAGCATGACAGACTTCTACTGACTGTCCCTGTGGTATGGAGAGTGCTACAGATATGTAGCTTGACCTGAACAAAGACTTTTAACTGACATTGCCTCCTGCAGCATCTTTTCTTAGAAGTTGATGGAGGTATGAATGATGAATGGATTATTTCAGTTGGGTTGAAACTGGCTGGATTATTTGTTTTAAATGATTACTTGGTGTCTAGTAATGTATGGATAAATATTGTGTGAAAAGGGACAAATACTGGCACCCATATTATTAAATAACTTTATCAAGAGTCTGGAGGATAAATATGCTTAGAAAATGTAAAGATTATTTAAATGAACTTGCAAAGATAACATTAAATTTGGAGGGTTTACATGGCAAATGGCAGAACTTTGGTTAAGATAAAATTAAAGGCTGTTCAACAAGAATATCATGAAGTTCAGTAAAATGTGTACAATTCCACACTGGGGGCAATATAATGCCACACATGAAAAACAGGCCAAACAGCACCTTGCTAGGAAAAGATGTGGGGAAATGCCAGGTGCCAGACTGAATGAGAATATTCTTTTTAATAAAGTACTGATTATTCTGAATAGCAGTCTGAATCTTATCATCATTCAATATTTTGTCTGTTTGCTTATGCTATCGGTAAACTTTATCAATAGCAATTTTTATCTGTACTGTCAAATTACTGATGTCAAAGTTGAAAGTTAGGTCTCCTGGACACATGTCACTATTTTACCTTCTTTAATCAGTGATGATTTTTTTTTACAAGATTTAGCTACTTGTTAATACATATCTTTAATGAGGTGTTTCTGTTTTGTAGTACTGCTAACAAAAGTCTAAATATAAACCAGCAAAATTGCCTTTATCAAGCAAGCATGTAGCTTTCCTTTAAAAATTGAAATCAGGTTTGTCCATTGTATGGCTGTTTTTTCACAAAATCTTAGTGACTGGGACTGACTACTTCCAAACCTGTCAGGCATTTTCATTTATTTGTTAATATAAACTTATGTCATGTATTCCATCACTATTCTTGGAACTGATACAAGGTGATCTTGAGCATTATGGTGCCCTTTTGGTAAAAGACTTGTAGTTTTCTGGAATTTCCATTATTTTTCAGGACTTACAGAATCACAGAATAGTTAAGTTTGGAAGGGACCTCTAGACATCATCTAGTCCAATCCCCCTGCTTCAGCAGGGACACCTAGAGCACGTGGCACAGGGTGGCACCCAGGTGGGTTTGGAAGATTTCCAGAGAAGGAGACTCCACAACCTCTCTGGACAGCCTGTTCCTGGGCTCTATCACTCACACAGTAAAGAAGTTCTTCCTCACATGGAGATGGAACTTCCTGTGTTTCAACTTGCACACTTGTCCCTTGTCCTGTCACTGGCCACCACAGAGAAGAGTTTGGCCCCAGTTTCCCTGCATTCATCCCTCAAGCACTTGAACATGTTGATCAGATCTCCTCTCAATCTTCTCTTCTCTAGGCTAAACAGGCCAGCCTTGCTTTGTCTTTCCTTATACGACAGATGCTCCAGTCCATTAATCATCTTCGTGGCTCTCTGCTGGACCCTCTCTAGAAGCTCCACATCCCTCTTGTACTGGGGAGCCCAGACCTGCACCCAATACTCCAGGGGCAGCCTCACCAGAGCTGAGTAGAGGGGGAGGATCCCCTCCCTCAACCTGCTGGCAACGCTCCTCCTG